>CM026199.1:1559289-1727050 GCA_014839995.1 Xenentodon cancila | reverse complement strand
GTCATCCAGTCCGTATAGAAAAGGGAGCAAGAGTTTGGTCTGCATTGCCAATAGTAAGATACATTTGTGACAGATGGGAGTTGTGCTCGACTTAGGCTGCCCTTTGTTAATGATTCTGGTCATAACTTAGATGGAGAGAATTTCAGGGTGCAGCCAAGGGGTGGAGGGTTTCCAGTTTGGCTGTCGTCAAGATTTAATCTCTGCTCTTTGTCGATGATATGGTCTTTTTGGTTTTGTTATGTGAGCACTGTCAGCTCCCATTGAGCTGTTTGCAGCCGACTGTGAAGTTGTGGGAGGCACTGCCTCAAGTGGAGTAATTTAATATCCTGGAGTCCTGTTCACAAGTGAGGGGAGAATGGAGTGGGAGGTCAACAGGCAGACGGGTACAGCATCTGCAGTGGTGGGGGCCCTGTACCAGTCTGTTACTGTGGGAAAAGTGCCAAAAGGCACTCCCTGTTTACTAGTCGATCTTTGTTCCTACTCTAGCCTGTGATCAAGAACTGTGAGTTGTGATCACAAGGACAATACTGCAAACAAAAGCTGCTGAAAGGAGTTTCCGAGGTGGCTTCACTCTCCTTTAATGATAAAGTGAGAAGTTCTCACCTGAAAAAAATCTAAAAAAAAGTGGTTTGGGCATCTGGTTATAAGTGTCTTGGTCACCCAGGGACGTCCAACTGTGAGATGGCCTTGAGGCAGACCCGGGACACACTGGAGAGATTATATTTCTTGGCTGGCCAGGGAATGCCTTGGTATCCTCCTGGACACCTCCTGGAGCTGGAGCAGGTGTCCCACCTCTCTGCTTGGGCTTAGTTTAACATTTTATATGTTGTCTATGTTACATTGTGAAAAAGATAGGGTTTTATGAAGCTTACAAATCTGTTTTTAAATCTACATTTGACACTGTCCCAACTTTTGCTTAGGGAATTGTGGTTGTAATAGCCCACAAAATGAGATAGAGGAGGGGAGACAGAAAGCAATTAAGTAGCTAAAAAGCAACAAAGAAACTATGTTAGGTGGTCAAGTATGAGATGGATATGAATATGAGATGGGCCCGTCTGTGTGTTTAGATTGACTTCCAGTCAAACGCTCGGACACACTTCCCCATTCATTTGTATGGGGAAGTGTGTCCAGACTTTGACTGGTAGTGTACAGTACAGAACCTACCAGAGGAGAGAGGATGGGGAGGAAGATGGTAATGGTTGCGGCGTTGCTGGTCACCTCTGTCAGTGTGGTGACAATAATGCAGATGACTGTGACTATGACCAAGACCGGCAGATCCCCCAGAGGTGTCATCAGCTCAGCCACCCACCAAGGACAGGCCGGACTCCTGCATGCACACCAGACCCATGCAGTCAATGAAACTCACAAAAAAGGCAAGCATACTGGACTCTGTTTTACTGCAGGTTTTATGCTACAGCAGCTGTAGTCACCGTGTGGCTTACATCCCCTGTCTTAGATTGACTCTAATTATCCCAGCTAATGGTTATTTGAACATGACACCTGTCAAAAGTACAATTTCCAGATTTGGCGTGCTGTATCATCACAACAATGTCAGAACAGTGTCCTTATGATGAGCCAGGCAACCATGCCATATTCAATTCTCAGATGTTTAAATAAATGTTGCTGAAAGAATGAAAAAGTTGCCATCAACCAGGCAGCACTTCACACTTGCAAGACTGCATTAGTTGTTTTTTAGTAGTTTGCCTTGTGCAGGGTTTCAGTGTTTACAGCGCTGAAAAAAAAAAGTTAGTGAACCCAGTCGCCCACAGCCAAAGACAGGACAAAAAGAAGGCCTCACCTGACTTTTAAACTAAATGTTTAACAAAAGAAATTGCAGGTATAAAAATATTGTAAATAAGAGATTCAGACTGTTTCTGAAGTTGTTAGGCTGAATGTACCTCACCGAGCAAAGCTGTGTATACTAGATACCAGATATAGTTCCAGAGACGATTTAGATCAGTTCAAAACCTCGACTGACTTTGGAAATGCTTTCAATACGTGTCTGAGTGAAGGAAGTGGCCTCCTGCATTGTCCAGGAGGAACTGACTTCCACAATCAGTGGAAGAGCGAGGACATCAGCCAAGCAGCCAACCCCGGTGAGAGAAGCCCACTGGCGTCTTCCTGCCTCAGCCTCAGGAGGCACCACGGGACTGACACACTAATTATTTCAACAAAAATGTCCAATTAATGACGTGAGTGTGGAGATGTGGTTTAGAAAAGACACTCAAGCATTTTACATTTGCTGATCAGATGGTGTGAAACCATGTCTCGCAAAAAGTAGATCTGTGAGGACGATTTGATGACGCATGACAAGTAGCTGGTCTACGTACAGAACACCCATCAGTGTCTATAAATGGAGCAAATGGACATCCATCCGAGATGAGTCAAAGACACGGCACTGAACCCTTAAAGAGGAAAAAAAGCTGTTGTGTCCTCTCACCTCTTTAATTTGTTTTACACACTAATGAAAGCTGTAGCCATCACGGCAGACGGCACATGATCAAGTTTGCTGATGATTCTTTTATTACGCCCAGCAGTGTCGACCCTGAACTCGGTCCTGTTCTGACAGATTTTATGGTGCGAGATGAATGTTCACTAAAGAGCTGTGTATTGGTTTGGAAAATGCCCGACTCTCCTCTGTCCTGTCTGGCTGGGGTCCGGCTGGGATCCGGCTGAGATCCGGCTGTGATCCGGCCGTGGTCCGGCCGTGATCCGGCCAGGATCCGGCCGTGATCCGGCCGTGATCCAGGTGTGATCCGGCCGGGATCCGGCTGTGATCCGGGTGTGATCCGGCCGGGATCCGGCTGTGATCCGGGTGTGATCCGGCTGTGATCCGGCTGTGATTCGGCCGTAGTCCGGCCGGGATGCGGCCGGGATGCGGCCGGGATCCGGCCGGGATCTGGCCGTGGTCCGGCCGGGGTACGGCCGGGGTACGGCCGGGGTCCGGCCGGGATCCGGCTGTGGAAGTGGGGCAGCGGTGCAGATATCTTGGTACTGCAGTCGACAGCAGACTGCTTGGAGCCCCAGGCAGACACCGGGGCAAAAAGACGCACCAGCGTTTGCAGTTTTAATGTCGATGATATTTGCTTTTCACTTCAAAAGTTCAGCTGAAACAGTCAGTTAATTTAAATCCAGGTTGAAGACTCACCTGTTTTACTTTTAAGCTCGAGTTTCAGAACATGATCACATTTTAACCACTGATTTTATCTATTGTTTCTTTTTCTTTTGTTTACATTTTAAATCGTGCTTTTTATTTATGTGATGTTTTAATGTCCCTGTAAAGCTCTTTGAATCACCTTGTTGTTGAATTGTGTTGCACAAATAAACTTGCCTCACCTAAAACTAAACCTATAAGTGTGTACAATAAATAAATAGCTATAAAACAAGTGTATATTATTGACGGCTGCGGTGTCCGGGAAGCGCCTGTGGCGCTGCACGCTGGTTCTGTACCAGTGTGTACTGCCGCACAAAAAGGATCAATATTAATGTTATTCTTCACATCTCAGCTTTAAATGCTTTACAAGACAAGATATTTATCATGATTATGAAAATATCAAAAACTGTTTTGGATTCAATCTAAGGAACCTGAAAGGATCAACATGAGAGGGGTCCTAATCCTTAAATTAAACCAGTACCAACAATGCATCTACGGTTCTATTAAGAGTTCATGATTTACAGAACAAAAATACACGACCAACCTTTGCACCTTCAGCCAGCGCAAATCCTCCACCAACTAGCAGGGCCACCGTCCAGGGCATGGACGCCTCAAAGTCCTTCCAGGAGATCATGGCCTCTGCATGCAGACACACAGAATAACACACATTAACAAAAAGACCATTAACTATTAACTTCGAGAGTTGCTGAAACCAGATGAGTTTGAAAAATAGTTGATTAAACTATGAGTGTGTCGCTGGACAAGTGCAGTGATTCTGAATTCACATCCCTACATACGTACAAGTAAACAGCTCCTGACACATTTCGTTGGCGCCTCCACCGCTCATGGAAACAATGCTCAGTTCCTCGTGAAAGGGGATGTAATCACGTGTTAAAACCACCCTAGGTTGTTGCATTGTGGCCCTGTTTTAATCGGTTTTACCCTTAACTAGCTCTGCATCCTTGTTTACACCACAAACAACAAGGACCAACTAAAGGAGAGTCATGTGAGCAGCTCAGAAGGGAAACGATTGATGAAACGCTGGAGGTAAAGGCTGTAGGACCATCTCTGTAGCTTTCATGTTGGACTACAGATGGCTTCTGACAGCCTCAGATGTTGGAGCCATGAAAAGAAAAGCAACCCCAGGTTGATCGAACAAAACATCAGACTGGAGTTGCCAAAACTGGAGACTGACAAAATAAAAACATTTGAGAGATGAGACAAGTGTCCGCCGTATTCTAGCGGGCAGAGAGATGACCACCGGCTCTTTTCACCTGTCTGAAACCAACAGCAGACCTCCAGTTGCTGCTCCGTCTGGCCGGGGGGGTTCTGAATCAGTGTAGGGCGCACTGACGTCTCAAAGCGTTCAAGGATGACTCATTTTTGATCGCTGCATCCAACCAACCAAACCATCACAGCTCAAGTGGAGGTAGTTACCATATTTTTGGGCAGGTCCATAGGCAGGTACGATGAAGAAGAGTAGGCCCAGCATCAGGGCTACAGTGGCATCGGTGATGTAATTTGTGTTACTAGTCCAGAAAAAGAACAACTGTTTAAGATGGGGAACAATATTAAATAATAAAGAGAAATATGACTAAAAGTTTAAAAGTGTGACTCACTGGGGGAAGAGAGAAGCCCAGCCAGGAATGAAACCCGGAGATCTGGTTAACCACAACGCCACCATGAACACAAAAACCACCCCTGTGAAGATCTCCTGAGAACTGAAAACATTGAAAGACTGAATGAATAAATGAAATATGGGTAAATAAGTCTTGAATGGCTCTGAACCCCTCATCATAGCTGGGATGTTCTGATCCGGGTGCGTTTGCAGCGACGAGCGCTACAGTTTGTAGAATGACTACGTAAGAAGAAGTGCTTTATGAGGGTGTTCGTACGGGACGCCCAGCACTAATTAAATGACTTTCTTTTTTTGTTTGAGTCGCACTAACTGGTTACCCTGGTCAAAATGACTTTAGGAACACATATAGATGAATATGTGGTCAAGCAGCAACTGAGAACGATGACTAAGCGTGGCGGAGTGAGTGCTCACCTCATGGGTCCCAGTGACTTGTACTCGTCATCTATCACTTTTTTTGCTGCCTTCTCCTTCTCAGATGCTTCTCCTCCACACTGCCACAGGAACGTGAAGCTGTTCATGTGAGAGAGAGTTCATGGTCATCAGGCATTGACATGACAGTTGTGATAGGTACTTGTTATGTTTCAAGGACCTCAAAGCTGAAATACTCTATAATATTTTATTGTTGATGATTGTTGATAAATACATTAAATCTAAATAAAAATCATTTGACAAAACAGATAAAGGATAGCTGGAAGTGCTGCACAGAGAGCAGAGAGAAAGCTGCAGTTGAAATCTGTCGGCCTGAAGGTGGACACATTCGTTAGAAGATGTGAGATAAAACTCTAAACATCTGCGGTGCAGAGACCCTCCTCAACTGTAGCTTGTCTCCATCTGATGTTAACCACCATCCCTCATCTCTTACTTTTACACACTGAAAACTAAATAAAGAAGTGCTGGGGTCAGGAATATGATCCTGTGGTCTCTCAGTGGAACTTCTAATACAGCTTCCTCAGTACTCCTGCGATGTCCTCGTCAGCGCTACACGCTTGTCCCTCTTATCTGCCGGTGATCTTACGTACTCCATGATGATCAGGGTAGGAAAAGGTTTACACTTTCTTCTCCTTTATAACCTTGTGTCCTATTCAACCGGTCTGTTTTTGATGTCTTACTGTGGAAATTACTTGGTTATTACCCTTTTTATCAATCACCGGCCAATCACTACCATCTGAGGGCCTTCTCCAGGAATACCTCCACTGCCAGTAGGGCGCATGCAAAGATGGGCTCAACTGTACACACATGCAACAACAAATATCATAAGGCAGATCAACGTCAAAATGAAGACAGCTTGTCCAGGCTTCCTCTACCGTTAAAGCCAGAAGCACAAAGATGCTCTACTTCAGTGGAGTACACAACGCGTCCTTCACTGCAACTCAAGTGAAGCGCGTCTCTTGTGCTGACCCCATCCTAGCAGGTGTCATGGACATTGTCATGAAAGGTCACTCCAGTACCGGGAACGCCATTGAGCGGCCGCACCCAACCGCAGTCCGGGTGTTTGCTGTGGGGCAGCGGGGGGTTACTTCACCCCTGATCATACAGCAGCAACTCCATGCTGGTCACAGTGGAGTTGAATCATGCCATGTCTCGGTTTTCGGTGCGGTACGTATTCCTTGCATCCCATATTAAGAGCTGTGTTTGTATCTACTAGCAGGCTTTCCAGAGGTAATTCATCACTTAGCCTCGGTAAGGGATTACATAAGTTCAAGGTGTCAGTTTGGCTTTGATCTCCCAACTCAGGTCAGCTGCTCCTGTGTTAAGGTCATCGTGACTTGTTATTTGGCCTTTCTACCCATTCTTGCGTGGTGGGGATAATCATACACCTGCTGTAATATCTGTGTTGTAGTTCATCCATCTCTAGCTATGACAGCACCTTCTATTTATGAACACTGGAGCACTGAGTCGGTAGATGCTTTAGGAGCTTAGATGTTTGAAGCATCCATAGTCCCGTATCCTCTGTATTATACCCATCAACTGCACTGCATTTTCACAACAATTAAACATCTAAACGATATGTGTTAATAAGCTCTTATGTTAACTGATGAGTTAATGGATAATGAAAAAAGGAGGGTAGAAGGTGACAGGAACCAAACAAGAGTTTAGATTTGCAGGTGGTACACGGACACTCACTCTGAGCCAATGAAGAGCCAGTAAAGCCATACCCACGTCAGCAGGAGCATGATAAGGCTGATGGGAAGGCATAACAGCAGCCAGTTTCCGAAGTTAATGCTGTTGCACCCGGGGTAAATTCTGAATGTGAAGACAAAGTTTGAGGTGAATTTAATTACAAATAAAGATTCCATCAACTCATCTCTTCAGAACTAGCATCTTCTGGATTTCTTATGTAAAGTTTCCCCATTTATGCCATCATTTGAAAAAATAAAGGACACCCTCTTTCAATTCTCTTAAATGCATGACATTTGTTGTGAAGTGTGTGTACTGATGTGTCATCACATCCAAACATCTTGGCTGTGGTCTGAACCTGAGACCTGCTTCTAGGTGGAGCCACATCAAGACACTTGTTTATCCTGGGGTTGTGTTCACAAGTGACCGAGGAATGAAGCGGGAGCTGGAAAGCTGGAATGAGTTTCCACCACAAGGTGTTTGGACTCTCCTTTAGAGATGCAGTGAGAAGTTTAGTCATTTGGGAGAGCCTCGAAGTAGACTTGAAACCGCTGCTCCTCCATATCTACAGAAGAGCCGACAAAGGTGCAGGGATCTGATAGAAGGAATCTTAAAGTTTAGATCCTTCAGCATTTGCAGCAAGATGTTGAAAGTCTTCTATAAGTCTGTTGTGGAGAGTTCAGGCACATCTTCAGTTGGGGAGCAGCATCAGAACAAAAAAGCCAAAGAATTGACTTAAAGAAACAAACAGATAAAGAAGGCTGGTTCTGTTCTGGAACCTCTGAGGATGATTGTGTGGAGGTAGATGTTTTATAAAATGATAAAGATCATGAAAAACCCTGAACATCGTCTTCACAACACAGTAACTCAGCAACACAGTGTCTTCAGGTTTCTTCAGATCTGATGCAACACAGACTGCCGCAGGAGATCCTTCAGACCGCCGCGGGAGATCCTTCAGACCGCTGCGGGAGATCCTTCAGACCGCTGCGGGAGATCCTTCAGACCGCAGCAGGAGATCCTTCAGACCGCTGCGGGAGATCCTTCAGACCGCCGCAGGAGATCCTTCAGACCGCCGCAGGAGATCCTTCAGACCGCCGCAGGAGAACCTTCAGACCGCCGCAGGAGAACCTTCAGACCGCTGCAGGAGAGCCTTCAGACCGCTGCAGGAGAACCTTCAGACCGCTGCAGGAGATCCTTCAGACCGCTGCAGGAGAACCTTCAGACCGCTGCAGGAGAACCTTCAGACCGCCGCAGGAGATCCTTCAGACCGCTGCGGGAGATCCTTCAGACCGCTGCAGGAGAACCGATGCCGTTTTACCATGTTCTTTCTAGAGGCTTTCTTTAGGAATCCATTTCAAAAAGCCACACTTCTTCACTCTGTTTCTACCTGAGCTGTCATAAACTTTAGGATGTAACATGACAACTGAGGCATGTAACATCAGAGAAATCGCTCTCAGTGGAGCTTCCAGGAACTTCCTTTGATCACTGCATGATTTGGCCTTGGGGGAGAACTTGCTGAGACAGCCACTCCTGAGAAGACTGGTGTCTGTCTTCAGTGCGCTTGTGAATAATCGTTGTCGCTGTAGAATCAACTCCAAGCAGGAAACGCCATTAAAACCTTTCAACGCTGGACTGCTTCTCTAAGGTCATTGCTGATGTCATTCCTCTGTAACACGCGTGTGCCAGACCAGCACACTGTACAAGCCAGCAGAACTTGATCAGAACCACCTGGCTGCTACTTACCCTCTCAAGGGTACTCTTTTTTTCTTTTACACACTGCTGTGGCATTTTCCTCAGCTTTTGTAAAGGAACGAGTGACGTAAGAATATAAAACGTGATCTGTTATTGTTTATCTTAGACTGTCTTTTCCTGCTTCTGAGATCTATTTATCTGATGCAGATAAGCGTTGAATCGAAAGAGGATGGACTTTCTTTTCACGTTACTTGATATTTAAATGTGCGACTCCAGACAGTAACTCACTGGTGCAGATACTCAGAGAAGATGAGGTTGGGAGAGGTTCCTGGCAGCGTGGTGATGCCGCCGATGCTGGATGAGTAGGCGATGCCGATGGACATGGCCTTGCACATCATCAGGTCCCGTTTACGCCCACTGACAGCTCCAGGCTCACATTCTGCAGCCTTTCAGATAACACGGAGAAGGAAATTACTCATGAGGAGCATTAGTGGCAGCTCTACTCTAACGACAGAGGGAATTATAGACGTCTTTTAAACTAGAAGCACAACGAATTGCAGTATTGGTCGTGAGTGGTATCAGATGACATAATTATTGTGTGTATGGTATTAATCAAGATTGTCCTGGTCTTCGTATGTCACCTTCTCTGGAGAGAAGAATGGAGCTTCTCCATCTGTAATCTGATGGACCAGTCTGGGTTTGGCGGTTGCCAGGACAACGGTACTTGTCTGACTGCATTGTTCCAAGTGTAAAGTTTGGTGGAGGGGGGATCATGGTGTGGGGTTGTTCTTCAGGAGCTGGACTTTACTTTTGGCCATATAGTGTATCTGCTGAACTTTACGCTGTTTAGATTTTACTCGGTTTTGAATTTGCCAACTCTTATCTCTTGTTTGTCTTCGTCCTCGTGTGATGCGGTTGTTTTTGAACTGTGTTTGATCCAGAACCGTCGTCTTCCTCACCTGCCTTTCTTTGATGTCCAGTGTGTCTGTTGTGCTCTTCATCTCCTCTGCTCCTCCTGGTTTCTCCTCGTCTTTCCTGTCCTGCTCAAAAAACGTCACATGACAAACTGTAATGATATTTTTATCTTCTCATTTCACCATTAGGCTGAATCATAAGAAAACTTGTTTTATTTGTACATTTATATGTGCTCACACTTTGGTAAAGTTATCCACATCAGCAGGAGCACCTCAGCAGACGTTTGATCCCTTTACAATCACGCCTGCTCTGATAGCTCAACCTCTGCTGATTTTTTTAAGGTTTGTACACTACAGCCTCAAATCCCGTCCATCTGATGTGACTGACGACTGGACATTTCCACTGTGTGGTTGAGCATCCGAGATGCCCCCAAGCCCCCAGGGGGTCAAAGTCCGGGACAAGTCAAGGTCAGACCTCTTTTCCACGCAGCATTTGTGAAAGTAACTCAAATGTTTTATTTGAGAAAGATCGCGTTTAAACCTGAAGGAATATTTTCACACGCGTAACGACGGGTGCATGCGAGCCTCTCCTCATCCTTCTTTCTGAAAGACTCCGCCTGTCACGGATGCTGCCTGTTTTAAATCAGTATTGCTCTAATTTGTTTGACGTCACCTGTCAGAAACATACGGATCAGTTTTCACCTTCTCACTAGTACTGTATGGTCCTTCTTGTTTAGGAACGTGTTGTTATTCTGAAATCCAAGAATATGGGAACATCAACAAAATGGATCAAAGCAGCTGAATATTGGCTTTATTCTGCCTTTAAGGATGTGAAAGTCACAGTAAGTGTAAGAATTTATGTCCTTTAGTTCCGTTTATAAGCTTCATATATTACCAGCGAGGATTGTTTTATTGATACTGTTATTACGTCTCTACTGGTGAGGTATTTTATGGTAATGCCATATTTTTGACAGTTGTTTACTGAATACCATAACATTTCCCCGGTGTGACATGAAGTCTATCTTGCAGCAGTAATCACTTGTGAATGTTTGCTGGTCTTTTTCTTTACTGCTGCTGCAGAATCAGCAGCTTCGCGTGTTTCTGTCACAGTTTTCATATCACAGCTGCAGAGGACTCCCGTTTCTACCAAACACGTCCACGATCATGTTGAGAACAATCGGGTCACAGCCGAGGACCTCCAGCGCTACTGACGGGATGGGTCACACCCAAGATTAATGACTAACGTCTGAGTCAAAATGAAAAATAAATAATAAGTGTATAATAAGTCATTAATTCAGTTTCTTTGAGCCAACAAACTTTTTTTTTGTATTTCCAGGGGAAAGAGCGAAGGACATTCTCAGACGTCCAGCGCTTTATTCTTAATTTTGTTATTGCTCATTCATTTCCAGAGGTATTCATCCAGAAAAGGAAGTAGGAGCAGGATAAAGAGTGTATACAGCAGCAGTAGGCCAGCAGTGGAGACGGCGGTACTACTACGTGTACTGTATCTGTAGAATACCAACAGAAACGTAGTGGTGGTCTTAGCAGGGACGACAACAAACGAACGTCAGCCATACCAGGAGCAACAACCGACATGGTGAGTACATGAGAGTACTCCTGCAGGTACTAGAAAAGTATTCAGTGAACAGTGGCAGCAGTAATGGAGAATACAAACTGTGTACCTGAGCAGCAGAGTGTATCAGGACACGGGTGAAGGTTTCTTTAGGAACGTCTGGATCAACGTCTGGTTCCTTCTTGTCGCTGAGAAACAGCATAAGAACATAGAATTGATATCAGATATATGAAGACCAAGCATGGAGAGGAACCCCGGAGACACGTGTGGACAGCAGGACAACGTAACGCGGTTATTTGATAAATAAACTACTTCTGACGTTAGAATGCGTTACATACCTCACAATCTCCTTCATTTCTTTTTCTTTTTCCGTGCAAACGTCACTTTCTGCAAAAAATAATAGTTCTGAGAATATTTTACCTCCTTAATCAGCATCGTGTGAAGATATGTGGTAGGAGCCTGAACGTAAAAGCTGCTCATTTTAACATTTCCATGCTTCACCTTTTCTGCGTATATGCTTAAATTACACTTAAATTAGTAATTTAACTAAGCAAGAGATAGAATATGATGAGGTGTCTGAAACTGGTCCTCCGTGCAACACATAAGTGAGTCTGAAACACATGATTTAAAGAAAAACGCGCGTGAGTAGATCTCACGACACATTTATAGGTACCATCAAGCTGCAGGTTCGGGTTGTCTTTGCCAACACATCCAGACTCCTTGGCTTTCAGGATCTGCTGAAGGACGGCATCCACAATGGGCATCACCATGGCAACAGCTGAGGTGTTTTGGACCCACATGGAGAGCAAGGCACAGCCAGACATGAAACCCAACATCAGCCTAGGCAGGAAGAAAAGGGGGCAGAATGAGCAACTCCTGAACATCCGTTTATATTTGCAAATTTGTAAATTATATTAAAAACGGAAAATGAACCCAACGGTCCTGCATCACTTCAGGCGTGATGGAGACTTTGGTTTCACGTTTGCACCGTTTGCATCCTTCAGAAACCATGCAACTGTTACAGATGATCAATGCTAAGTAAACTTTGCACAATGTCCAAACTGCACCACCGCAAATAAAATAATGAATTCAAACATGTACAATTGTTATATTGTAAGTGAAAAATTAACTTTCTTTTGGAAAATGTAAAGTCATTGTTTTCTATTCCGTCCTTCAGACCATTGCAGGAGGTCCTTCAGACCATTGCAGGAGATCCTGCAGACCATTGCAGGAGGTCCTTCCTGCTCACCACGACCTACACCCCTACAATGAATCTCTGATGAGCTTGAAATCACGAGTACTGCAACAATGAATATGCCTTTAGGGATTAAAATGTATGTTGAATTAAATTAAATTGAATATCCAACTTATGAAGCAGTGTGATCAATACCTATCCAAAGGATCAGCTGTAGGTAGTGCACATAAAGAAATCAGCTTTAACTAACTTCATGCATATGAAACGTCCAACTCATGGGCGTTATCCAGTCAAAGTTGACCCTGTTCTCCTATTTCACTTTGAAGTGATGCTTCTGGACGGGACAACCTGGACAGGTTGTCGGTTCATTGCAGGGTCCAACAGAAGAATGGGAGGAAGAATTATTATGAACATAGATTATATCTAATGGGATTTGTATTGAATTATTTACTTTTTTAGACATTACTTTTGCTGTGAACTAGTGCTAGATTAAACTGAACTAAACTGAATTTTAGCATATACCTCTAATGTACTACTCTGGTAAGGATGCCCCCTGGACGCCTGCATCAGGAGGTGTTTCAGGCATGTCCAACTGGGAGGAGGGGGAAGACCCAGGACACGCTAGAGAGATTATGGATGATGGATGGATGGATGATGGATGGATGGATGGATGATGAATGGATGGATGGATGGATGGATGGATGGATGATGAATGGATGGATGGATGGATGGATGGATGGATGATGAATGGATGGATGAATGGATGGATGGATGATGGATGGATGGATGATGGATGGATGGATGGATGGATGGATAATGGATGGATGGATGGATGGATGGATGATGAATGGATGGATGGATGGATGGATGATGATGATGGATGGATGGATGAATGGATGGATGGATGATGGATGGATGGATGGATGATGGATGGATGGATGGATGGATGGATGATGAATGGATGGATGGATGGATGGATGATGGATGGATGATGAATGGATGGATGGATGGATGGATGATGAATGGATGGATGGATGGATGAATGGATGGATGGATGATGGATGGATGATGGATGGATGGATGGATGGATGGATGATGATGAATGGATGGATGGATGGATGATGAATGGATGGATGAATGGATGGATGGATGGATGGATGGATGATGGATGGATGGATGGATGGATGGATGGATGATGAATGGATGGATGGATGAATGGATGGATGATGGATGGATGATGGATGATGGATGGATGGATGGATGGATGATGAATGGATGGATGGA
The DNA here is from genome assembly GCA_014839995.1 of Xenentodon cancila. NCBI lineage: Eukaryota > Metazoa > Chordata > Actinopteri > Beloniformes > Belonidae > Xenentodon > Xenentodon cancila. The sequence goes on along the minus strand of CM026199.1, from coordinate 1,713,481 downwards.
TGAATGGATGGATGGATGATGAATGGATGGATGGATGGATGGATGGATGATGAATGGATGGATGGATGAATGGATGGATGGATGATGGATGGATGGATGGATGATGGATGATGGATGGATGGATGGATGGATGGATGGATGGATGGATGATGAATGGATGGATGGATGGATGGATGGATGGATGGATGGATGATGAATGGATGGATGGATGGATGGATGGATGATGAATGGATGGATGGATGAATGGATGGATGGATGATGGATGGATGGATGGATGGATGATGAATGGATGGATGATGAATGGATGGATGATGGATGATGGATGGATGGATGGATGATGGATGGATGGATGGATGGATGGATGGATGGATGATGAATGGATGGATGGATGGATGGATGGATGGATGATGAATGGATGGATGAATGGATGGATGGATGATGGATGGATGGATGGATGGATGGATGGATAATGGATGGATGGATGGATGAATGGATGGATGATGGACAGACAGACGGATGGGCGGATGCGCTGTACTTTACTTCCAGAAGAGAGGCCGAGGTCTTGCGCTTTATTACACTGTTACACTGTTTTTATTTGACATGAATTTGAATATTGAGTTAAACCATCTGCTCCAACTCGACAGTTATAGTTCAACAACTGCATATCACATTTTGACAAGTGTCAAAATCAGAAAAACCGTGTTGACCTACGTTGCCACGGTAACAGCAGATTTAATGGTAGCTGTACCACTGTGTTTGATGAAAGGCAAACGTTTTTTACCTCGTGACGCAGCCGTGCATGGGGCCATCTCATTGACGCTCCTCTGCTGATCTGTTTTTTGTTTTATAAGTGTCTGTGTGATGTTTATCCACCAACCGTGTCAGATCATTTTACTGCATGTGGTGGATACAGACTGAGGTGGTATATAATATGACATTATGTGTCCTAATCTTGCAGACTGCCAACACATCACCGCATTACTGACGTGTGCATTCACACAGGATTATGATGATCTCATTACCTCCATGTTTGCTGAAATAAGGTCGGTTATTTGGGATGGAATTATTACTTTACAAATTACACAGATGGCGCTTTCACACTGGATTAAAATCACAGACATCCTCCATAATTATTACAGATTCCTGCAGGCCCACAGATCATTTTGATCCTGTACGAATTCTTGCCCAGTATTGAGGTGCACTCATGCAAAAATGAAGGCTCCAGACCAAGCGCCATTGGTGAACGAGTATTAATAACTGTATCATATCGTGACACAACGGGCTCCCATTTGTCCCTCACAGGTAACAACTTCAGTTAGAAACGTGACCCGACGTGCACAGAAGGGCGGTGCTCACCATGCAGGGTTGACGCCCACCATGGTGACGAGCCTCAGGGCTATCCTGCGGTGGAGGCCCCACTTCTCTATGGACGTAGCGAGGCAGATGACACCCACCAGCAGGATGTGGAAATCCTTAAAATACTCCTTTGCCACCTGCAAGGAATGCAGGCAGGTTCAGTGCCAGCAGAAAGTAAAAAAAGTAAGAAAACCGCTTTGCTTTTCAGTCAATGCAAAAGTAAATCTATCGTAATCGCAGCCGCGGCCAATTAGTCCCTCAGTAGTGCCGTTTTCACAGATTTCATGAGGCCTGCGTGGAACTGTGGGCTATTTAAGTGCTAGTAAACACATAGCTGACATGATTAGTAGTATCCTGAAAAGCTTTCCGTTGTTTCCTTGAAATGAACTTACATTAGAAGACTTCATGATGCCGAGGATGGGGAAGAGGACAGCGGGCAGCATAGCAGTCATGGACAGAGGAATCACCTCTGTCATCCAGTAGATGGCCATTAGCAGCAACACAAAAGCACATCCTGCCTCCTAATGAGGAAGAAACACACACGACACCCCGTTTATGTTTCGGGGGACTGTAACGTTTTTCCTTTTTTTTTTAACACTTGAAAATTACAGATCTATAGAGTATTTTTTTAAATTGCACATCCACCTATTTTGCATGAGATACAAGAAACCTAACGTCGTAGTGAGGTCAACAATAAAACAATAAATATATCCCTCTTTTTCAGATCTGTTTGTTTTTACCAACAAAATTAAGCCCAGAACCTGCAGGCTGTCTACCGCCAGCTGAGCGCCGTTGTATAAAATCACGAGAAGGGATGGAAAGAGTGAGGCGTAGGAGTCGTCTCCGGCAGAGTGAAAGGGAGAAAACGCAGACTCCTCAGCAGCCGCTCAGGTTACAAACTTTAGCTGGAGGTCATGTTTAGTACCTGCCGAAGACAGCCACGGATCCCTCCAAGCCTGGAAATAACCGCACAGCCAGCGCTGGTAGAGGAACAGACAACTACTCGTGCATCTAGTGCAGCTGATGTAGTTTAATTTCTGTTTCCTGTTCAGCTGTTTGTTACTTGTAAAGCTGTGCAGCTGTGGACTTGGCTGCTACTGCAGTTTGTAGCTGGTACCATGTTATATAAGGTCTCACACAGGAGCATTTTACAGATGATGACTTTAAGATCCACTGGAGTCTAAACCTAAAGTTGCATTTTCCCTGTGTGGGTGTTTTGCATATGAATGTTTATTGCATGAAACAAACCTGAATGAAATTGTGTCATTTTAGTCATTTGTCCTATATTATATATAACGTTTGCAATTCATGTCCATGCCACATGAGGACGAACTCCGGAGTCTGCTGAGCAAACGTCATTGAGCTGCACTGGCTGCATGCTTCTGCTCAGTTCTCTCTGTCTCGCTCCTTCACATGTAGCTGGACAAGTCTTCACTGTCCCGGGGTTTAAATGTCACCAACAGCAGAGCTGTCATCACCTCTACTCACAAATGTTTGTTAGTTGGCACAGACGACACATACTGACAACTATCCTGTGCACATATGCACGAGGTGATGGTGGTGGACCTGGAGAAGCTTCCACCTGCACATGAAAGTGTGACGCCTGACTGATGCAGTTCTGAATATGTGTCCGTCAGATCTTTACCAAACCCGAAGAGGATCAGACCCGTCTGGAGCAGGTGGTCAGTCCAGTCTGCACATCTGTGCTTCACTGAGAACAATAACGGCGTGTAGCTGGAACAGGAAAATAAACGTATCCTTAAGCTCAGTATGATTCATGGTGTTGGTAAATCATGTCTGGTCCACTCAAAACGAGGAGGAAAAAGTGATAAATCTTTGGTTCTTATATTCTCTGCTTCTGGCTCTTCCAGCACAGAAGCCACGCAGCACTCAAGGTGCAGCCTTTTCTGAGCAGCAGTACACAGGATTTAAAGATTTAAAGATTATTACGCCTACACTGAGCTCAGGTCCAGGATTCTTTAGGCAAATAAAGCCCATCTACCTGTGTTGGTTACTGCAGTATTCTTCACTAAAATCCTGCGCTCCCAAACTGGTCACCGACCTGCAAACCAGTCAGACCAGGAAGTGTGCTCAGCTGTGTTCACGGAAAACTTACACATTATACCAGGACATGTTTTTATTTGTTCTTAGAAAGTAGCTTCTATGAAACAATCAGAGATTAACATGTTATAGTTAACTCACTCCTGTCTGGTCATAACTGGACCTCTGTGTCCTTTGTGATGCAAACTTGTTCCAGTTATGTAAATCAGTCTGTTAATGTTACACATGTTGTTGTTGGTGGTGTTTTTTTCCTCTTAAATGAGCCTTCGAACAAACTCACTGTGAAAGAATCTGGGAGTAACTCACTAACTAGCGTTTATTTTGGCGTTGAGGTGGCCACCGCTGTTCTCGGTTTGGGTCTCCTCATCTGTGTGAAGCAGCCTTGACTGTCTAAAATCTTACAAAATCCATCATTTTTCCTGAGGCACAGCCGAGCAGATCTAAGAGCTATTGCCAATATTCAGACGATTCAGCGCCCAGCCACCGGAGATGCAGCCCCTGCAGGGCACAACGCCCGCCACAGCCGCACTAACCCGTGGCCCCCACCCGGGAGGCAAAGCAGGGCTCCACACCAGGGACAGGGCAGCGGCGAGCATCAAGCTCCGGGGCGAAACAGAAAGGATCACGCAACACCGACATAACGTTTTCATCGATATTCATGTAGGTTCTTGCTTCTCTCGCAAGTTGTGTGTCATAAGAACAATAACTAATTGATATTGATCAATCGTATCGATGAGATAAAGAGGGAGAAAAGGAGTCAAAATTAAATATATTTAAAGAGGGACGGACGGCCGGATGGACGGATGGATTGATGGATGGAAGGACGGATGGAAGGACGGATGGACAGGCGGATGGACGGGCGGACGGACGGATGGAAGGACGGATGGACGGCCGGATGGATGGATGGATGGACGGGCGGACGGACGGACGGATGGACGGGCGGATGAATGGATGGATGGATGGACGGACGGACGGACGGACGGACGGGCGCATGAATGGACGTACGGATGCTTCCTCCATAGGAATGTGATTGAGCAGTCGGTGCATGACTATGTTGCTCATCTAATAAGGGAAATACAACAATCACTAACAGCAACCGTTAGTATGAAGAAAAGACAGAAAAAATAAACTCTATCTAGTAATAATCATACTGATACTACCACTGATATTGCAAGTCATTTTAATTGTTAGTTGAGCTACATGAATTTAAATATGATCTACTTTCTTCCACTAGGGGAGTTTTTACCTGCCGCTGTTTATGTAATAATTGCTCGGGGGTCATGTTCTGGGTCTCTGGAAAGCGCCTAGAGACAACTTGTGTTGTAATAGACGCTATATAAATAAAATTGAATTGAATTGAATTGAAGAAGTCACTGAGCTAGTTCTGGGTTTTGGTTTTGTTGTTAGTCTCAGGGCGCCACCTCTGTCGGTGACGTCGCGCAGGATTCGGAGCGCCATCAGTCTTAATACTGGATCTGAAAGATGCTGCGAATCCAACCCTGAAGGTTGTTGGTAATTCAAAAGTGTTACCTCCCTGCCAGGCCCACTTTTGAGACTGAAATCGTTAACAGGGAGACCCCAGCCTTTAACACCATTATCCCACAGACCCTGATGGAGACGCTTTCAACTCTGCGGCTGAGTCCTTCACTGGGGTACTGGGAGCTCAGTACTAAAGAGTACTAAGGAGCCTCTACTGCTGTGTGGTGGAGAGCATCCTCAGCACCTGCATCACTGTGTGGTGTGGCAGCTGCTCTGCAGATGTGGGGACGGCTGTACAGAGGATTGTGGGGAGCCGCAACCCACCACCACGGACGTCTATGCAGTCAGATGCAGTAAGAGGTTCATCTGCTTCATGAAGGACCCCACCCACCCCACCAGCACACTCTTAAACCCTCTCCGTTTGGGCTGCACAACATCTGGAGAAAGACCACCAAATATACTACCTCATCTGCTTTTTTTGCACACACGTACTGTGCAAAGTTATTTAATCTTATGTTAATGTTAATATTGTTATTTAATGTTCATGTTGCTCTTATCAATATATGACTCTTTTTTTACTGTCTTTGTCTGTGTAATTAAATTTTTCTTAATAAGGGCTATAACAGGAACCTGAGTGCAAATTTTACACTATCTCATGTAACTTTATGCTTGTATGACAATAAAACTCCTTGAACCCTTAAGCGCTTTCAGCCGGTGGATCCTGTGTTGGAGACGGTAGAAGTTGAGGTGAAGACCCTCCTAAAACCCTGGCAGAGATTTGTGGTTGAAAAACCGTTTCAGTGACAGAATGTATTTAAATCATTTTCATCTATATATTTTACCAGAAAGTCCTAATGAGATAAGAGGTCTTCTGGAAGCAAAACCTGTGGCAATCACAGCAAAACCTTTATTTACTCACTATATTGCTGGCCTATAAAGGGTTAAGGGATCAATATCTTTTTCGATTTGTCACTACTCAGATTTGGGTCGAACAAGTCCCTCAGCTTCCTTGATTACATATAAACATAACTTAAAGGTCCTTCCAGTGAAACAGGAGCCCATTGTCTCGACAGCTAGAACCTCCAAAGTTGTTTCAAGAAGCTTCTTTAAACAGTGGGATCAGAGCGGGGCTGTGGGGTTTGGGTGTGCAGACAGTCGCCCTCCGACCACAGGGCCGTCCATGAATCTGCAGACATGTAAAAACTGCCTCTGTGTCTCTGTGTCTCTATTTGCCTCTGTGTCTCTATTTGTATCTGTGTCTCTATTTGTCTCTATTTGTCTCTGTGTCTCTATTTGCCTCTGTGTCTCTATTTGTCTCTGTGTCTCTATTTGTCTCTGTGTCTCTATTTGCCTCTGTGTCTCTATTTGTCTCTGTGTCTCTATTTGCCTCTGTGTCTCTATTTGTCTCTGTGTCTCTATTTGCCTCTGTGTCTCTATTTGTCTCTGTGTCTCTATTTGCCTCTGTGTCTGTGTGTCTCTGTGTCTCTATGTGCCTCTGTGTCTCTATTTGTCTCTGTGTCTCTATTTGCCTCTGTGTCTGTGTGTCTCTGTGTCTCTATTTGTCTCTGTGTCTCTATTTGTCTCTGTGTCTCTATTTGCCTCTGTGTCTCTATTTGTCTCTGTGTCTCTATTTGCCTCTGTGTCTGTGTGTCTCTGTGTCTCTATTTGCCTCTGTGTCTCTATTTGTCTCTGTGTCTCTATTTGCCTCTGTGTCTCTATTTGTCTCTGTGTCTCTATTTGTCTCTGTGTCTCTATTTGCCTCTGTGTCTGTGTGTCTCTGTGTCTCTATGTGCCTCTGTGTCTCTATTTGTCTCTGTGTCTCTATTTGCCTCTGTGTCTGTGTGTCTCTGTGTCTCTATGTGCCTCTGTGTCTCTATTTGTCTCTGTGTCTCTGTTTCTCTATTTGCCTCTGTGTCTTTATTTGCCTCTGTGTCTCTGTGTCTCTATGTGCCTCTGTGTCTCTATTTGTCTCTGTGTCTCTATTTGCCTCTGTGTCTGTGTGTCTCTGTGTCTCTATGTGCCTCTGTGTCTCTATTTGTCTCTGTGTCTCTGTGTCTCTATTTGCCTCTGTGTCTCGGTGTCACACCTTTGATGTAATTAGCAGCCCTTATTCTGGGATTTGGTTCTTTAAAGGTTGGGATTCCCGGGTCTGTCCACAGAACTGGGTGATGAACCCGGCTCTTCTGGGACTGGTAGTAACAGCCACATCCACAGCTGATGGGATTACCTAAATAGAAAGGAGGAATGACCGCATCTGTGCCTAACCGACCTACTTGTGATTTGCTTGAAATTGATTTGCAAGCCAATTTGCCAGCAGGTCGCTGCTGTTTGCAACCCTCGCCATGGTAACGTGGTTTGAGATGCACACATTGGAATTAGTGGTTTCCATTTGCCACCGCTGAAAGTTCCTGATCTGGGATCAGTTTATCATCCGTCAGGTAAGTAGCTTGGCAGGTATTTACCTGTAGCATAGCGTTTCCTGAGTACTCAGAGCCTTTCACTGCACCACGTCATACTTCCCAGACACTGAATGTTGCTGCAGTGTTGATATTTTATCACAGAAACGTGATAGAGACTCAGGATTAATTACGGAGCAGACTATCAGTACAGGTCTAATGAAGCACTCTTACATCCCAGATTACATACTTATATAATACATAACTGAGTGAATGAAGGAACTTCCTTTTTCAGATACAATTATTCATACCGTACTAATCTATAAGTTAACAGGTGACCTATTTATCCTCCAATTGTGACATGTGTGCTGGACGTGCATTCTGGGAACCGAAATCGTGTGCGTGTCACGTTCATTACGGTGAAAAAAATAACTTAAACAATAAAGCGAAGGATGTGATGCTGTCGACATTCTTCATATTGTGAGTGTCGTCCTTTTAACGGGCTGAGTGTGTTTAGGCGTGCGTGCGCATGAGAGGCGCGTGGACGAGAGACTGACGACGTATGTATGTGTGTGTGTGGTGCACTGATGTGGAGAAGTTGGCCGGGAAGGTTTGAACAGTGTGCCTAGAGAGATGCGGCTGCATGTTTTCGCCACCAACTGGAAGTGTCCGGGTCTCCTTCCCCAGCTGGAAGTGTCCGGGTCTTCCTGACCAACTGGAAGTGTCCGGGTCTCCTTCCCCAGCTGGAAGTGTCCGGGTCTTCCTCACCAACTGGAAGTGTCCGGGTCTCCTTCCCCAGCTGGAAGTGTCCCGGTCTCCTTCCCCAGCTGGAAGTGTCCGGGTCTTCCTCACCAACTGGAAGTGTCCGGGTCTCCTTCCCCAGCTGGAAGTGTCTGGGTCTTCGTCACCAACTGGAAGTGTCCGGGTCTCCTTCCCCAGCTGGAAGTGTCCGGGTCTTCGTCACCAACTAGAAGTGTCCGGGTCTCCTTCCCCAGCTGGAAGTGTCTGGGTCTTCGTCACCAACTGGAAGTGTCCGGGTCTCCTTCCCCAGCTGGAAGTGTCCGGGTCTTCCTCACCAGCTGGAAGTGTCCGGGTCTTCGTCACCAACTGGAAGGGTCCGGGTCTCCTTCCCCAGCTGGAAGTGTCCGGGTCTTCGTCACCAACTGGAAGTGTCTGGGTCTTCGTCACCAACTGGAAGGGTCCGGGTCTCCTTCCCCAGCTGGAAGTGTCCGGGTCTTCGTCACCAACTAGAAGTGTCTGGGACTTCCTCACCAACTGGAAGTGTCCGGGTCTTCCTCACCAACTGGAAGTGTCCGGGTCTCCTTCCCCAGCTGGAAGTGTCCGGGTCTTCGTCACCAACTGGAAGGGTCCGGGTCTCCTTCCCCAGCTGGAAGTGTCCGGGTCTTCGTCACCAGCTGGAAGTGTCCGGGTCTCCTTCCCCAGCTGGAAGTGTCCGGGTCTTCGTCACCAACTGGAAGTGTCTGGGTCTGCTGTGTCATTTGTTAAGCGGATTTTAAACGCCCCTAGAGCGAAGTGCGGCTCCTTCAGGCTCGGACCGGCCCTTGGCAGCTGTTAAGCGGCCTGACTGGCCAAAAAAAAAAAAATCCAAAAAACCCAAGAACCCAAACAACAGTGAAAAAACAAGCTTGATTGGCCTACAGAAACTGGCACCACCCACAAATGAAAGATTGGATGAAAGGATTGGTTAGTTATCACTAATTGTGGCGATTGGTCAAACTGACAAAGTCAAGTTTTATTTTCAAATTGATCAACAACAAAGCGCGGCGAGGCGAGACAGAGAGGCAGGGGAGGTTTTGGCGTTGGGCGTAATGGACTCGCAAAAAAAGAGGAACTGGGGGGGGGCAGAGAGACCTTATAAGAAAAAGGAAGTGGTGGACGAGGAGGCCGGACAACGCCAACACATTGCAGACATGTTCAAAGCCTCCACCAGCCGCGGCGTTCAGTCCCCCGACGTCACGTCAGTTAACGTTGACAGATACGGGTGAGACGGGGGGGTTATAAGCTGCCAACTTTCACCTGCGACAGCAGGATCACTGCTGAGATGCTCCATGAGCCGTTTTAAGAAGCTCTAATGACGACCTTGGTACCAACTCCTGCCAACACCCCAGTCTGTTTTAACTGTTGTATTGTTAAAGCTCACATCAGCCCAAACAAAACTGCAACTGGATGTTCCAACCACAAACAGCAGCTCATATCTGGGGCTTCCTGGTAGAACCCGGATGAAATGAAGCACTCAGATGATAATATGTGCTGTGTTAAAGTGTCAGGTTGGTACTTTAATACTTCCGTATGTTGTCCACACCTGTCGCCGCCCAGCACAGAAATAGCTGCAGAACTGTGCCAGGAAGGAGCATTTTATTAATCCACGTTCAGCGCTGATAAGAGAACTTTTAAATCCGTTTATCAGCGTGTTTATCTGGTTTTGCTGTAAATGATGTGATTGTAACTTTTATCCAGGCTGGTTAAATGTGCTTGCATCTGAGGTTTCTGTTCACAGGCCACAGGAATACGTGCTTGTGCGTGTGTGTTTGTTGTAAAGCTGGATATGATGCGGGTTCAGCGAGGACGTTCCAGTAGTTATGAAGATGAACTGGCGGCAGGTACAGAGCAACTGCAAGAATGAGTAATGAATGTGTAACGTTTACAGTAGCCTATGACACCTTAACAGTTAAACATAAACAGAATACAAATATTTGGCGACAGTCCTATTGATTCGTTTTTCTGGATGTAATGATTACACTCTTTCTCCTTATGTTCATCTCAGCTGGTTGAAGCTCAGAAGAGCCTGCAGGAACGAGGGAATTAATATAAAATAGAGCTGCAATGATTCATTTACTCATCAATGACTAGTCGAAAGATAAATTAATCACCAACTATTTGGATAATTAACTAATCGATTTGAGTTTGTTCTTGGAATAAAAAGTTCTCCGACTGCAGCTTGTTAAATATGAATATTTTCTGGTTCCTCTGGTCCAGGCCAGTCAACTGAACATCTGGGATCCACAGCTTCCCCAAACCTCCATCCTCCTTTATCCAAGCTCTTATTTTCTTTTCAGTTCATCGCAGCTGCTTCTCGGTAAAAACGGAGACAGACTCCCACAAACCCCCCGATCCCGAATGGAGCCGAAGACCTGATGGCAAATGGACCAAACTGCACACGATAGTCCGCTGTCAGTGTAGTGCGCTGAAGTGTGCTGACACGTTTTTATGTGAACGTTACATTAACGGGCTGAAATGAAATAATAAAATAATAAAAGTGTGTGTGATCTTCATGTGCCTCAACTGGTCAAAGTCAGGACGGGAGGCTGGGAAGTTTAGTTTTCACTGATCACAACATGGTTCAGTGTCTCTCAGTGCAGCAAAGAACTTCTTAACCTCCGTTTGGTTTACATTGATGATTAAACTGAAGAGCAGAAGCTGCCGCGTAGCAGTCCAGTCGTGTCGAGGAAACTCACCTTTGTCCAGACAAGAAGAGGAAGAGGAAGCAGCAGCAGAGGTGTGAGGATGATCAGGATGATGGTGTGATAATTCCAGAGTCCTCTGCCTAACCTCTTCAGCATTTTTCCTGCTTGCTCCTGTTTCGTCCTTCGGCTGAGAGAGCTTCTCCAGGCTGCTGGCTGACTCCGTCTTGTCGTCTGAAACACAGAATCAAGTTGCCGTCAAACTCGTCCTGTGTCCATACGTGTTGACTTTTCCTGGAGGAAGACAGGAACCCCCAGTAAGTGGTGGTCATCTCTGCACCAACAGTGAGACAGTAGCAGCCGGTCCTTTATGGCACAGAGTGAGTATGTTGGAATTTACACCTGCACCTCTGGAAAACTGCAGATGCGCTTGAGTAACAAAGACATCGTCGCCCTTTTAAAATCGTTGCCATGGTCACGTTTGTCTCAGGTTTTTAAAAAAACTGAAGGTAATGTTGCGGTTAGTTTTTTCAGTTATTTTACAAACTTGAGGAAACTATGACTTCGGCAATTATATTTGTTGAAGCTGCAGGTTCTAAGCTTGTGAAAAAAGGAAAATAAAGTTTGTTAGAAACTATAAATACAGTTTGGGTTTTTTTCTTTCTATCTGAACTTTGAAAGGTGTTTTTACCAAGTAAATCTTCAAACTAAGGCTGCCCCGTTCTTGTGTCAGGAATCTGCGGCCACATTTATCTGCACCGCTGCTGTTTTATCACGTTTAAGTGTTTTACACACAGGTTGGTTGATGGGTTGCTCAGTTAATCTGGAGGCTGACTTTTGGCCTTTTTTAATAATCAGCATCAGCTGCAGGACCAGAGCAAGACTTCACTTCCTACAGATGCCTGGAATGACTTTTATTAGTCTTCTGTTCCTGTGGTTTCTGTCTGCTTCTCAGAAATACAAATGTCAATAAAATGTTACTGTGTGATGTCCTTACTGTCTGTGACGGATGCAGGGGAGATGCTGCGCAGAGCTGATTTACAATTTACAAGAACCGTGTTTTCTTTCCGGCGCTGAACTGAAACCGTGGACCTGCGGTGGCTTTTCTTTAGCTCAGAGGAGGTTCCTCCTCATCCTGTCACGGTTCGTGAATTTAAAACCAATTTAAAACCAATTTAAAACCAATTTAAAACGAAAGAAAGAAAGAAAGAAAGAAAGAAAGAAAGAAAGAAAGAAAGAAAGAAAGAAAGAAAGAAATGATGTGAACATCAAAAGAACAACAAGATTTCATTCATACTGAAGACATTTATCCAGTGAAAAAGTGACGGCTCGGTGCTGTTTTTAGGGAGGAAGTCTGGTTTAGTTTTAACCTCTAAAGAATCAATATTGTACCACTTCAGTCCATATTTGATGAGCTTGTTAGAGATATAACTTTATATTTACTTGGACTTGACCTGCATGAAACAAACAAAGAAAAGCAAAAGACTTGTCGCAGTATAAGATGTCGACGTGCATCTGAGCAAAAAACATCTTTTAACTGACATCAAATTAAGGAGAGTAAAATTAAGTTGAACTTAAATCTTTTATTAGTACTAAAACTACAAAAAAAGTATAATAAAACAAAGTAAATAAAAAAACGTAAAATAACAACCAGTGGAGTTCTGAAAAATGTGACTCGTTTCAGATCTCACATTTCATCTCGGACCCCAGACATCTTCACAGCTTACCTTGTGGGAATCCTCTGAGGAAATCTTCCTGCACATCTGTCTAAGAACTCCTGAGGATCGTAATAAAATGGAAATCTGCCACGTCACAAATTAATCTACTGACCACTCCTTCGTTGAAGAGCATTTTAACAGCATTTCTGAGTACGGGTCTGTAATCATTAACACGCTTGAGAAAGGAGTCTTCCCCTCGAGGGTTGTCATAAAACCTCTTCAAGACAAACTATGGACAACATTATACTTAGAACCATATCTAATCTTCTGTCAGTTTTTTGGAAACAAAACAAACAAAAAAGGTTTCTAGAGGGATCTGAAACTCGTTAAATATAGTTGGCAACAGGGTCCACGAGTTGAAGTTAGTTTCCGGTTGGTCAGACCGAAGAGCCTCAGGCAGACCACTTTACACCAAGACCCAATTAAAAACCAGAAACTCACACTGTTCAGACCAGAGTGTATTAATGATCAGAGCTGAAAAACTAAACCGTAGTAACCGTAGACAGAATTTGCACGATGACGCCTTTAGTTTTGTTGAAACGTGTAACGAGATGGCTTCAACACGATCAGCCACCAGGTCTGCTACCTCAGTGTGGACTTGAAGTTCATATATGACATAACTGATGGGACACGTCGTATAAATGACTGCGTGAGCTGGTTCCCCAACGAAGCCTAACCTCCAATGTAGTCTGTTTAACCGGAACCAAGTGCTCCAGTCCTCCAGGGCCGCTGTCTTGCAGGTTTTAGATGTTTCCCAGATTCAAGTGACTGTGTGTTAAAGACTTGTCCAGACCTTGATGACAAGCTGAAGATGACCATTAATCAGAATCAGGTGTGTTGAAACATGTAAAACATGCAGGACCGCGGCCTCGAGGACGGAGTCTGATACCTGATCTAACATGTCACTGAGACTTTGGTTGGTTCTAACTGATGTGACGGATCAACATCTATAATGTTTTTATTAAATGTGCTTTCGGACAGTTTAGTTTCTGTGAGGATGGAGGCCAGTGTCTCCTCATGTGGGGTTTACGCCAGCGTCCCTGGACCTCCTCATGTGACCGCAACGGTCCTCTGGCGTGAAGCAACTCTTCTTAGAAACAGTAAACTGCAGTGTTGTACTCACTCAGAATACTGCTGAAAGGTTAAATAAAATCAAGAACATGCACGTCACAACTTCAACGATCTCCGTCTACAGCTGCTTTCCAGTGTGTCTGTGGTCTGAAAGGAAACTGTGTGGAGGCTGGTAGCGGACGCCAACGCTGGTGACAAGACGACTATATAAACAGGTGTAGACAGAAGACTGGGGGGGTCAGAGGGTGGGACTGCAGGTCAGGATGCAGGTCTGGAAGCTCTGGAAGCTCTGGAAGCTCTGGAAGCTCTGGATACTCTGGATGCTCTGGATGCTCTGGATGCTCTGGATGCTCTGGAAGCTCTGGATGCTCTGGATGCTCTGGCCTGTAAACATATACAGAAGAGGAAAAAAGGGGGCAGAGCAGCACAACAAACAAGAACAACGGGGCGCAAACACGTGGACTGCAGACAGACTGTTGCTGGCGATCAGCCTGCTGCAGTTGCGTGAAGAAGTTCTGTTAGAGGCTTCTTCTTGGAACATGATTGTTAATTACCCAGATTCTAGGCATGATTTATTTTGTAAGCTGTGCATTTTGGGAAATGCTTTTTTGTGAAATAATGTAATGTTCTTTGTGCTTACAAGTTAATTCTGGGAATCAACTCTGATAATACCAAATGCCAAAGTCACAGATCAGCTGAAACACTAAAACAGGGTCCAAAGGTAGAGCGGCGGCCTGAGTCCTAAATCCACTCATCAGAGGACTCTGGCTGAAACTACGCCGCCGCAGCCTGATACTGTCACGTCATCTTCATCTAATCACAAGGCTTGTTTCCAAAATCTTATTTCAATGTTTATTTACACTTTCTTTTTTTAAATGTGGTATGGTCCAAAGGAATTCAAAATTTCAAATGTTCATTCAAAAGTAAACCACATAGGGGCCTGAACGCTGATAGATGTTTTACTATGTAAGTTTTATAAGTAACACTCTGGTATTTTTTTTTCAAACTGTTCCATGTTTCCTCGAGAGTTAAAAATTTTGACCTTAACTGAACAACCACTGTAAAAAAAAAATAAAAAAGTCCAGAATTACAACACCTGAGGCACAAATCCAAAACCGAGACAAGGGACGGACTTGGCCTCCGGTTGGTTGCACGAAGGCAGGAACAGGATAAGTTACCGGGAAGATTTATTCTGTGAACCCAAACGACTGGGATGTCCTGATCCTGCTGCTCTGTCTGTTCAGCTGTCGCCACAATTGGAAATCAATTTAACCCCCAGTTATTCATGATTCAGGTCGTCTTACTTTAATATTCAAAATATGAAGTACCTTAAAATAGCATCTATTACAATACAGGTTGTCTCTTGGTGCTTTACAGAAACCCAGTACAGTTAAAACTCCCCTAGTGGGAGGAAAACCTAAATCCAAACAGTGGCAAGGAAAACTCCCTTTAAGAGGGGCGGAAACCTGGATCAGGACCTGGATCATAAGGGGGGTGAAGACCCGCCGGGTAGTAGAGACAGGAGAGACACAGACAGGAGGCGTCATCGGGTCTGTAGCAGGTAGACGACGCAGAGCTCTAACGTTTAGGACCTTCATGTGAGTGACAGTTCTGAAGTGGACTGACGCGGGCGCTCCGACTGCTGCGTCTCGGATCAGCGGGAGGTTATCCAGGGATTTACTTGGACATCCTGCGAATGATCGCAGTAGTCTAGTCTAGAAGTGATGAGCTTCTGTATGCCTGCTGCCTCTTTGTAATGTGCCATTAGTGTTAATTGCATGTGCAGAAAATGTACAAAACTATAAAAGGGGAAACAATAGTGAAACGCAATTGCTAAACAATTAAAACTAATCTGATGTTTGATGGTTTAAGGTTTAAGGTACAATGACAAAAACATTTTATAGTTTTAGAAACTGAGTTTCAGGCTTTAAATGTGAATGGGAGATAATGAGGTTTTGATGCAAACATTTGGAGTTGTGATCATGGTATTTCCCATAAATTATGGGATAGATGATCAATATACAGCATTTCCTCATTTTCAAGGTCACATTGCCCCAAACAATTTATAGTTGTCTAGTAAAAAAGAAAACAAAGACAAGCGTCCCTGACCGGGAAGATAGAAGAGCCATAACAACAGTCTTTTACGAGTCCGCTTAAAATCCAAATTCCATTCGTACTTCATAAAAGGTTCACTGGTAATGATTATGGACGTTAAACAAGCGTTACCTTATTTTACTGACCAGCAGATGGCAGCAACCAAGACCATTCCCAATTTAATATTCTCAAACATGTTTGACAGAAGAAAAGCAGGATGGTGAAGACATGTACCTGATACTGCAGTGTACCTGATACTTGACAGTGGACGTCTGTCCAGTAGATGATGATCTTTGGTCCGCATCTTTTTGTATTTGGGTGGAGATGCAGGAAAAATCAGCCAAATGCCGCCAGCCTTCCGAGTTGTCTTGATCTTAACAGTAAGGCAAAATATTAAGGACTGTCAAATGTATGTGTATCGGTATTCAAAGTTTTAAATTCAGGACACTTCTGTTTCTTAAAATAAAATTTTGGTAGATGGCCAACCTCGCGAACATGCACGTGGACTACCAGCCGGCTTGGCATCGTCCCCCTTCTCACCCTGGCTTGGATGAAGTCTTTAGGACGTGTCACACTTATTTTAATCGTTTTTACCATAAGTTTTAATTCAGCCTAGGAGATCTGAATGTTTGCTGGACATGTCACTGAGTTGAAATGAAAAAAAAAACCACGAAACTATGGTTTGGGGATGGAACCCAGTAACTAAAAATGCACAGCTATCTTTTTAAGCTGATTCATCAGGTTCATCAGTCATCAGATTCATCAGATTCATCAGATTCATCAGATTCATCAGATTCATCAGATTCATCAGATTTATCAGATTCATCAGTCATCAAATTCATCAGATTCATCAGATTCATCAGATTTATCAGATTCATCAGTCATCAAATTCATCAGATTCATCAGTCATCAGATTAATCAGTTTTATCAGATTCATCAGTCATCAGATTTATCAGATTCATCAGTCATCAGATTTATCAGATTCATCAGTCATCAGTCATCAGATTTATTAGATTCATCAGTCATCAGATTCATCAGATTCATCAGTCATCAGATTCATCAGTTTGATCAGATTCATCAGTCATCAAATTCATCAGATTCATCAGTCATCAGATTCATCAGTTTTATCAGATTCATCAGTCATCAGATTTATCAGATTCATCAGTCATCAGATTTATTAGATTCATCAGTCATCAGATTCATCAGATTTATTAGTCATCAGATTCATCACATTCATCTGATTCATCAGTCATCAAATTCATCAGATTCATCAGTAATCAGATTCATCAGTTTTATCAGATTCATCAGTCATCAGATTTATCAGATTCATCAGTCATCAGTCATCAGATTTATTAGATTTATCAGAGTCATCAGTCATCCGATTCATCAGTCATCAGATTCATCCAATTTATTAGTCATCAGATTCATCAGATTCATCAGATTTATTAGTCATCAGATTCATCAGTCATCGGATTCATCAGATTCATCAGATTCATCAGATTCATCAGATTTATCAGATTATTCAGTCATCAGGTTCATCGGTCATCAGATTCATCGGATTCCTCAGGTTCATCAGATTTATCAGATTCATCAGTCATCAGATTTATCAGATTCATGAGTCATCAAATTCATCAGTCATCAGATTCATCGGATTCCTCAAGTTCATCAGATTTATCAGATTCATCAAATTCATCAGATTCATCAGTCATCAGATTCATCAGTTTTATCAGATTCATCAGTCATCAGATTTATCAGATTCATCAGTCATCAGATTTATTAGATTCATCAGTCATCAGATTCATCAGCTTTATCAGATTCATCAGTCATCCGATTCATCAGATTTATTAGTCATCAGATTCATCAGATTCATCAGATTCATCAGATTCATCAGATTCATCAGTCATCAGATTTATCAGATTCATCAGTCATCAGATCCATTAGTCATCAGTCATCAGATTCATCACTCATCAGATTCATCGGATTCATCAGGTTCATCAGATTTATCAGATTCATCAGTCATCAGATTCATCAGGTTCATCAGATTTATCTGATTCATCAGTCATCAGATTCATCAATCATCAGATTCATCAGATTCATCAGATTCATCAGATTCATCGGGTTCATCAGATTAATCAGTCATCAGATTCATCAGATTCATCAGTCAAAAGTCATCAGATTAATCAGATTAACCAATCATCAGATTAATCAGTCATCAGATTCATCAGATTCATCAGTCATCGGATTCATCAGATTCATCAGATTCATCAGATTTATCAGATTAATCAGTCATCAGGTTAATCAGTCATCAGATTCATCGGATTCCTCAGGTTCATCAGATTTATCAGATTCATCAGTCATCAGATTTATCAGATTCATGAGTCATCAAATTCATCAGTCATCAGATTCATCAGATTCATCGGATTCCTCAAGTTCATCAGATTTATCAGATTCATCAGTCATCAAATTCATCAGATTCATCAGTCATCAGATTCATCAGTTTTATCAGATTCATCAGTCATCAGATTTATCAGATTCATCAGTCATCAGATTCATCAGATTCACCAGTCATCAGATTCATCAATCATCAGATTCATCAGATTCATCAGGTTCATCTGATTTATCTGATTCATCAGTCATCAGATTCATCAGTCAAAAGTCATCAGATTAACCAGATTAATCAGTCATCAGATTAATCAGATTTATTAGTCATCAGATTCATCAGTCATCAGATTCATCAGATTCACCAGTCATCAGATTCATCAGATTCATCGGATTCCTCAAGTTCATCAGATTTATCAGATTCATCAGTCATCAAATTCATCAGATTCATGAGTCATCAAATTCATCAGTCATCAGATTCATCAGATTCATCGGATTCCTCAAGTTCATCAGATTCATCAGTCATCACATTCGTCAGTCATCACATTCATCAGTCATCAGATTCATCAGATTCATCAGTCATCAGATTCATCAGATTTATTAGTCATCAGATTCATCAGTCATCAGATTCATCAGATTTATCAGATTAATCAGTCATCAGGTTCATCAGTCATCAGATTCATCGGATTCATCAGATTCCTCAGATTCCTCAGGTTCATCAGATGTATCAGATTCATCAGTCATCAAATTCATCAGATTTATCAGTCATCAGATTCATCAGATTCATCAGGTTCATCAGATTTATCTGATTCATCAGTCATCACATTCATCAGTCATCAGATTTATCAGATTTATCAGATTCATCAGTCATCAGAATTATCAGATTTATCAGATTTATCAGATTCATCAGTCATCAGATTCATCAGATTCATCAGTTATCACATTCATCAGTCATCACATTCATCAGTCATCACATTCATCAGATTCATCAGATTCATCAGTCATCAGATTTATCAGATTTATCAGATTTATTAGATATTTCAGATTCATCAGTCATCACATTCATCAGGTTCATCAGTCATCAGATTCATCAGTCATCAGATTCATCAGTCATCACATTCATCAGTCATCAGATTCATCAGTTTTATCAGATTCATCGGTTTCATCAGATTCATCAGTCATCACATTCGTCAGTCATCACATTCATCAGTCATCAGATTCATCAGATTAATCAGATTCATCAGATTCATCAGATTCATCAGATTCATCAGTCATCAGATTTATCAGATTTATCAGATTTATTAGATTTATCAGATTCATCAGTCATCACATTCATCAGATTCATCAGTCATCACATTCATCAGTCATCAGATTCATCAGTCATCACATTCATCAGTCATCAGATTCATCAGTCATCACATTCATCAGATTCATCAGTCATCAGATTCATCAGTCATCACATTCATCAGAGTCATCAGCTTCATCAGATTCATCAGTCATCAGTCATCAGATTCATCCGTCAGCATCACTCTCATCCAAGCGCCTTCCCATTTTATGCTTCTTATTTAAATTGGGTTTAGTGCATCATTGTGTTTTTAAGCATTTCTAACATATTTGAACAAATACACTGGTTTTTAAGTATTTGTAACAAATACTTAATCATTTATTAATAATAAATACATAAATCTGCCATTGTGTATTTAAAATCACATCAGGTTTATTGGTATTATTGCAAAAATAATTGTTTCATTTACATTTGACAGACTAATATGCACCATATTTATTATATTAGCCCGTTTATGATCAGTCTAGATTTTATGTCACCCACACAAAAAAACAGATTGATGAACATCCTCAAAGTGTGGAAAATCCATAGACTTTTTTTTTTTTTTCACTTTTTTGTATCAAGATTTGAGCAGCCAGTAGGTCGTCCTGTCAAGGAACCTTTGTTGAAATAGATAAATTTAGATAGATCGTAGATAGATTAGATAACAGATCTAGACTTAGTTCCAATGTTGTTGTGTCTTCATTCTGCTCTGCTATGTGACAGATGGAGGCAGAATGATGTCACATTTCGCTCCAATGCTGTTTCACCTCTGTTCTGTTTGGGAGGTAGTTAGACAGCTATAATAAGTGTGAAATGAGTGCGTAACAGGTTGAAAAGGACTTCGGTCACTCTGTCACCAGGGTAGTGAGAGTCCAGAGGGCCAGCTGATGTTCCTGCCAGCCGCCAGTTTCATCTACGGTGGCCGGGAAGACAAAGGTCGGGCTGGCTGTGTTACAAACTTCATCACACAGCGTGGGCAACCCTGTTGGTGTGCGTTACATCTTCCAGCAGCTGAATCCGAGCCACCGGTTTCTCCTGGAGAGGTTGGAAGCTGTTTCGATCCAACAGCCAACCCAAACACCAGCAGCCACGGGGAAACTGAGACCAGCACTCCCGTGTTTGTGTCACAAACAATCAGCCTTGTGTTTTTTTCTGTACAAACGTAATAAAGCAGCCTGTTGCGATAAAGACATGTTGTAACAACATCAGTCAAGTAGAGGAAAGGGACCGTCTTCAGTTTGCAGAACAGCATAATGCTTTGTAAAAACACACCCTGGGGAGGGAATAAAGTGCCTCGATGCAATCACTGTGAATGTACAGCTGGAGAGTGGGGGTGCGGTGAAGAACTGCTCTCAACTACATCTTTATAGAGCAATCTGTGTGAAAGTGGCTCTAAAAACTAATTTTATGTGATTGCTCACTAAGTATTATAGTATTGAGGCTACAGCGCTGTCAACAAAACCATCCACCTGTGCCATCCAATCATCTACCAAGACCGCATCTGTATATCTATCACAAGACCACATCTGTTCATCTATCACAAGACCACATCTGTTCATCCATCACACAAGAGCACATCTGTTCATCTATCACAAGACCACATCTGTTTATCCATCACACAAGACCACATCTGTTCATCCATCACACAAGACCACATCTGTTCATCTATCACACAAGACCACATCTGTTCATCCATCACACAAGACCACATCTGTTCATCCGACACACAAGACCACATCTGTTCATCTGACACAAGACCACATCTGTTCATCCATCACACAAGACCACATCTGTTCATCCATCACACAAGACCACATCTGTTCATCCATCACACAAGACCACATCTGTTCATCTATCACAAGACCACATCTGTATATCCATCACACAAGACCACATCTGTTCATCTATCACAAGACCACATCTGTATATCCATCACACAAGACCACATCTGTTCATCTATCACAAGACCACATCTGTATATCCATCACACAAGACCACATCTGTTCATCCATCACACAAGACCACATCTGTTCATCCGACACACAAGACCACATCTGTTCATCTGACACAAGACCACATCTGTTCATCTGACACAAGACCACATCTGTTCATCCGTCACAAGACCACATCTGTTCATCCATCACAAGACCACATCTGTTCATCCATCACACAAGACCACATCTGTTCATCCATCACAAGACCACATCTGTTCATCCATCACACAAGACCACATCTGTTCATCCATCACACAAGACCACATCTGTTCATCCATGACACAAGACCACATCTGTTCATCCATCACACAAGACCACATCTGTTCATCCATCACACAAGACCACATCTGTTCATCCATCACACAAGACCACATCTGTTCATCCATCACACAAGACCACATCTGTTCATCCATCACACAAGACCACATCTGTTCATCTATCACAAGACCACATCTGTATATCCATCACACAAGACCACATCTGTTCATCCGACACACAAGACCACATCTATTCATCCATCACACAAGACCACATCTGTTCATCCGACACACAAGACCACATCTGTTCATCCATCACACAAGACCACATCTGTTTATCCATCACACAAGACCACATCTGTTTATCCATCACACAAGACCACATCTGTTCATCCATCACACAAGACCACATCTGTTTATCCATCACACAAGACCACATCTGTTCATCTATCACAAGACCACATCTGTATATCCATCACACAAGACCACATCTGTTCATCCATCACACAAGACCACATCTGTTCATCCATCACACAAGACCACATCTGTTCATCCGACACACAAGACCACATCTGTTCATCTGACACAAGACCACATCTGTTCATCCATCACACAAGACCACATCTGTTCATCCATCACACAAGACCACATCTGTTCATCTATCACAAGACCACATCTGTATATCCATCACACAAGACCACATCTGTTCATCCATCACACAAGACCACATCTGTTCATCCGACACACAAGACCACATCTGTTCATCTGACACAAGACCACATCTGTTCATCCGACACACAAGACCACATCTATTCATCCATCACACAAGACCACATCTGTTCATCTATCACAAGACCACATCTGTTC
This sequence comes from Xenentodon cancila, assembly GCA_014839995.1. Taxonomy (NCBI): domain Eukaryota; kingdom Metazoa; phylum Chordata; class Actinopteri; order Beloniformes; family Belonidae; genus Xenentodon; species Xenentodon cancila. The sequence continues at coordinate 1,691,060 of CM026199.1, read as the reverse complement.
ATCCGTCACAAGACCACATCTGTTCATCCGTCACAAGACCACATCTGTTCATCCATTACAAGACCACATCTGTTCATCCATCACACAAGACCACATCTGTTCATCCATCACACAAGCACATTCTGGATGAATGACAACACATGGCCGAGTAAGACGGAGCTGCTGGAACCAGACTGGTCTGGCTGGAGTCCTCATGTGTGTTGAGTTTTGAACAATGGATGCAATAAAGATGATGCCATGCATTTTAAGATGTGTTTGCAGGGAAACAAATGGGACAAAGCCTAAACCCCCCATCACTCAATAACCTCAAACCCACAACTTTGTAAGTCTTGTAAGTCTTGGAATGGTGACGCTACAAAATGGTAAATGCTGTATTGTCCTAATTATTCTCAGACTGTGCCGAGGACTCGAGATACAAAAACACATCCATATTAAGAAATATATTTATATTTATTCATCCCCTCTTTTATTTGAGGCTGTAAATGATAATATAACAGCAAAATGCACACACACACACACACACACACACACACACACACACACACACACACACACACACACACACACACACACACACACACATCATCCATCCTTTAGATGGTTTCTGGTAAATGACTAAAAACTGTTGCTGTCCTGCTCTCCTTACGTGTATCCAACGCAATTCAGCAGTAAGCCTAACTCCTTTCGGAAACATGAGCAGAGTCAGGAAGTAGCGTCCATAGCTCCAAATTTATTGCTCCAACAATGTCTCCAAAACAGAGTAAAAAAAGACGATGATGTCAAAAGCCTGAACACAGAAGCAGATGTCAAAGGATGATCTCGTGTTCATGTGCTCGCTGCGGGAAAAACTCTATCCTGTCTTAACAGCGTTTTCAAAATAAAAGACCGTAAAAGTGCGGAATACAACTTCCTGAATTATTCCTTGCGACATAATAAAAGGCAGAACACTCCCCACCTGGTATCTGTGAGGATGCCATACAAACTAAAAACATAACGAATTAACATTCAGTCTTTAGTTGTTAGAAGAAGAACGATCTCCGTGACAGGCCGAAGAAACGTCTTCACATACCCATCCTTAGTCGTCTTAATTTCGATCTTCCGGACTTTCCCATCTCGTCCAGGAAAAGTTTTAGTGACGAGCGCCATGGGCCAGTCATTGCGACAGGTTTGGCTGTCTTTTAGCAGTACGACATCACCTTGTTCGATGTTGTGACTGGACTCTTGCCACTTACGCCGAACTTGCAATGTGTGCAAGTATTCACGTTTCCAGCGAGACCAGAACAGGTCCGCCAGTCGTTGCACTTGACGCCACTGTTGCTGGTACATGTCCTTCTCGGTGAACTCCCCAGGTGGAGGCGGAACACACTGCTTGCGGGTAAGAAGCATGGCTGGGGTGAGTATCTGAGGTACTTCTGGGTCAGAGGAAACGGAGACTAGAGGTCTGGAGTTGATGATCGATGTCACTTCTCCCATGAGAGTGCACAGGACTTCATGAGTCAAACTAGAAGAGGGGGTGCGCATTAACATTGAGTCCAAAATCCTCCTTGCTACGCCAATCATGCGTTCCCACACCCCACCCTTGTGTGAAGAGTGAGGTGAGTTGAAGTACCAAGAACAGCCTTGACTGCTAGTGTATCTCTGGACGTCCGACTCCTTTAGCACTTTGTAAAACTGCAGCTGTTTGCAAGCACCGATGAAATTGGTTCCACAGTCTGAGTGAAGTTGTTTGGAGGGACCACGAATTGCAAAGAACCTTCTCAGGGAGTTTATGAAGGAAGAAGTGTCCATGGACTCTACAACCTCTATGTGGACTGCACGGGTACTTAAGCAAGTGAAAAGAACTGCCCAGCGCTTGTTTTTTGATACTCCACCTCTTGTGCGTCTGGCAGTGATGAACCATGGACCGAAGACATCCAGGCCAGTGTATGTGAAAGGAGGTGAAATGTTTAGTCGCTCTTGTGGGAGGTCTGACATTTCCTGGATCTGTCTTCTCCCACGAAGCTTTCGGCAAGTGACGCATCCACGCAGAATGCTGCTAATGCTTCTTTTGCCACCAATCAGCCAGAGGCCGGCAGCTCTTACTGCACCTTCCGTAAATGTGCGGCCTTGGTGCTCAACCTGCTCGTGATAGTGTCTTATGAGAAGCGTAGACACATGATGTTTGCCTGGCAAAATAGCTGGATGCTTTTCCTGTTCACTCAAATCTGCTTGCTTCAACCTGCCCCCTATTATCAACAATCCTTCTGAAGAGATAGCAGGATTCAGTCTTGCCAATGGACTTTTCTTGTTTACCTTGGCTCCCTTTGACAAGACTTTAAGTTCCTCAGGAAAGCACGCCATCTGCCCAATGCGTAGGATCACTGAGGTCGCCTTGCAAAGCTCATCAACTGTGTGAGGTCTTTTACACTGGTGCCACCCACTACAACCAGCGGTGTCTTTGTTTGTTGACTTGAAAGACAGTGCCACATGTATAAGGGTTGCAACTGCTCTTTGGAGCGATTTCCAGGAAGAGAATCTTTCGAATCTTTTAGGATCGAGCGGCTTATCATTGTGGCTTGTTATGCAACTTGTTACTTGTGGTCTGATGTCAATGTCCGAGTCCGGGTCTACAAGCTCAAACGTGTGTTGCTGGTCGCTTGCTGTTGGTGGTTTGTACAAAAACGCTGGACCTGTGAACCAGTTAGTTTTAGTGAGAAGCGAGGCTTGAACAGATCTGGACGCATGATCTGCAGGGTTATCCTCGGTGGGCACGTACCGCCACTGTTTCGGCTCTGTGGACTGGCGAATCCTCTGAACCCTGTTGTGGACATATACGTAGAAACGTTTGGACTGGTTGTGTATATATCCCAGCACCACTTTACTGTCACAATAAAGGGTTAATGCGTTCAGAGGGAGATCAATCTCTTGCACAACGAGTTCTGCCATTTCTACAGCCAGTACAGCTGCACAAAGCTCTAGTCTGGGTATGGTGGGTTCGTTTGTGGGAGCAAGTCTGGCTTTCCCTAGAATGAAACCCACATGAATTTGACCATCTTCATCTGTAGTTTTGAGATATGCTACTGCACCAATAGCTTTTGTGGAAGCGTCAGAGAAGATGCAGATTTCTCTTTGCTTAGCTCTGGAAGAAGAGGTGGGGGTGTACGCGCGAGGAATATGAAGGTGTTCAAGTTCCTGTAGCGAGTCTCTCCATGTCCTCCACACCTCGTGTTTCTCTTGGGGAAGTGGAGCATCCCAATCTCTTCCTTCTAATGTGAGTTGTCGTAGCAGAAATTTCCCTTGAATAGTCACAGGGGCCACAAACCCGAGAGGGTCGAAGAGACTGTTTATGGTGGAGAGGACTCCTCGACGTGTGAATGGCTTGTCACTGATGGATGCTTGAAATGTAAAGGTATCCATTTCTATTTCCCAGCTCAGACCAAGACTGCGTTGTGCAGGGACTGTTTCTGCACCCAAGCGGAGTTCTTTAACGTCCTTGGCGCGATCCACTGCTGGGAACGCTTGTAAAACTCTGATGCTGTTAGATGCAATCTTGTGGAGTCTCGGGTTTGACTCTGAGAGGGAAGCCTGGGCTTTCCGTAACAGAACGATCGCTTCTTGCTCAGTGGGTGTAGAGACGAGTCCGTCGTCTACATAAAACTCACGCTCTACGAAGTGTCTGGTGTCTGACCCGTACTCCTGTTCTCCACTCATTGCTGCTCTTCTGAGGCAGTATGTGGCCACAGCTGGAGAAGGGCTATTTCCGAACACATGAACTCTCATCCGGTACTCAACAATGTCCTTACTGGGGTCATTATCTCGAAACCAAAGGAAACGCAGGTAGTATCTGTGGTCTTCTCTCACTACAAAACAATGAAACATTTGTTCAATGTCTGCCATCACACCTACTCTTTCCCTCCTAAATCGAATAAGGACGCCCAAAAGGCTGTTGTTGAGGTCGGGTCCAGTGAGCAGAATGTTGTTGAGGGAGATGCCGCTGCATTTTGCACTAGAGTCAAATACAACTCTGATCTTTTCAGGTTTTTTGTGGTGATAGACTCCAAACGATGGCAAATACCAACACTCCTTTCCATCTAGCAGTGGAGGTGCTGGCTCCGCATGATTGTTGTCAAATACATTTTGCATGAAGGCAACATACTGCTCTTTCATCTTTGGCTTGCGCTCTAGTGTGCGTTGTAGCAAAGAGAAACGTGTCATGGCTTGGTTGCGATTGTTTGGCAGAGGAGGTCTCGGTGACCTGAAAGGGAGAGGAGCAACCCAGCTGTTGGACTCATCCTGAAAAACTTGTTCATCCATTACCTTGAGAAACTGTTCATCTTCTATTGAGAAAGCACGCTTGTCGTCATTTGGAGTTCTTGCAAAGACTGTCAGGCCGAGAGTGTCTGTGTCCGTAGTCCTGTTACTGCAACTGTGAGTGAATCCATTAGCTTGACTGGAGGTAATTACTTGTTTAAGATGGATGTGATTCATACAGGGCTCAAAAAGAGTGGGTCTGCCATCTTCTAGTATGTTTGTTTTGCAACTGTAGACTGTTGGCTTATGGACCTTTCCCAAACACACATCGCCAACCAACACCCAGCCAAGGTCTAGTTTTTGTGCAAAGGGTGTATCACCAGGGCCATTAATCTGTTGTCTCACTTTGTGAGCGCGGAGAATGTCACGGCCCAGAAGAAGAAGGATCTGAGCGTCGTCATCCAGAGCTGGTATTTCCTTGGCAAGATCCCTGAGATGAGGATAGTGGAGTGCAGCCTCAGGCGTCGGTATTTCCTCACGATTGTCTGGTAAATCGTCACATTCAATTAGTTCTGGGAGTGAGAGGCTAATACCACCCGTAGCTGCTTCAATTTGGAACCCAGTTGCCCTCCTGCCGAATGTTGTGGTGAGGCCTGCACAGGTTTTTAGCGTGTAGGAGTACGCGTCCACTTGGATCTTAAACATCTCAAAAAACTGTGACCTGACAAGAGATCTATTGCTCTGATCATCGAGCATCGCATACATCTTCACAGCTTTTCCCGGGTGATTCTTTGGGTAGACTTTGACAAGGCAGATCTTTGAGCAGGATTTTGACTTGATTTTGTTTCCCCTGACTTCGGTGCACAAAGGACCGATAACTGGAGTAGCTGTGGTATCCTCATTCTCTTGCTCCCCACCATCGATTTGTGAGGGATTTGATGCTTTGCTCGCCCATTTGGGTGGACCAGGGTGAAGAGCTGTTATGTGACTTTCACTGTCGCACTCATCACATTTCAGCGTTACTTTGCAGTCGCGAGCTAGATGAGAAGAGGACGAGCAACATCTAAAACAGATGCCTTGTTCCCTTAAGTAAGTCTTTCTGCCTTCCAGAGTCTTTAGTCTGAAGCCACGGCACTTCTTTAGGGGGTGTGGCTTATTGTGGATAGGACACTGTTCGGTTATGTCACCCTTTAATACTGCTTCGTTAAGAGTTGTGACGTTGGTGACCTTAGTTTTGTGTTCCTGTAGTTCCTGTAGCGAGTCTCTCCATGTCCTCCACACCTCGTGTTTCTCTTGGGGAAGTGGAGCATCCCAATCTCTTCCTTCTAATGTGAGTTGTCGTAGCAGAAATTTCCCTTGAATAGTCACAGGGGCCACAAACCCGAGAGGGTCGAAGAGACTGTTTATGGTGGAGAGGACTCCTCGACGTGTGAATGGCTTGTCACTGATGGATGCTTGAAATGTAAAGGTATCCATTTCTATTTCCCAGCTCAGACCAAGACTGCGTTGTGCAGGGACTGTTTCTGCACCCAAGCGGAGTTCTTTAACGTCCTTGGCGCGATCCACTGCTGGGAACGCTTGTAAAACTCTGATGCTGTTAGATGCAATCTTGTGGAGTCTCAGGTTTGACTCTGAGAGGGAAGCCTGGGCTTTCCGTAACAGAACGATCGCTTCTTGCTCAGTGGGTGTAGAGACGAGTCCGTCGTCTACATAAAACTCACGCTCTACGAAGTGTCTGGTGTCTGACCCGTACTCCTGTTCTCCACTCATTGCTGCTCTTCTGAGGCAGTATGTGGCCACAGCTGGAGAAGGGCTATTTCCGAACACATGAACTCTCATCCGGTACTCAACAATGTCCTTACTGGGGTCATTATCTCGAAACCAAAGGAAACGCAGGTAGTATCTGTGGTCTTCTCTCACTACAAAACAATGAAACATTTGTTCAATGTCTGCCATCACACCTACTCTTTCCCTCCTAAATCGAATAAGGACGCCCAAAAGGCTGTTGTTGAGGTCGGGTCCAGTGAGCAGAATGTTGTTGAGGGAGATGCCGCTGCATTTTGCACTAGAGTCAAATACAACTCTGATCTTTTCAGGTTTTTTGTGGTGATAGACTCCAAACGATGGCAAATACCAACACTCCTTTCCATCTAGCAGTGGAGGTGCTGGCTCCGCATGATTGTTGTCAAATACATTTTGCATGAAGGCAACATACTGCTCTTTCATCTTTGGCTTGCGCTCTAGTGTGCGTTGTAGCAAAGAGAAACGTGTCATGGCTTGGTTGCGATTGTTTGGCAGAGGAGGTCTCGGTGACCTGAAAGGGAGAGGAGCAACCCAGCTGTTGGACTCATCCTGAAAAACTTGTTCATCCATTACCTTGAGAAACTGTTCATCTTCTATTGAGAAAGCACGCTTGTCGTCATTTGGAGTTCTTGCAAAGACTGTCAGGCCGAGAGTGTCTGTGTCCGTAGTCCTGTTACTGCAACTGTGAGTGAATCCATTAGCTTGACTGGAGGTAATTACTTGTTTAAGATGGATGTGATTCATACAGGGCTCAAAAAGAGTGGGTCTGCCATCTTCTAGTATGTTTGTTTTGCAACTGTAGACTGTTGGCTTATGGACCTTTCCCAAACACACATCGCCAACCAACACCCAGCCAAGGTCTAGTTTTTGTGCAAAGGGTGTATCACCAGGGCCATTAATCTGTTGTCTCACTTTGTGAGCGCGGAGAATGTCACGGCCCAGAAGAAGAAGGATCTGAGCGTCGTCATCCAGAGCTGGTATTTCCTTGGCAAGATCCCTGAGATGAGGATAGTGGAGTGCAGCCTCAGGCGTCGGTATTTCCTCACGATTGTCTGGTAAATCGTCACATTCAATTAGTTCTGGGAGTGAGAGGCTAATACCACCCGTAGCTGCTTCAATTTGGAACCCAGTTGCCCTCCTGCCGAATGTTGTGGTGAGGCCTGCACAGGTTTTTAGCGTGTAGGAGTACGCGTCCACTTGGATCTTAAACATCTCAAAAAACTGTGACCTGACAAGAGATCTATTGCTCTGATCATCGAGCATCGCATACATCTTCACAGCTTTTCCCGGGTGATTCTTTGGGTAGACTTTGACAAGGCAGATCTTTGAGCAGGATTTTGACTTGATTTTGTTTCCCCTGACTTCGGTGCACAAAGGACCGATAACTGGAGTAGCTGTGGTATCCTCATTCTCTTGCTCCCCACCATCGATTTGTGAGGGATTTGATGCTTTGCTCGCCCATTTGGGTGGGCCAGGGTGAAGAGCTGTTATGTGACTTTCACTGTCGCACTCATCACATTTCAGCGTTACTTTGCAGTCGCGAGCTAGATGAGAAGAGGACGAGCAACATCTAAAACAGATGCCTTGTTCCCTTAAGTAAGTCTTTCTGCCTTCCAGAGTCTTTAGTCTGAAGCCACGGCACTTCTTTAGGGGGTGTGGCTTATTGTGGATAGGACACTGTTCGGTTATGTCACCCTTTAATACTGCTTCGTTAAGAGTTGTGACGTTGGTGACCTTAGTTTTGTGCACTGAGATTGCGGTTCTGGGATTGATATGCTTTGGATATGTGCGTTCTGCTTGAAGGTTGTTTACCACAGGTGTGAAACTAGGATCGTTTCTCATTTTAGCTTGATAAGAGACGAAGGAAGTGAAATAGGAGAATGGTGGATAACTAACCTGATAATTCTCTTTGTAGTTTGATCCCTGTGTGAGCCACTTTTCTTGAAGGTTATATGGCAACTTCTCCACAATCGGTTTTATGCCACGTGCGGTGTCTAGGTATGCCAAGCCTGACAAGTAGCCATCCTCTTTGGCTGAGAGTAGCTCATTTAAGAGATCTCCCAGATCCCTCAACTTGTGACTGTCCTTATTTGTGATCTTGGGGAAGTTGTCAAGCTTTGTAAAAAGAGCACTCTCTATCACTTCCGGAGCCCCATAACATTCGTCAAGCCTTTTCCATACTGATTTCAATGCAGCTACTGGATTAGCTAGATTGACTGCTCTCAGTCGTTTGACGTGCTCAGCCGATTCCTTACCAAGCCATTTTGACAGTAGGTCCAGTTGCTCACTTGCTGTTAGATCCAAGTCTTCGATTGTGTTCGAAAAAGAGGACTTCCATGCTCTGTATGTTTCTGGACGGTCGTCAAAGTGTGAAAGACCCGTGCTAACGAGCTCTTTCCGTGCTAGATACTTTGCCATGTCCATGAAGGCTGACGGCTCTGGAACACTTGTATGGGATGTATTGATGTACTTTGGTAAATATACCCTGGGCTCAGGAATGTTGCGGTGTGATTCTTCGCTGATTCGGGACTGAGCTTGAGTGTTAGGTTGGACAGATGGATTGCGACCGAGTCCAATCTGCTGAATATGTGGGAAACCTGGACTGTGCTCATATTTTGGTAGAACAGGCCAGGAGTTTTTGACGACATATTCTTCCCCACTGTAGACAAACGGAGATGGATGATTGCGGTGAGGCTCAAAGGACTGTTCCGGTGGCTCTGACGAGTTGGCTGATTCAGGGCGTCTGTGGTGACAAGCATTTTGATTTTTAACGTAGTCACTAACACAGTCATGTGCATTTTGAAGTGACATGGGAGAGCTTTTTCTGCTACGCACTTCTTCCTCTTCTAGGTCTGCTGCTGCTTCCAAAACTTCTGCCTGAGCGTTAGCAGCTGCAGCCTCTCTTTCATACTTTCATGCTTCTAGATTGGCCTCTAGTTTAGCTTTTTCGACCTTGATACTTTTTTCTTTTTCTGCAAATGCTGCACGTGCACGGGCAGCCTCTGCTATGGCTCTGGCCTTTGCTGCTGCAGTACTCACGGATGATCGACTTGAACTGTTACTTTTCCAGGTTCTTACTGATGCTCCATCTTGGAAAGGGTCCTCCATGTTTGACGTCATGTAGCTGCCGTGTTGTTAGCTAGTTGCGTAGCGTCTTTTTTTACTGTCCTGCTCTCCTTACGTGTATCCAACGCAATTCAGCAGTAAGCCTAACTCCTTTCGGAAACATGAGCAGAGTCAGGAAGTAGCGTCCATAGCTCCAAATTTATTGCTCCAACAATGTCTCCAAAACAGAGTAAAAAAAGACGATGATGTCAAAAGCCTGAACACAGAAGCAGATGTCAAAGGATGATCTCGTGTTCATGTGCTCGCTGCGGGAAAAACAAGATGGCCGACTCCGCGTAACTCTATCCTGTCTTAACAGCGTCTTCAAAATAAAAGACCGTAAAAGTGCGGAATACAACTTCCTGAATTATTCCTTGCGACATAATAAAAGGCAGAACAGTTGCTTTAATGACCTAAACAAGTTCTCTGGAGCACATAAGTACAAACATGTCTGACACGATCTGGTTTATCTACTGAAACAATTTTCCATACACACTCAAACACACGGCTCTAAAACCAGGTGTATCCACATGAGTCCAGTATGTTCAGCCATGTTTCAACCATGACTCAGAAAGACGAACCAAACTGCACTCCCTGTACCGCTGTTGGTTCAGCTCAAGCAGCTCCGGTTTGTCCCACTTGTTCGGCAGCGAGTTCACATTCCCCATGAACACAGAGGGCAGTAAAGCAAAACACGCCTCTCAGACGGCAGGTGTACTTGTGGTTCCTGGAGGTCTAACAGCAGACTGGGAGGCAGAACCTTCAAGTATCAGGTTCCTCTCCTCCGGAAGCAGCTGACAGTTTGCGTTTAGGAACCTTTAAGACTGAGCCTATTATTATTGTTAGGGATGGCTCAGGTGCCCTGAAACCTCTTTACTTATGCTGCTATAGACCTACATTGCTGGGACACCTCCCATGATGCACCTCTCCCCACTTCCTGTCCTCTCAGCCTCCAACCAGTCCAGGTGGCTGCTGGTCCTTCCTGAGTCTGGTTCTGCCAGCGGTTTCTTCCTGTTAAAGGGAAGTTTTTTCTTTCCACAGTCGCCTGGTGCTTGCTCAGGATGGGGATTGTATCCAAGAAACTTCTGGTAAAATCTGTCGATTTCCTTGGTGAAGCGTTCATTATTATTGTTAACTTATTGGGTTTGTATTAATTGGACTAATCTGGAACGAGTTGAAGTGTACTGTTGAAGTGTCTTGCATCCTCACATTGGTGTTGGGATTCTGCAGAAGGGTCCGGGCTGTGTGACGTGCAAAGGAGACAGCGTCCTCTGTTGACCCGCTCTCCCTGTGGGCAGACTGATATTGATCTAGGCTTACCAGCTGATCGCTGCACCAACAGTTCACACTGAACATAAACATGAGAACAAAAGCATTTCATTAGAACGTGTGCCAATGTGTGACTAATTAATAAGAACTGCCTTAAGTTGTTTAAATGATGAAAACACTAGTGTAGATTCACTGCAGAGTCCAGATTCACGTGCACCCTGGCAGGAGCGAGCACGAATAATAATAATGTAATGTAGAAGAAGAAGGTGTGTGGTGTGTACATGTGTGTGAAAAGAAGATGCCTCTGCGTCCGGGTGTGCAAGTCCAGTCCTCGAGGGCCGCTGTCCTGCAGCGTTTAGATGTGTCGGCGCTCATACAAATGTCTTTAACAGACAGGGTGAACAACTACGTTTCACCAGGCAGATCTTTTTAAAGAAAAAACATACAAGATCACAATATATCAACTGTGCTTGTACTGAATACACGTAAAACTACCTGAGCAGCGCAGACATGTGGTTCTCCTTTATGTACAGCTACCTGTCTTACAGTTCATATAAAAATAAACACATGCGATCAAAAACAGACAGTGATGGTTTTCTTAGGATAGAACGGTTGAGATGCTTGAGAGAAGGACTGTGGGATCATATCCTGCTTCCCAAAGACAAATGAAAACAAACCGTCAAGAACCTTTTTGTACAGTGTAATCCAGAAAGTTTTATTCCTCTTTAGTTACAAACTACATGAGTGTTGAGAGAAACGGGGACAAAGCAGTTAAAAATCCCACACATGCACCAGGTATTTGTTAATGAGGCATGGCCGTTACGGCGTCAGAGGCATGCCTGCCAGTCGCCATAGTGACAGACGAGGAGGCAAGTGTGTTGCCCCTGGCAGCATCCGGCTGCGAGTCCATGCACCTCGCCACGTCAGGGATGTGGCTGAAGTGACGCCGCGCCACTGTGTGTTTGTGTTCAACCTCAGCGATGAACGTCTGCTTGTATGCCTGACAACACACACACATGCACACTCTGTTAGTGGACGGGCTGGTTCTGGGAGGCTGTTTACGAATCAGCGCGCCATCCCTCCACTTCAGTTACTATTCACCTCAACATTTTTATACAGCACCAAATCCTGACAAAGTCAGTCAGTGATTAATGTGGACAAACCTTCTGGATGTCACTCAACTCCAAGTGGGCTGCGGCCTCTTCTTGGGACAGCAGGATACAGTTCCAGGGACTCCAGTCCCTTTGACGCTCCCAGCGAACAAACACCAGACTGTAAAGGTCGCTGCTGCCGCTGAGAGCTGAGCGCGCCGCCCATATCACCTCTACCAGGTACAACATGTCCTCGGCCTGGAAGGATGAAGTGGTTGGGGTTTGGGAATGTGCAGGACAAAGGAAAGAGGGAAAGAGGGAAGGCAAACTGACAATACGCAGCATCACAGCAGTTACCTGCAGCAAGAAGGGGATCTTGGCGTCCTCGCTGAGCTGCTGCTCATCGTCTCTCAGCTTTTTCAGAATGTTCTTATAGAAAGTGAAGTCGTTACGCGTTCTGGCTTTGTTGTCGAGTCCAGCGCACTGCTGACACCAACCTCTCAGACAGCCGCTGGCAGACGCGCTGAAGGTGGCAGAGCGCAGGTAACGCTGGCAGCCGCGGCACAGCTGGGGGGGATTCTGGGAAAGATTTCCTGTTGTCAACACACAGACATGCTTCTTCTTTTAAAACATATATTTTATCTGTGCATTTTAAATCTCCCTCAAGGTCACATGCACTTCAACCTCTTCACAAACTAAGTTTTGAGTCTTGATGGGTGAAAAAGGAGAAGAAGATCGACTGATGTGAAAAGGAACTATTTTCCCAGAACAATCGTCTGGATGAGGAAGGCATTCCTTCACAAAGCTTTTTGTTTTGTCTATTTTTTCTGAATGAATATGTAAAGTAAATATGGACAGCAACTGTTGTGGATGTACTGCACCATCTTAGACCAGGGGACAGTTTGCGTCTCTTCCTTCAGCAGCTTGGCCACTTTCGGGTTGAACGCCGGCGTTCTGATGAACTGCAGGAACAGAGTACAGATCCTTTTCCTCAGTCCCTCAAGATTGTGTGCTCTTACTGCTCGAGCCATCAGGTCCACCTCTCTGTCAATCAAATCTATAATGTCCCGAGTCAGCTGACAATCGTGCTCCTGTCCAAAAAGGCGAGAAAACGACAATAATAACTGACAACAAATTCACTGGGAGCCATTAAACTCATTAATCAGGACTGAAGCGTTGCACAGAACATTTACTGTCTCCACGTCAGAGATGCTGGCGTGTTAAAACGTTTTTTACGTCTAACGGGAAACGACGAGAGAACAGGTTCTCGGTTTCCTCGGTTAGCTGCAGGACATACTTCCAGCTCAGCATGGTGAACATCATTCCAGCCAAATAGTTTCCATGTGGTCTACTTTTGTAGTGAAACTGCAGAGGACTGCGTAGAGTACCATGACGGTGTGTTTGAGCGCCATCAGGTGCTGGAGTCTTCCCTCCTTGCAGACGGTGGAGAGGCCAATGCGGTTGTAGAGATCTCTCAGCTCTCTGGCCCTGATGGCGTCCTGCGTTTCCATCTCCATCATTCGGCCGTCAACAGCTCGCCACTGATGAGGAGCAGCAGACTGGAAAAGATGCACTAAAGTGTAAATACTGCGAGGAACAGATGCTGGTGGCGCCACTGCTGCAGCGCAGGAACTCACAAATGCGATTAGGATCATTAAATCGGTTACAAGAATAAACCCTGTATGCCTTCCTTTCCCTACTGGACGACAACAGCTGCTTTGTCCATGCCAGTTAACACTTTTCCGACTTCTTTCTCAGGTCACTGCAGACTACTCTGATCTGGGCTGATACTGGGCGGCGGGACTGAACATGTACGCGTCTTGCAGTCCCTTTCACCCAGGTGTTTTTCCGGCGTTTTCACGGAGGTGTCGGTCCGATGGTATGCTCCGTGTCTCGGAGGAGCTCCTTCGGCCAGGTGGAGCAGGGCACATGGTGGACAGTAGATGAAGAAACTATGGGCGTTGCAGTCATAGCTCGTGTTTCAGGGGCTTGGCGTCACAAAAAGATGAAAAAAAGCAGTCTAACGGGACCAGAACGTCTGGACTCACCTGGTCACCTCGATCTGGTCACCACAAATGTGGATCTATATGATTCTGTGTGGGTTTTTCCGTCTCATGATCGGATGGTTACCGCAGTCCCGGGGCCGACGGGGTCCTTGACCAGCTTGGCACGGCTCAGTGTTTACAAGCCTGCCTGTCGAGTCGCCTATTCACCCTCTGCTTGGACCATGGCTCCCCCGCATGGACGATGCCAACGCCCAGACCCTACAGTGGTCTGGGCTTGACAGCCGAGGGCACAGTGGCTCTGGCTAACGGAGTGAAGGTTCAGCTGATGCTCCACGGCCTGAGTTCGGCGGTGGCGACATGCGGTGTGAGGGGCGGTTCCTGCTCAGCTATGGACAGTGGCTCGGGGACCAGAAGAAAACGAACAGCTGCTTTCACAAATCTAACCACCAGTCCTGTTACGCTCAGGCATGCAGGAAGCAGGGGGCGCTGACACCAGAGCTGCAACTTGTTCCCTCAAAGTAAAGAAATACTAAACCCTGCTGTACGTGTTTTACTGCTGGAGACGGACCTAAAAACAGAAACACCGTTTACACGGGAGGGGAGGGAAGGTGCAAACATGTACCTTGTCCAGGAAGTCCCTGATGAGTCTGTCATAGTTGTTGTTCTGGAAGGACTCGCAATGCCGCCCGATTTCAGCAATGAGCTCTGTCTCCTGCTCCAGCAGCCAGCAGAGAGCAGCCTTCCTCTCAGCCCCGTGCAGCGACGAGTTTATTCTGTCTTCCTCCTCCCTCCTCCACTCTGAAACACGCACATTTTTCTTTGAGTGAGATTTTAAGTGACGACCTCCACCCCCCCACCCCCACCCCACCTTAGCCCCACCCTTCAATAAGCCTACTCTCCAGAGCGCAGTACAGCAGGTTGATGTCGCTCCTCTTCTGGGGGTTCCTCCAGCGTCGGTGCCGATCCCTCAGCTGTTCCTCCTTCTCCTCCTTCCTCCTTTTTTCTTGCAGTTCAAGCCAAGCCAGTCGCCGGGTTCGCTCTTTCTTTAACCGGTCTACCCTTTGCTGAGCGAGCCATCGTCTCACGAATGACTGCAGACGGATGACCTGTGTGGGTGAAGAACACCCATGGTGAAGGAGTGTTTCACACACACACACACACACACGCACACACACACACACACGCACACACGCACACACACACGCACACACGCACACACACACACGCACACACACGCACACACACACACACACACACACACACACACACACACGCACACGCACACACGCACACGCACACACGCACACGCGTGTGAACCAGCGAGAGACAAATGAGGCCCGATGGCTTTTTCTTCCACAAATAAAAGCCATCAACATTACAACAAGCTTCACTCACAGCTGTCAGCCTCTCGTGGTGGTATTGATCAGCAGTTGTGTATGTCCCAGGAGTCAGCAGCTTGTCATTCACACAGGAGACGTAGCAGCCGATAGCAGTCACCTGGGTGGAGATGTTGACGGGGCACTGCTGAGTCTGACACCTCAGCTCTACCGTCTGTTAGACCAGAGAAACAGTTTCATTCATTCATTCATTCATTCATGCATTCAAGGTAACTCACTGAATCAGTCTTCATTGATAAAGCACCCTGCAATAACCAGCTGGCACATGACAAACAAACTCCGATGAAACTCAGCAGAGAAGAGATGAATGTGTTGCTCTCAATAACGGACATTTTGAATTTGAAAAATAAAATACATTAAACCACTGACAGAGAATTTCCGCTATCTTTGAAACCCCCCCAACATCACACAAGAACACCTTCTTAACATTCTCAGCAGATGTCAAAAAGGTGCGATGACCAGCAGTTAGTGTTTCAGTGATGTTGATGTTGGCTTTGGTCAAGCCAGCCGAGACATTGGAAAAACGGACCACAGCAGTAAGCAGACGGGACAATGGCACGAGGCACCAAACTGTTGCTCTGCCATATGTGGCAGGAGTGTCAGAGAAACTGGATTTTCTCCAAACATGACGTGCCAGTCCACCGTCAGACGGAGTGGTGTTGTATCTGTAGTCCCGTTCCGTTGCACCGGTTTGGTGGTGGGGTTTGTGCGTTGGCTCGGCTGTAGGGGGAGCTGTGGAGCTGTGACTCATGAAACACTGCCAGCTGGATTCAAACAGGACTTCGGTTGTCTTTTTATACAGGAGCACCTGCAGTCAGAGGAGGACTGGATGTTTTCATGAGCTCTGAAAACAGCATTGGCATTGCTGGGAGCTGAGATCTGCTAGACGGAGAAACTGAACAACGACTCCACCAACGCTTGGCAACACAGGAGAGCCGTCCATCAGGTGGACATTCAGTGGTCCACCTGCATCATCAGGTGGACATTCAGTGGTCCACCTGCATCATCAGGTGGACATTCAGTGGTCCACCTGCATCATCAGGTGGACATTCAGTGGTCCACCTGCATCTCAGGAATAATGGAGACTTTTTTTGGAAACGTGCACATTTTGGACATAAAAGACAGGTGGTGTGAAAGAGTAGTAAAATAATCCATCTATGTCAAACAGGAACAAGCTATAATAAACAGAGAACTCAAGTTTCACCTGTCAAACACCTAAAATGCAGCTTTGAATCACCTAACCAGGTGGTCTCACAACCAAGTCATGTAAGCAAAACCAGGTAAACACCTGGTAACAGAGGAACAGTGACCTGCAGCAGTGCAGCGGGGTCAGTCGCATACAGTACATGCATTTAAACAGCGCATTTTATTACAGACCTGAACTCTTAATCTGGATCACGGGTGATTCTTTGGACTGATTTAAGCCAGACTTAACTGAAAGATTGCAGTGTTATGTATGTGAGTAGTAAGCCCTCCTCAGACAGGCAGGCAGGCAGGCAGACGGATGGACAGACGGGCGGGCGGACAGGCAGACAGACAGGCAGGCAGACAGACGGGCAGGCAGACAGACAGGCAGGCAGGCAGACAGACAGGCAGGCAGACGGACGGGCGGGCGGACAGGCAGACAGACAGGCACGCAGACAGACAGGCAGACAGGCGGACAGACAGGCAGGCAGGCAGGCAGACAGACGGGCAGGCAGACAGACAGGCAGGCTGGCAGGCAGACAGACGGACGCACAGACGGGCGGGCGGACGGACGGACAGACAGGCAGGCAGACAGACGGACAGGCAGACAGACAGGCAGGCAGGCAGGCAGGCAGGCAGACGGGCAGGCAGACAGGCAGGCAGGCAGACGGACAGGCAGACAGACAGGCAGACGGATGGACAGGCAGACAGACAGGCAGGCAGGCAGGCAGATAGATAGATAGATAGATAGATAGATAGATAGATAGATAGATAGATAGATAGATAGATAGATAGATAGATAGATAGATAGATAGATAGATAGATAGACAGACAGACAGACAGACAGACAGATAGATAGATAGATAGATAGATAGATAGATAGATAGATAGATAGATAGATAGATAGATAGATAGATAGATAGATAGATAGATAGATAGATAGATAGATAGATAGATAGATAGATAGATAGATAGAGAGCTGAGTGGAAAGCAGCAGAGAGACGGAGAGGTCTCGTTACTGCTGTTCGGTCTAATGAGCCAACTCCCATCATTAGTCGGTTGGGGGGGGGCGTCTGTCATTAAATGTGAGTCATTAAATCCAGAGGCAAAGACCAGCTGTGTGTGAGGCAGAGAAGCACCTGCAGGGGGGAGAGAGATGCCTTTCTCTCAGATTCATTCATGTTCATGGTCGTCCTGTCTTTGATTGTGGAGGGAAAAGATAACTCACTAAATGACACCCAACATTGTCTCGAATGACTTTTAGCTGCTAAAAGGTTTTAGTTCAAAGGCAGCCGTCAGCTCACTATTCAGCAACCAGGGAATGAAGACATATTCCCCCCTGAACGGTTTCCTCTACAATCTAAACTGTGCAGTTGGGAAAAAAACACGTCGTTACAAAAGTATCGCAGCTATGGTAAGACGAGCATTTTAATGACACACAAAATGGCACAAAACATCTTTTCATATGTAATGTAAAAATCTCAAAATACTATTTGTATCTAGCTGTATAGATATTGTGTTGGATGCTGTGTAAAACTGGTCTCACTGTGGCTCTTCGTGTGCAGCACACTGAGCTGCAGACTCTTACAGGTTCCTGTCTCAGGCTCAAGTACAGCCGTCCCTTCTTCTCTGGACCTCTGTCGTCCCAGACTGACTGGACATCTGTGAGCCCTCCAAGTACAACAACCTCCTCAGTCGTTTTACAAAATTCGTAGCACAGTCTGTCTATTGTGATGGTCATTAAACACAACTGCATCTGTAAAGATCAGCAGCTGTTAGTCATCATGTACTCTTACCAGGCTACATGTGGTCCCTGTCTTGGACAGGTGACCCCTAAACACAGAACACTGCATCTGATGCTTTGCATTGCACTTCATGATCTTCGGTTTGCTGCTGCTCGGTGATGGAAATCCATCCATGCAGCTCTCTGCACACTGTTCTTAAACCAATCTGAAGGTCACATGAAGGTTGGAGGTCTGTGGTGATTGACTGCAGGAAGTTGGAGACCTCTTCCCACTACACACCTCAGCATCTAGTGACCCGGTCCGTCGGTTTACGTGACCGACCACTTTGTGGCTGAGTTGTTGTCGTTCCCAAACACTTCCATGTTCTATAATACAGCTGACAGCTGACTGGAATATTTAGGAGTCAGGAAAATTCACCACAGGATTTGTTGCTCAGGTGACATCCTGTCACAGTTCCCGCTGGACTCCACTGAACTTCTGAGAGCGACTCGTTCTTTCACTAATCGATGTAAAAACAGTCTGCATGCCGAGGTGCTGGATTTTATACACCTGTGGCCACGGAAGTGACTGGAACACCTGATTCCCATTATTTGGATGGGTGAGTGAAAGTGAATTTTGATAATGTTGTCATAACCTGAGACATTAATATTCACACTGACAATACCAAAGATAAGTCTTCAATACAGCTTTTGTCCCTTTTTACACCAACTATTACTACATAACTAAGCCAACACACACACACACACACACACACACACACACACACACACACACACACACACACACACACACACACACACACACACACACACACACACACACACACAGCCACCTGGTTTAACAGTTTCTTAAGCAGGCCAGATGGTACATCCACTACCAAGCGTTTATTCCAGAGCAGACTAGATAAACATAGTTTAAAATATAAAAAATATATTTAAATGGGATTACTAGAACATTCTTTATCAAAAACACGCCACGGGTAGCAGCTGCATCTGTTGAGTCTCTTTCTGAACCATAAATAGTCCTTGATGCATTAGCTGCTGGTAAAACCAGGACAACATCTGGCAATCAGAAAACTGCTGGAGAGAATCAGAAGAGAGAAGCAGGAGGGCAGAGCAGCGACGGAGACTAGTCCACCCGTGTAACGGAGTCGTGAAAAGCCAGACAGTCACCTCGGTGGAATATCGCTAATGAAATAAAAACACTCGTCAAAAAGCTGAGACTATTAGATAAAATAGACATCATGAGCTGATTTGTGTCTGCTTCAGTGTCTGAGTTGACTGCAGTCAATAACATTCTCAACATCTGAACCCCGTCACCAGCTCCTTAGACAGTCAGCCCTCAAGCTTTATGAAATCATTCTTAGTTCTTTGGCAGGAGATCGGCTCGGTTCTGGGCCCACATCACGCTTTACGGGCCAGTCTCGAGCCTTTCCGTCATAATCGGTGGTATTGAGAAGATACTCTTTCATCCGATCAACAGCCTCTTGATAAAGACTGAAACTACCTCACTAACATGGTCTCCCCCTCCATCATCAGCTCTGCAGCTGACACCCAGATCACCATAAGACGCCCACCAAACGACTTCAGACCTATCCACTTGTATGTCTGTGCCTGAAGGCAGCAAACAGCTGGATGCAACAAAACTCCCTTCAGTTAAGCAACCAATGGCCATGTAAGACACTTGGACCGGTCCTAGACGAGGATCTCAGTTGCATTGTCAGTACGCTCATGTAAAACTTACTAGGTCATCTCACTGGCATGTTAAAAACGACGTGAAATGAGAAAAACAAAACAAACTAGGGCCGGACGACAAGTCAATGTAGTCGAGTCATTGATTACGTGAAGTCGATGCGCTGGATCAAATAGCACAATAACAACACTGCATCCGGTCACGTCGACATCCGAGCACGGATCCTCCGGAGCAGTGAAGAAGCTCACAGTCTTAAACGTGTGAAAACACGTATTCAGGATGTTGTGGTTTGCAGAGTAAGCAAGATGCCGTTGGCGTATCACAGGGAAACCACCCTGGAGCGTTGCACCGAGCTGGCACCAAAACACCCTCAGCCCTGTTAACTTGTTTGTCCCTTTCCTGCTCAGGAAGGTTTAATTATTAAACAGTGACGGAGTTTCACTGTAGTAGCAGGTAAATGTTGTGCTAGCCAGGTTATTTGTTAAAAACGCGCCACTGTTACCACTGTTCACCTGCAAGTAAGACAACTGGAAAATAAGGTGCTTCAACGTGAGACGGGAAAAGGGTCAATGGGCCACAAGAAGTGGCCGCTGCTGTCTCAGAGCCTCAGCTGTTTCAGATAGGAACCTTTGTACAAGGTTCACCCCGGCCGTAAGTTCCAATGTGCTCCGCAGGCCCCGGCAGGGGTCTTTGGTTCTCTCTTTGAGAGTCTGCCTGATTGGGGCGCCTCCCTGATGGCAGCGCACCTCAGAGCCTCTGAAACCGAGGCCCCCAACCACCTCAGATCTTTACATGCATCAGTAAGTGTGCAAGATAATCATTTACAAAAATGTCCCAAAAACAAATGTCACTTCTGAGCTTCTTTGAAAAGGAACAAAAAGCAAAAGCTGAGACTCCAGAAGGGTCACAGAGTCCCAGAAAACAGAAAGCTGCATCTGGAAGAGAATCCAGACGCCCACTTCAATCATGGGATCATTGACACAGCTGACTCACTGCAGCTGTGATGTGGAGCGACCGGATACTGTCGAGTGGACGAGGGAGGATTAGGAAGGGTTGGAGGTGCACGACAGGTATGGTGTGTATGTGTGTGTGTGTGTGTCTTTATGTTTGTATGTGTGTGTGTGTGTGTGTCTGTGTGTGTCTTTATGTTTGTATGTGTGTGTGTGTCTTTATGTTTGTATGTGTGTGTGTGTGTGTGTCTTTATGTTTGTATGTGTGTGTGTGTGTGTGTCTTTATGTTTGTATGTGTGTGTGTGTGTGTGTGTGTGTGTGTCTTTATGTTTGTATGTGTGTGTGTGTGTGTGTCTTTATGTTTGTATGTGTGTGTGTGTGTGTGTGTCTTTATGTTTGTATGTGTGTGTGTGTGTGTGTGTGTCTTTATGTTTGTATGTGTGTGTGTGTGTCTTTATGTTTGTATATGTGTGTGTGTGTGTGTGTCTTTGTTTGTATGTGTGTGTGTGTGTGTGTGTCTTTATGTTTGTATGTGTGTGTGTGTGTGTGTCTTTATGTTTGTATGTGTGTGTGTGTGTGTGTGTGTCTTTATGTTTGTATGTGTGTGTGTGTGTGTGTGTGTGTGTGTGTCTTTATGTTTGTATGTGTGTGTGTGTGTGTGTGTGTCTTTATGTTTGTATGTGTGTGTGTGTGTGTGTGTGTGTCTTTATGTTTGTATGTGTGTGTGTGTGTGTCTTTATGTTTGTATGTGTGTGTGTGTGTGTGTGTCTTTATGTTTGTAGGTGTGTGTGTGTGTGTGTCTTTATGTTTGTAGGTGTGTGTGTGTGTGTCTTTATGTTTGTATATGTGTGTGTGTGTGTGTGTCTTTATGTTTGTATGTGTGTGTGTGTGTGTGTGTCTTTGTTTGTATGTGTGTGTGTGTGTGTGTGTGTCTTTATGTTTGTATGTGTGTGTGTGTGTGTGTCTTTATGTTTGTATGTGTGTGTGTGTGTGTGTGTCTTTATGTTTGTATGTGTGTGTGTGTGTGTGTGTGTGTGTGTGTCTTTATGTTTGTATGTGTGTGTGTGTGTGTCTTTATGTTTGTATGTGTGTGTGTGTGTGTGTGTGTGTGTGTCTTTATGTTTGTATGTGTGTGTGTGTGTGTCTTTATGTTTGTATGTGTGTGTGTGTGTGTGTGTGTCTTTATGTTTGTAGGTGTGTGTGTGTGTGTGTCTTTATGTTTGTAGGTGTGTGTGTGTGTGTCTTTATGTTTGTATATGTGTGTGTGTGTGTGTGTCTTTATGTTTGTATGTGTGTGTGTGTGTGTGTGTGTCTTTATGTTTGTATGTGTGTGTGTGTGTCTTTATGTTTGTATATGTGTGTGTGTGTGTGTGTCTTTGTTTGTATGTGTGTGTGTGTGTGTGTCTTTATGTTTGTGTGTGTGTGTGTGTGTCTGTGTCTTTATGTTTGTATGTGTGTGTGTGTGTGGTGTGTGTGTGTGTGTGTGTGTGTGTGTGTGTGTGTGTGTGTGTGCATCACACACATTTAAGTAAGACCTCAAAAATCTGTGTCAGCTTTTGGGAAAAGTGAATAACACATTTCCTTAAAAATACCCCAAATATAACTGACGAAATATAAAACAAACAACTAACAAAAAACAATCCAGCACAGAAGTGGGGAACGACGAGATTCAGAGACATTCAATGGTCCCCTAGAAATCACCGTGTTGATCTTATCTCTGGATGTTATATTCTCTCAGTTCATAAAACGCTACGTCTCCGCTCCTCTAAAATCAAATTAAGGTTCTAACGTTCCAAAGATGTATTATAATTGGCAAAAGCATGTAACTCTCTGAAGATAACATAGAAAGAAAATCTAAAGTAACTGAAAAATGATAACAGTAATTTCATTTATGCTTCATTTGGGTTCATGTACTTGAGAACGCAAATTGCAGCATGTGTTTTTCAGACATTATGAACAAAAATATGCAGGTAAATTCGTCTTCATGCGTGTAAAACATTGTAGGAGAGAGAATTGAACAAGCAATCGTTTTCTCCTCAGACAGGTGTTTCTGTGACCAGTCACTGTTTCCTCGGTTCGTTGGTTAACGACTCTGTAATTAGATGGTGTAATTTTATACAGAACTGGACTGTCTCACGCCTGGTTGACAATCCCGCCTTGCATTCGTGGGCGACCTGTAAATGAACCGCACATGCGTCTGAATCCAAGTCAAACAACAGATGTGGAGCTCTGCGCCGTACCTGAGAGTCACGGCTAAACACAAGCACAGCTTGGTCCGGTCTCCTCCGGGTCAGGGTCTGGACTGCAGCGTGATGGTACTCTGTCCCGGTCAGCCGGTGTCTGTAACCTCCCAGCATGGCCTTCTGCTGGTGGGGACGCTCGATCTCCACCACCACCTCCTGGACCAGCCCCTCATCTTGAAGTCAGAAAAACAACAGTACAAGACAATAATAACTGAGCACTGCTCAGACATAGTGTGACAAGTGTTGGAGTCCTTTCACGTCTGATCCAAAAATCCAACAGAACCAATGCCCATCACCGTGACTCTTTAGAGCAGCGGTGAGGAACCCTGGTCCTCCACAGCCCTGCATGTTTTAGATGTTTCCCTGCGTCATCACACCTGATTCTAGTCAATAGTCACCCCCAGCTTGTCACTGAGGTCCCCACAACTCTGTTAATGACCCAGTCACTCATATCAGGGCGTGTTGAAGCAGGGAACAACGTGCAGGACAGCTGGAGGTCACCAGCCCTGCCCCAACCCTCAAAGCACCACCCCACACCTGGGGATGTTGAATAGAACTGAATAGAATAGAACTGAATAGAATATAACTGAGTAGAATAGAACTGAATAGAATAGAACTGAATAGAATAGAATAGAACTGAATAGAATAGAACTGAATAGAATAGAACTGAATAGAATAGAACTGAATAGAATAGAATAGAACTGAATAGAATAGAATAGAATAGAACTGAATAGAATAGAACTGAATAGAATAGAACTGAATAGAATAGAATAGAACTGAATAGAATAGAATAAAACTGAATAGAATAGAACAGAAAAAATTGAACTGAATAGAATAGAATGGAATAGAATAAACCGAATAGAATAGAACTGAGTAGAATAGAACATAATAGAATAGAACTGAATAAAATAGAACAGAAAAGAATAGAATAGAACTGAATAGAATAGAATAGAACTGAATAGAATAGAATAAAACTGAATAGAATAGAACTGAATAGAATAGAATAGAACTGAATAGAATAGAATAAAACTGAATAGAATAGAACTGAATAGAATAGAATAAAACTGAATAGAATAGAACTGAATAGAATAGAATGGAATAGAAAAGAACCGAATAGAATAGAACTGAGTAGAATAGAATGGAATAGAAAAGAACCGAATAGAATAGAACTGAGTAGAATAGAACTGAGTAGAATAGAATAGAACTGAATAGAATAGAATAGAATAGAACTGAATAGAATAGAACTGAATAGAACTGAATAGAATAGAACTGAATAGAATAAAACTGAATAGAATAGAATAGAACTGAATAGAATAGAATAAAACTGAATAGAATAGAACAGAATAAAACTGAACTGAATAGAATAGAATGGAATAGAATAGAACCGAATAGAATAGAACTGAGTAGAATAGGACAGAATAGAATAGAACTGAATAGAATAGAACAGAAAAGAATAGAATAGAACTGAATAGAATAGAACTGAATAGAATAGAATAAAACTGAATAGAATAGAACTGAATAGAATAGAACTGAATAGAATAGAATAAAATAGAACTGAATAGAATAGAACAGAATAAAATAGAACTGAATAGAATAGAATAGAATGGAATAGAACTGAATGGAACTGAATAGAATAGAACTGAGTAGAATAGAACTGAATAGAATAGAACTGAATAGAATAGAACAGAAAAGAATAGAATAGAACTGAATAGAATAGAACTGAATAGAATAGAACTGAATAGAATAGAATAAAACTGAATAGAATAGAACTGAATAGAATAGAACTGAATAGAATAGAACTGAATAGAATAGAATAAAACTGAATAGAATAGAACTGAATAGAATGGAATGGAATAGAATAGAACCGAATAGAATAGAACTGAATAGAACTGAATAGAACTGAATAGAACTGAATAGAATAGAACTGAATACTATAAAACTGAATAGAATAGAACAGAATAAAACTGAACTGAATAGAATAGAATGGAATAGAATAGAACTGAGTAGAATAGGACAGAATAGAATAGAACTGAATAGAATAGAACAGAAAAGAATAGAATAGAACTGAATAGAATAGAACTGAATAGAATAGAATAAAACTGAATAGAATAGAACTGAATAGAATAGAATAGAACTGAATAGAATGGAATAGAATAGAACTGAATAGAATAGAACAGAAAAGAATAGAATAGAACTGAATAGAATAGAACTGAATAGAATAGAACTGAATAGAATAGAACTTAATAGAATAGAACTGAATAGAATAGAACTGAGTAGAATAGAACTGAATAGAATAGAACTGAATAGAATAGAATAGAACTGAATAGAATAGAATAGAACTGAATAGAATAGAACTGAGGAGAATAGAACTGAATAGAATAGAGCTGAATAGAACTGACTGGAACAGAATAGAATAGAATGGAATAGAAATGAGTAGAATAGAACTGAATCGATCTGAATAGAACTGAATAGAATAGAACTGAGTAGAATAGAACTGAGTAGAATAGAATAGAACTGAATAAAACTGAATAGAATAGAATAGAACTGAATATACTTTAACTGAATAGAATAGAACTGAATAGAATAGAACTGAGTAGAATAGAATAGAACTGAATAGAATAGAACTTAATAGAATAGAACTGAATAGAATAGAACTGAATAGAATAGAACTGAGTAGAATAGAATAGAACTGAATAGAACTAAATAGAATAGAATAAAACTGAATAGAATAGAATAGAACTGAATATACTTTAACTGAATAGAATAGAACTGAATGGAATAGAACTGAGTAGAATAGAATAGAACTGAATAGAATAGAACTTAATAGAATAGAACTGAATAGAATAGAACTGAGTAGAATAGAACTGAATAGAATAGAACTGAGTAGAATAGAATAGAACTGAATAGAATAGAACTTAATAGAATAGAACTGAATAGAATAGAACTGAGTAGAATAGAATAGAACTGAATAGAACTGAATAGAATAGAATAAAACTGAATAGAATAGAATAGAACTGAATATACTTTAACTGAATAGAATAGAACTGAGTAGAATAGAATAGAACTGAATAGAATAGAACTTAATAGAATAGAACTGAATAGAATAGAACTGAGTAGAATAGAACTGAATAGAATAGAACTGAATAGAATAGAATAGAACTGAATAGAATAGAATATAACTGAATAGAATAGAACTGAGGAGAATAGAACTGAATAGAATAGAGCTGAATAGAACTGAATAAAACTGAATAGAATAGAATGGAATAGAAATGAGTAGAATAGAACTGAATAGAACTGAATAGAATAGAATAGAACTGAGTAGAATAGAACTGAATAGAATAGAATAGAACTGAATAGAATAGAATAAAACTGAATAGAATAGAATAGAATGGAATAGAACTGAATGAAACTGAATAGAATAGAACTGAGTAGAATAGAACTGAATAGAATAGAATAAAACGGAATAGAACTGAATAGAATATAACTGAATAGAATAGAATAAAACTGAATAGAATAGAACTGACTGGAACAGAATAGAATAAAACTGAATAGAATAGAATAGAATAGAATAAAATAAAACTGAATAGAATGAGTATGAGTTTCATCATAATGTAGCTTGTACATTTATTGTTATATCATTTCATTAAGATTATGAGGATTTCAGAAATTTCATGACAACTCAAATGTTATAATAAATATTTCACTTTCATAATTTGACATAATTTCTTCTCTGTGATACATTTATCCTTTGAAAAAATAGTTATATAATATATATTATATCATATTTTATTATATTATATAATATATATTATCTGTTTTTACTCTTTATTGAAAAACTGTGTTGTTAATTCTAAGAATATTGTATTGTTTAAATAAAAATCTAATACACTATTGTAATGTGAGCTTATTGTGAGACTAAACCATGATAAAACAAGTATTAAATATTGGCGAATCCTAATGCCATCTGTCCGTTTTAACTGAATAAGTCAAGCTCAACATTACATGTTGAGGGAAATCCATCCGTCTCTAAACGATTTTTCAAATGTTCAAACATGTCACCAAATGTAAAACCCTCTTTTTATGAGACGTCAGCCTGTATTTCACTGAACAAACGTCATTCAGGGGATGTTTGGGGCTGGAGCGGAGGGAGAGGATTCATTGTGTCTTCACTATTACAGAGACGCTCGATGGCCCGAGCGGTCCACGAGTATCCTGCTTTGTGCTTCAGAAATATTCATGTACCTGCATTGAGTGACAGACACACTGACACACTGACACACAGACACACAGACACACTGACACACAGACACACTGACGGACTGACGGACTGACGGACTGACACACTGACGGACTGACACACAGACACACTGATGCACAGACACACAAACACACAGACACACTGACGGACTGACACACTGACGGACTGACACACAGACACACAGACACACTGACGCACAGACACACAAACACACAGACACACAAACACACAGACACACTGACGCACAGACACACAAACACACAGACACACTGACACACAGACACACTGACGCACAGACACACAAACACACAGACACACTGACGGACTGACGGACTGACACACTGACGGACTGACACACAGACACACTGATGCACAGACACACAAACACACAGACACACTGACACACTGACACACAGACACACTGATGCACAGACACACAAACACACAGACACACTGACGGACTGACGGACTGACACACTGACGGACTGACACACAGACACACTGACGCACTGACACACAAACACACAGACACACTGACGGACTGACACACAGACACACAGAACCGATGAATCGGGGGCTCACACCTGTTTGGACCTGGACAGTGAGAACATCTGGCATGCTGTCATGCTCTGGGAGATGGACAGGACGGAGCGGGTGGGAGCGTGGCTCCGTGGAGCTCATCTCCATCCGAGTGGAGCTGTGAGGCCGGATGCCGAGCTCCATCAAGCTCTGCTGCTCCTGCAGAACCCTGCCTGGATGGATATTGGAGATATTTATATATGTGGGACTAATAAATACAACAATAAAATGTGAAAGTCAAACGGCATTTAGACTTTCAGAAGGAACTAAGCGACCACGAGGCTGGTGTGAGTGAGTGAATGTGACCAGTCAAAAACCACTTCCAATGGTCCAGAAAACTTCAAGAGTACATTACAAATACGGGCCATTTACCGTGTTTTGCTGCCTTTCAAAATGACATTTCTGTGAATGAACTAAGGAAAACACATTAGCGTTGGGCAGTGTGAAAACACATTCTTTGCAGGCGTCGGAGCTGCGAATGATGCAGCAGCCTTCAGCTGGAGGTCAACTAACCACCTCCTACTCTACGCTCACCACGGGCTGCGTCCTGTTCATTTGGACTAATGAGTGTCAAGGCTGGGATGTAGACACAATTAAAGTGACCTCGGAAAAGAGACTCACCGTCCAGAGAGAGCTGCAGCACCTCCACAGGAACCCTGAGCTCTGAGGCCAGGTGGCTCTTCAGCTCCTGAACGTTGTGTCCGATGGCGAAGGCCACAGTCACCACATGGCCCTCTGGCACCAGCTCCACTTTCACTGCAAGCACATCTGACATCTAGCTTTGAGCTGATCTGGCTGGCGGGATTAGGAAGGTACAGCAGTGAGCAGGGTCTCTGTCCGTATGGAGGTTATCTCCTCACTGTGCCTGTGCAGGCTTTCTCTGGGTAAGCTGGTTCGGTCTCAAATTCTTGGGTCAACTGCAGGTTCTGGACTGGTCATACGCGTGAATACGAGTGGATAGCAACTACTGAGAGAGCAGCTCGCATCTCATTTCAAGTCGGACACCCAGGTGTAGAAAACATCTTTATTAATACCTGGACTTATATTGCTTTTCATGAACTCAAAACTGAAAGAACAATTGTTTTATGTTTAGTTCAGAGTTTCATCAGGTCTGTACTGGGTTTCTAATCTCTAACCTTTTTCATTACTCTGAAAATGTAGCCCGTTAGAATCTCACAACATGACTGATTTATCCATGAATCTGTAACGCTTCTAAAATGATTTAGATCAGTTTAATATCTGAGACGGTGCTCCAGGTCCCAGCTGAGGGAGCCGTGACAAAATGGTCCTGCTGTCGGGCTCACGGCACACATCCGGAACGTCACTGCCTACAGTCCGGAATACAGTCCGGAATACAGTCTGTCCATCTGTCCGTCCCTCCATCCATCCGTCCGTCCGTCCCTCCATCCATCCATCTACACACCAATCCATCCATCTATCCGTTCGTCCCTCCATCCGTCCATCTGTCCGTCCGTCCATCCTTCCATCCAATCCGTCCGTCCCTCCTTCCTCTCCATCCTTCCATCCTTCCATCCATCAGATCCATCCATCCATCCATCAGATCCATCCATCCATCCATCCGTCTTTCCATCCATCCATCTATCCGTCCATCCATCCATCCGTCCATCCATCCATCCATCCACCAGCCTGCATGCCCATCTATTCATCCATCCATACGTCCCTCCATCCATACGTCCCTCCATCCATCCATCCATCCATCCATCCGTCCGTCCCTGCATCCATCCATCTACACACCAATCCATCCATCCATCTATCCATCCACACACCAATCCATCCATCCATCCGTCCGTCCGTCCATCTGTCTATCCATGTGTCCATCCATCCATCTATCCCTGCATCCATCCATCTACACACCAATCCATCCATCCATCTATCCATCCACACACCAATCCATCCGTCCGTCTCTGCAGCCATCCATCCATCCATCTATCCACCCATCCGTCCGTCTCTGCATCCATCCATCCATCCATCCGTCCGTCCCTGCATCCATCCATCTACACACCAATCCATCCATCCATCCATCCATCCATCCATCCATCCATCCATCCATCCATCCATCCATCCATCCATCCGTCCGTCCCTGCATCCATCCATCTACACACCAATCCATCCATCCATCCATCTATCCATCCATCCGTCCGTCTCTGCATCCATCCATCCATCCATCCATCCATCCATCCATCCGTCCATCCGTCCGTCCCTGCATCCATCCATCTACACACCAATCCATCTATCCATCCATCCGTCCGTCCCTCCATCCATCCGTCCGTCCGTCCATCCATCCATCCATCCATCCATCCATCCATCCATCCATCCGTCCATCCATCCGTCCATCCATCCGTCCATCCATCCATCCATCCATCCATCCATCCATCCATCCATGATCCAAGACTCACCTGTAGCTGTTGAGCTTCCAGCATTGTCTCTTTTCTCTTCAAGCTGCTCAGCATCAACAGGGAACTCCTCCTGAGCTTCCTCCACAGTCTCCAGAACAGCTGTATGGCCCAGAAAGTTAACACCACCACATATTACACGCATTTTTCATTTTTTACATGTTATTTGCATCGGACAAAAGTGTTTTCTAACCAGTTCCTCCTGAGTTTTCAGCATTTTGAATTTCCTTAGGCTCTTGAAGCTTTTTTTTGTCTTTGGGTTTTTCAGTTGGAGATCCAGTCTCTTCAGCATCCTTGTGCACATCTGTACAGTAACAAAGGGTCAAAATAATAAAAAAAAAACGAATGCAGTGATTTGCTAAGCTCTTAAACACATATTTATTACCAACTGGACATAAACAACATATTATTAAACAACACTTTTATTTACATTTTACACCGAGTCCCAACTTTTCACAACTGAGTTGTAGACTAGATATTGAGAAGCTGAATAAGTCCATAAATGCTTGCTCCATCCAAACACAACCACAAACCCAACGAGGCCCTTTTACAAATATGACATTTTAGAGGACTGAACAACATCTACTGGACCCAGCAGGAGGCCCGGACCGGGGTGTCCTGGGGGCCGGGAGCTCACCTGTCCGCGCCTCCGCGCCGTCAGGCCCTGGGTCGACGTCGCCTCCTGGCGGGTCTCCTGAGGTTTGGCAGGTTACACTCGCGGTTTCGTCCTCTTCTTCTTTCACACCATGTTTTACGTTTTCTGTTGGCTCCAGCATGGCAGGTTTTATCAAAATAAGCTGAAGTAAACAACCCGTATATCCGTAACCGTGAATCCGTCAGGCCGCTAGAGAGACGACAGGTGCAGAGAGGTGGATACGCACCCGCGCTGTAACGTCACACTTCATCTCGCTCCTATCGTCGTGTCCTCGTGATAACATGTAAAGGATGCAGGCGTAGCAACGCCGAACGTTGGCTGGGTAGGCCTGTGTAAAGTTTGTATGCTGCCATAGCAACGCTGGGCCGTTTCTGTGGTTACGAGGTGCAGCGAGGTGCATGCTGGTCCGAACAGTCACGCGCGCACACACGCACACACGCGTGTTCTTATGCTTTACAAAGTATGAAAAGTAGCATAAGTTACTGATGTGATGGTGGTGCCTTTTATTTATGTCCCACGTTTGTGGGCAGCAGGGATCAGAACCAGAACGGAACCGGATAGGAACCTGATCAGAACCGGAACAGAACCGAAACAAAACCGGATCAGAACTGGATCAGAACAGGATTGTAACCAGATCGAAACCGGATCAGAACTGGATCAGAACAGGATCGGAACCAGATCAGAACGGGATCGGTACTGAAACAGAACCGGATCGGAACAGGATCGGAACCGGATCAGAACCGGATCGGATCGGATCGGAACAGGACCAGAACCGAGACAAAACCGAAACAAAACCGAAACAAAACCGGATCAGAACTGGATCAGAACAGGATCAGAACCGGAACAGAACCGAAACAAAACCGGATCAGAACCGGATCAAAACCGGATAGGAACCTGATCAGAACCGGAACAGAACCGAAACAAAACCGGATCAGAACCGGATCAGAACCGGAACAGAACCGAAACAAAACCGGATCAGAACCGGATCAAAACCGGATAGGAACCTGATCAGAACCTGATCAGAACCGGAACAGAACCGAAACAAAACCGGATCAGAACCGGATCAGAACCGGAACAGAACCGGATCAGAACCGGATCGGATCGGAACAGGACCAGAACCGAGACAAAACCGAAACAAAACCGAAACAAAACCGGATCAGAACTGGATCAGAACAGGATTGTAACCAGATCGAAACCGGATCAGAACTGGATCAGAACAGGATCGGAACCAGATCAGAACGGGATCGGTACTGGAACAGAACCGGAACAAAACCGGATCCGTCCATACAGACAAGCTCACATAGAGAACAGTGTGGGGACAGAACACGAGGAGCAGTGAGAGGGAGCTGTTTGGCAGGAAAACGCAGAACGACCGTTTCAACTGTCCTTTGCAGTGAGAGGTATAAAAATGAGATAGATAGATCATTTATATTTGATAAACATGGTTTCAAATACGAACTACCATCTGAGATGAAGAAACGGACAAAACTCAACGTTTTAACTCATACACACAGAGCTGGCTGAGACTGGCGCAGGTTTGAGGCTCTGACTGCTGTTTTACATTTCTACTTCACACACAAGCTTAACACATCGCTGGCCGAAGCGCAGAACGTCTGAAACATGCACCAAAATAAAAACCGGGTTTCTGGAAGGGTGATATTTTATGAATAGTGAATTAATGCTACACGGTTTTTGGACAAGATGACTTTACTGTGTTACCGAGACGGACCAGGTCTCAGTTCCAAAGTGCAGAAGGAAGGTATTCCCTCCTTTTTTGGGATCAGCTTGCATGCCAGCTGCATGTTAACTCTGTTTTAATTGTGGAAGTCTAACCAGGGACAAATTACTACTTTATATTTTCTATGAAGCCATGTTAATGCATTCATCCCCGTCAAGTAAAGAAAGAAAGAAACAAAGAGATAGAATAGAGGTCAGTGTCACCGCTATAGTTTAAAAGTGGCACAGATATCAACTTTTGGAGAGTCATTGTGGCTGCCATCCTGGCCATAACGAAGCATAACGAAGCATAACGAAGCATAACGAAGCAGACGCCACTCCCTTCACTGAAGAGCTACGTTTCCTGAACAGAGCAGCACAAAACCGAGGAAAACTATTCCTTCTATCCTTTATCTTAGCTTAGCTCTTCAATCGATTATATTCTCCAGAAAGTCGTCACATTTTCCCACATCTTGGAAAAATGTCCAGTTGCAGCAGCACACTGAGAGCGGTGCTTC
Organism: Xenentodon cancila; assembly: GCA_014839995.1. Classification (NCBI taxonomy): domain Eukaryota; kingdom Metazoa; phylum Chordata; class Actinopteri; order Beloniformes; family Belonidae; genus Xenentodon; species Xenentodon cancila. Next base: position 1,658,203 of record CM026199.1, on the reverse strand, counting down.
AGTTTGGGTGAAGGAGGCTGACACCACCTCCACCTTTAAAACCAAACTTCAACCGTTTGTGTTCAGTAAAACATCTAGTTGGTGTAAACTTTAGTGTGTCAGGACCAGTAGTCACAGCTGCAGCTGCAGGACCAGACTGGAGCAGCCGGTCTTCAACACAGCTTCATCTGGATCTGCTGCTGTAGACCTGCTGCAGGGGCACACCAACATGATCCACTGACCTGCAGTCCCACCTCTGACCACCTCAGTGTCTGCTGTCTACACCTGTTTAGATAGTGGTCTCTGGAGTCCACCAACTAACCAGGTACCAGTCTGGTGGACAGAAAACTCTCAGTTCTCCAGTTAACAGATGATTATACTGAAGGATCTGGTCTTTCTCTTTCTGATCTTTCTACTTCCTGTTCTACCCGGCTGGTCTTCAGCAGGAAGGTCCCCCCTTATGAACCAGGTCCTGGTCGGGCTGGGACAAACTGAGATAGTCTGGAACAAGCTGGGATGAGCTGGGATGAGCTGGGTCGGGCTGGGATGAGCTGGGATGAGCTGGGTCAGGCTGGGACGGGCTGGGACGGGCTGGGAAGGACTCCTGCAGACCCCGTGACCCTGAACTGGAATAAGCGGGAACAGATAAAGAATGGATGGAGGTAAACACTAACATTGTGGGAGCTTTTAAAATCACATCAGGAAAGCTTGTCAACAGTTTTCCACCATATGAGAAGATTTAAAGACTGTTATCGAGATGACACAGAGCCTGTTCCTGCCCTGCAGTCTGGGTTCAACTCAGCCAAAACTTTATGACAACACTCGTGTCTCATATTTCTTAGTCAAAGCAACAGGGAAAAAATAGACCGGGCTGATTCTGCTTTCCATGAAACTATAGACACGGCACTTCTTTGCCGCTTGAGTCCATAGCCTAAGTCCCAGAGGCTTGTGGGATTCCCACCAAACGCGTAAAAGACCTGGCTTAGCTCACACAATGGCAGATGCAACCTGGCTATATTTATACAGCCCGCAGGGCAGGCGTCCAGGACGGCCTGAAGTCGTGCTGCTGCAGGCAGCGATGCGAGGCATCTGTAAGCAGGTCACGCGTTCGTATAAAAGCAGCCAGAGCTGCGGGCAGAGGTCGACCCCTCAGTGTGGCGATCACACACCTGACAGGTGAGAATTCTGCTTCATTCGTAGAGATGCAGGAGATCTGAGTTAAAGGCTCGCTCTTCCTGGGTTAGGATGCCTGACGGCAGTAAGTTAGAAGCAACGATTTGATGTCTGCATGTGTGGCGGATACGCTGCTGGTTCGGGTTTGTTTGTTTGTTTGGTTTGATCTGGGTTTTTTAAGATATTATCTATAATTTGCATTGACTGTTAGTAATTGTTCTGCTTCTTTTTGTTTTTGCAATATGTTTTGGTACAAATGGATCCCTAAATCATAAAACAAAAGTCAATATAGTATTTTTCTTTTTTAATATAGTATGATGGTACCAATGGTTGGTAATTACTCTCAAAGAAAAGTTCAATATAACATCATTGACATCTTTGTCATTTGTGGAAACGTTCATCTTTATGCATTTTTTATCTCTTTATCGAGTGTCTCGTGAGCCACGAGGATTAAGATCTATAAACTATTGTGATCCTAAACAGCCATGCACGTGGCAGCAGGGTGGATTGGTGGTGTTGCCTGGTAGCAGGTTCCGGTCCAGGCAGCAGCTGGAGATTGTTGGCGTGACGTTTGAATGTTCTCTCCGTATTTGTGTGGGTTTTCTCTGGGTATTCTGGTTTACCAGCGTGCATCCAGGACTGGCCGGTGGTGTTGAGTGTGGGTGGGGGTCCAGGTTCTGTCCCTATCCGGGGTCTGTCCCTGTTCAGGGTCTGTCCCTGTCCGGGTTCTGTCTAGGTTCTGAACAGAACCGGTCCAGGTTCTGTCCCTATCCGGGGTCTGTCCCTGTTCAGGGTCTGTCCCTGTCCGGGTTCTGTCTAGGTTCTGACCAGGACCGGTCCAGGTTCTGTCCCTGTCCGGGGTCTGTCCCTGTCCAGGGTCTGTCTAGGTTCTGACCAGGACCGGTCCAGGTTCTGTCCCTGTCCGGGGTCTGTCCCTGTCCGGGTTCTGTCTAGGTTCTGACCAGGACCGGTCCAGGTTCTGTCCCTATCCGGGGTCTGTCCCTGTCCAGGGTCTGTCCCTGTCCAGGGTCTGTCTAGGTTCTAACCAGGACCGGTCCAGGTTCTGTCCCAGTCCAGGGACAGGCCCTGGCCGGTATACATTTCTTTTAAGCGTTACACATGAACAAAAAGGCCCTTTATCCAATAACCCTCTAGGGCTGAAATGTTCAAATGTCATGTCTTTTAAAGACTGATCTATAAAGAGTCAACTTTGTCGACCTTCTTAACTCCTTAAATCATTTTCGCAGCAAGAGCTGAATCCACGTCGGACTCAGAGTCTGCAGGAGGTTTCATAATGCAGCTTCATGGACTTGTGATTTGTAGTATAATGTTAAAAGATGCAAGATGCCTATTTCCTGCAGAGTGATGAACACATATGAGGAGCAGGACGAAGAGGAGCTCATTGACCACAGCATCCAGCTCAGTATTCAAAACTCCTGCCAAGATGCCTTTCTGAAATCTGCAGCTAGGTATGACAGCCACATACAAATATGTTTCCCATCAAGTGCATTTGTTACAAGCCAGCTGACCGCCCTACTCCTCCTCTGCTCTTCACTATTAGTTTAACAGCAGCAACCGATGAAAGCCTCAGAGTCCTGGCAGCCATCGAGCAAGGTGAGTTGGACATCATGCTGGAAAGACCTTCACTACAAGCGTAGTCGTTTTGTGTTCAGTGGTCAAACTTTCATTTGAAGCCAAAAACCAAAGTCATGCGGTCCGCAGCTGCAGTCAAGCATGGTGAAACATCATGTGGTTGGCAGCTGCACAGAAAGAGGAGATAAATAAACCGAGAGAAGGGAGGGTGAAGTGCTGAGCAGAGGGAGGCGCAGGGAGGCGGGAGAAGAGCAACAAGGACAAAACTCCGGTTTATTCACTTTACTTTCTTCCTAAAACTCCTGCGGTTTGCTTGCTGCTGTGGTCTGCAGGCGAGGTCTCTGTGCTCAGGGAGATGCTGAGTCACACCCCGGCCTTCAGGGAGTCAGACAGGCATGGCTGGCTTCCCCTCCACCGGGCTGCTGCCCAGGCGGCCCCAGAGGTTCTGGAGACTGTCCTGAGATGTGAGTAGACGTTTGAACATACATCCCGACTATGTGTGCAGTCTCCTGCCTTATCAATGAGATCAGTTGAGTTTGGTTGAGTTTAAAGATCTTAGCCAGCCATGTTAGAACATAAACGAAGAACGAAGAAACATGGAAGTCCATCATTATTTTAAGACACAGCAACCAAATGGTCCAAATCAGTTCTAAGAACTTAGGAACATTTCCTCATGTATGGCCACAAAGACCAGTGCTGGCTCAAAGCTGCAAAAACGTAGGACGATGTCATGGGGTGGACATTTCTCAGAGGGCTTACTGGGTTTATTCACTCTGAATCAAACTGGTTTGTGATTAGTTGAAGCTAGGGGAAGGAAAAGTAAGTCTAAGTACTAAAATAAAACCAATCCCGTCTGTACGTCCATCCCTGCAAAACAACAGTGTCAAAATCCTGTCAAAATGAAGGAAAACGGCTTGTTGCTTGTTTCAGTCAATATAAGTTCCAACCCTCACTGGTGGTCAGGGCGGGTCAGGAGGGCGGGTCAGGAGGGCGGGTCAGTAGGGCGGGCCAGGAGGGCGGGCCAGGAGGGCGGGCCAGGAGGGCGGGTCAGGTGGGCGGGTCAGGAGGGCGGGCCAGGAGGGCGGGTCAGGAGGGCGGGTCAGGAGGGCGGGCCAGGAGGGCGGGCCAGGAGGGCGGGTCAGGAGGGCGGGTCAGGAGGGCGGGCCAGGGTTCGAGCGATCTCAGAGTAGTCCTCCTCCCTGAAACAAGCCGGCCCCGGACACTGCTGTGGTTGCATGTTGCATTGCGAGAAACAACAGGTGAGGTAAAGTAATCGTACTAAGTAGTACACCACCCAGTTGTCTTATTGTGCTTTATTTTATTTTTGCATGAAGCAGATAATGCAGGAGATGCTCCATACATACTCCGCACATACTAACACGTACTTTCCAGTTTACTTCCAGCTTATGGATTCCACTCATGGTTTCTGATGCTTTGGATACCCTTGACAGCCCGATGGATCTGAAGTGTACTCATCTTTTTCTGGTGTTCATTACATTTGACGGCCCTCCACAACCCTCGTTCATTGTTTCAGGTGGTTTCATGACTAAAACAGCATCCAAGCTGCAGTCACTGGACAGACCAGAACAACAAAAACAGTGAAGAACGTATGACCTTACATTTCACCTTGAATAAAAACAAATACAGCATGCTGGGGAGATGACAGGAAATGTGGCATCATTAAAATAAGGGCAGAGTTTTCAGCTGATGGCAGCTGATGCCAGCGTTCCTCTCCGTACAAAATAAGCTGTGATGTCAGCCCCTGACATTCAGCCGGGAGGGCAGCCAGCAGGGAGGCGTCTATAACTTCCAGGCTCACCTGCCAGGTTAGCACAGCTGACAGATATGAAAACCAGGAATGTGGAGTCTGACCTCTGTGTTGTGTTTGCATGAATGGAAGCTCCAGAGGTCAGTCTGGAGGAGAGGACAGTCACTGATGGAGAGACGCCGCTGACACTGGCAGTCAAAGCTGGACTTGGCAGGAATGTGAAGAGCCTGCTGGAGCATGGAGCATCACCTCACAATGCAAACGGCAAAAACGAGACGCCGCTGCTGTTGGGTAATAAATCTACACGAACACTCGTCGAACTCTATCCGCCTAATTTTCACTCTCGTCTTTGTTGCCTTTGAGTACAAATGTAGGGAACAGAAAGGCAAAGCCATTTCATAAGGCTCTTTGCTGCTGATTGGACTGATGTGCACCTGAATGCGTGGTGACCTTGAAGGTGTTGTGGTCAAGGGGGCTTCTAACCACCAGGTGATTTATAACGGTTGTGCTGACTTCGTCCTGGTAATGTTGACACTGTACCCAACTGGGATCTCGAGCGTTTCAATCCTCAAACACAAGACAAAACATTCCTGACATGATGTTTAGTTCACAAGTAACTTCCCATGGATTATAAAAATGTAAAAAAGTAAAGTTAGCCCCTAGATTCATGCAGCTGAGAACGATGTTAATGGATCCAAACTGTTTGAAGGAGACATCTTGTGTTTCGGGTCTTTTTTGGGTATTCATGACACGTCTGTCGTATTTGGCTCCAGTAGCACAGGGACATAGTACAAAGTTGCTCCCCTTATGTGGTCCCGCTGCAGCAGTGAGAGCCGGCTCGTGTCAGATGGCATCCACACTAGTGACTCATGGTGCCTGGGTGGAGCAGGTCTGCCAGAAGAGGTGGACGGCCATGCATGAAGCGGCCGAGCGCGGCAATGTGGACATCCTGATGCTGCTGCTGAGAAACGGTGGCCGGGTAAACCAGAAGGATGTGACGGGGGTGACGCCGCTTGCTGTGGCCGCCGAGCATGGACACCGCCACGTCATCGAGATTCTACTGAACTGTGGTCAGTTCGAGGAGGAACTTTAGATCAGCTCTAAAAGTTAATAAAGAAACAAAGAAATATATAGCTGTTACATTAAAATGCATAACATTTAAGTCTTTTGATGACCGAATCATTTTCTTTACACATCTGTCCCTTTTTCTTTACTCTTGACTTCATTCAGGCGGTAAAGTGAATTCTCAGGCGTGTAATGGGGAAAGTGTCCTATCGGATGCAGCCGGATCTGGAAGCACGGAGTGCATCCAGCTGTTGCTGGACCACGGAGCCAATCCCAGCCTTCCCAGCATCACTGGACACCTGCCCATTCACAAAGCAGCGTATGCTGGCCACTATGAGTGAGCTCCTCCTGTCACACGTGGACACGCTGCTGCATGTAGAGGGGGCATTTTCAAAAGTGGCATCGGACGCTCGATGTCAAGTAAAAGGCACAAATGTTAGCATGTGTGTCAGAGGCAAGGCAAGGCAAGGCAAGGCAAGGCAAGGCAAGGCAGGGCAGGGCAGGGCAAGGCAAGGCAAGGCAGGGCAAGGCAAGGCAAGGCAGGGCAAGGCAAGGCAAGGCAAGGCAAGGCAAGGCAAGGCAAGGCAAGGCAAGGCAAGGCAAGGCAAGGCAGGGCAGGGCGAGGCAAGGCAGGGCAAGGCAGGGCAAGGCAGGGCAGGGCAAGGCAGGGCAGGGTAATTTTATTTATATAGCACAATTCAAAAACAAGGTGATTCAAAGAGCGTTACAGAGACATTAAAACATCACAGAAATAAAAAGGACAATTTAAAATGTAAACAAAAGAAAGAAGAAAAATAACAATAGATAAAATCAGTGGTTAAAATATAATACATTTTCAAACTTAAGCTTAAAAGTATCAGAGCAGATTTGCATCTTTCTTCAAGTGCAGCTGAGAACAGGTGAGTCTTCAACCTGGATTTGAAAGCTTCTCCATGTTTGGTTTCTGGTCTGGTTGGTGGTTTTTAGGTGTTTAGATTGAAGCTCTGTGGTGACCTGTGATCGTGTTTGGCTCTAAGGACAATTACCTAGTTTTGTCATGAATCTCCACGACTTCAGGCCGTCCTGGACGCCTGCCCTGCGGGCTGTATAAATATAGCCAGGTTGCATCTGCCATTGTGTGAGCTAAGCCAGTGCATTTACCAAGAGCCTGTACAGGCCTCGGTCTCCTGGTGAAACTGTAACATATATCTGTGTCATCTGCATAGCTGTGGTAGTTTATTTTGTTGTTCTTTATAATCTGTGCCAGTGGGAGCATGTAGATGTTAATCAGAATAGGTCCCAGGATGGAACCTTGGGGGACTCCACATGCGATTCTTGTCTTCTCAGATGTGACGTTACCTATGGATACAAAGTACTTCCTGTTCTGAGTACGTTTTGAACCAGTTCAGGACAGTTCTGTACAGACCTGCCCAGTTCTCCAGTGTTTCAGTGATATATTGTAGTAAACTGTATCAAATGCAGCACTGAGATCCAGCAAAACTCAGACTGACATGTTTCCAGCGTCTGTATTCAGACGCATGTCATTAAACTCTTTGGTCAGAGCCGTCTCGGTGCTGTGGTTCTGTCTAAAACCTGGCTGGAAGCATCATAGCAGTTGTTTTGTGTTAAAAAGTAATGAAGCTGTTGAAAAACTGCTTTTTCAATTATTTTACTCAAAAATGGGAGATTTTAGATCGGTGGTTCTTTTGTGTCTAGTTAAGTTTGTCCTTTTTCAGCAGAGGTTTAATTACAGCTGTTTTAGTGGTTCTGGAAACACACCTGACATTAAGGACCAGTTCAGGATCTGTAGCAGGTCTCACTCCAGAATCTCAGAGACCTTTTTGAACAAACCCGTTGGCAGGACGTCTGAACATCCAGAGGAGGAGTTCAGTTGATGTCAGATGTCTCCAGGTCTCTGCTGTTAACGGGGTGAAACTGTGTCCACCTGCGCTCAGCTTTCAGATGCTCTCTTTTTCCATTTTTCAGCAGAGTGGAGTTTCTCCATGGAGACGTCGTCCTTCCAGAGATAATCTTCACCTTAGTGGGAGCAATAGAGTCATAACATTTAACACTGAAGCTGCTGACGACAATTTTATTTATACAGCGTCTATTATAATACAAGTTGTCTCTAGGCAGTTTCCAGAAACCAGAACATGACCCCCGATCAATTATTACATAAACAACAACAGGTAAAAACTCCCTTTAAGAGGGAAGAATCCTGGATCAGGACCTGGATCAGGACCTGGATCATAAACCTCCTGCTGAAGGTAGAGCAGGAAGTAGAGAGAAGAGACACAGACACACCGTCAAAGGTACCAAAGACCAGATCCATCAGTATAATCATCTATTAACTGGAGAACTGAGAGTTTTCTGTCCACCAGACTGGTACCTGGTTAGTTGGTGGACTACAGAGACCACTATCTAAACAGGTGTAGACAGCAGACACTGAGGTGGTCAGAGGTGGGACTGCAGGTCAGAGGATCATGGTGGTGTCCCCCTGCAGCAGGTCTACAGCAGCAGATCCAGATGAAGCTGTGTTGAAGACCAGCTGCTCCAGTCTGGTCCTGCAGCTGCAGCTGTGACTACTGGTCCTGACACACTAAAGTTTACACCAACTAGATGTTTTACTGAACACAAACGTTTAATGTTTGGTTTTAAAGGTGGAGGTGGTGTCAGCCTCCTTCACCCAAACTGGAAGTTGGTTCCATAGTGATGGTTCCTGGTAGCAGAAGACCCGTCCTCCAGATCTACATCTGGATCTTCTAGGAACTACGAGTAAAAATAACACCAAGGTTTCTCACAGTTTTACAGTTTTACAGCCACGTACTCAAAACACTGAAAGCCTCCAGAAGATTGAGCTGATTCATGAAGTCAGACTGCGACCCTCCTCCTCTCCTGCTCACTCTGGTCTCACTGACTCCAGGAAAACAGCTGCAGTTTCAGTTAAAAACATCAGATCCAGGTGATGATCTGTCAGGAGTTTGGGGGGCTGGGGAAGGTCCTGGTCCCTGGTCCTGGTCCCTGGTCTTGCTGGAGGGTTGGAGGTAAATAAGGACAGAGGAGCTGTCCTTGGTGCTGGATCTTTTCTTTTTTTCCATTTCTGCCAGAAGCAGCAAGGTTTTACACCTTTCATCTTACATCTAACATGAAAGTTGGAGTGAAGAAATGTGATTAATCTCCACTGGTAAATAAGTTTGTTTTGTTTTGCGTGTCCTACTCTAGCTCTCATTCAACCTCTTATTCAACCCCCTCCTAATTTTTCCCTCAGGGCTCTAAAATTGCTGATCCAGGTAACGAATAAGAGGACCATAAAAGAGTCGGGTCAGAGCCCGGTCCACTCTGCCGCCGAGGGAGGCCACAGCCACTGCCTGCAGCTCCTGTTAGCCTATGGGTTTGATGTGAACTTCCGCATGAACACCAGAAACTCTGAAAACTACCGGGACATGAGGAGAAGTGCCTTGTACTTTGCCGTCTCCAATGAGGATGTGGAGTGTACCAAAATCCTGCTGGAAGCAGGGGCGAAGCCCGACTTGGACCCGTTGAGCTGCCTCCTGGTGGCTGTCAGGTCGGGCAGTTATGAGATCGTGAAGCTGCTACTGGGTGCCAAGGCAGACGTGAACTGTTGCTTCACGGTGGTCAGTGACACGCTGTTTCCCACAGCGCTGCAGTACTGCCTGAAGGATGAGGTGATGATGCGCCTGCTCTGCAATAACGGCTACAGGGTGGACAGCTGTTTTCAGTGTCACCATGACAACACAGCTGATGCTGCAGACCACGTAGAGGGAAAAATTCCAGTAAGTGTCTGTGTTTCCTTGTTAAAAAGACTATAAAGATATTTTGGGGGGTATTCGTTTCTACAGCTTTAACTGGTAAGTTAAAAGATGGTATTTACTGAAGCATTATTGAAGGCCTGTGTCTTTGTTCTCTTCAGTTCTGTGAGTTCATGAGTCTCTGTTGCCTCAAGCATCTGTCTGGAAGTGTGATCCGGATTCTGCTGGACTACGTCAGCCACGTGCGCATCTGCCCCAAACTCAGGCTTGTCCTGGAAAGACAGAAAGAGTGGCCCGAGATTTGTGAAACTCTCTGTGAGTTGATTTGAGACGTTGTTATTGCAGATGCTTCACCCGAGATAAGACCCCGGAAGCGTCCAGGCCTTTATGAAGTCTAAGAAAACAAAGCATTGCCACATATGTAACACAATAAATGACCGTTACTGAATATCAGCAGCCAAGTCAGGCGCTGTTTTCATTCTGCATATTAAAAGTAAACAGGCTGACATCTTTTACGCATTGACAAAACTAGTTCACTTGATTAATTATATAGCTTTCCTTTACATCATATAAATCTGGAAATTGCAGTCTTTGGCTTCAAAACGTGGACCTGCTCAGGTGCCTGTGACAGCGCGGATCCATCCTGGTTCCCACTGGAGTATAACCTGTGACATTCATCTATATATATATATTATAAATATACTATACTATAAATATGCTATAAAGATGGCAGCACGGTGGCTTTGTGGTCAGCACTGTTGCCTCACAGCAAGAAGGTTCCTGGTTCGATGCCCGGCCCGGTGGGTCTTTCTGTGTGGAGTTTGCATTTTCTCCTCGTGGTTGAGTGGGTTCCCTCCGGGTACTCCGGCTTCCTCCCACAGTCCATAAACATGCATTATTGATCACACTAAACTGCCCGTAGGTATAAATGTGAGCGTGCATGATTGTATGTCTTGTATGCGGCCCTGCGATGGACTGGAGACCTGTCCAGGCGGACCCCTGCCTTCACCCACTAGGCGTCGGGATGGGCTCCCCATGACCCGCAGACGGATTAAGCAGGCATAGATAATGGATGGATGGATATACTATAAAAATAAATAAAACATATACTCCACTGTAGCAGTTAATATATTGTAAATCAAACAGGGACATAGAGGAAGTGTTTGCTTGTATCCAGCATGTGGATGAAGCCAGGATTCACTTTTACCGGTTTCACCCTCCTCCCCTGTAAGACCAGCAGGTCTTCTTATCATCCCCACAGGTAGCTCGATTCGCCTCCGCGTTTCCTCCGGGTGTCCTCCGGGTTTTCCTCCGGGTTTTCCTCCGCGTTTCCTCCGGGTGTCCTCCGGGTGTCCTCCGGGTTTTCCTCCGGGTTTTCCTCCGCGTTTCCTCCGGGTTACCTCCGGGTTACCTCCGGGTTTCCTCCGGGTTTTCCTCCGGGTTACCTCCGGGTTTTCCTCCGGGTTACCACCGGGTTTTCCTCCAGGTTTTCTTCCGCGTTTCCTCCTCTCCACTTTTCCATCTCCTCCTTTAATCTCTGTCTCCTGATGGACATAAATGAATCTTCAGCAACTAAAACCTACATTATGTCCAGTAACGTGTGCGTAACTGTACTGCCGACATAACGTTGTACAGTTGTACAGGACCAGGCGTAGCAGCTGAACCTAGTGATGTGAGTTTACTCACACTAACCTGAGTGTCCGTCAGTCATGAAAAAATAAAACCGCCACCGGCCGCTGTGCTTATTTCAAACAAAATGAAAGAAAATCTAGAGGTCACTTCGGTAGCTTGGTGCTTACAGCAAACACAAGCTGAGACCTGAGGAAAATCCAAAAACAGTGCGTGGTTGTCCGACAGTCCAACATGGCAGCAGTGACCAAGACCAGCAGCTAAACTCTTTTCGAGCCTCTTCAAGATTTTTGGACAATCAGATGTAGGTAGCATGACTTGGTGGAGTTGCTGCCAGCACGGGTCTTCACGGACTCCATGTTCCCTCTGACACGTTCATCGTGCAGAGACTCATGAGATGAAACTCTGCAGGCCTCTGGCTCAGACGGAGAGTGCTGTGCAAATAGCTGAAAGTGGCTTCTAGTGTAAAGGTGCAGTCAGGGGTCAATCAGGGGAACTATAGTTCATCACAAGTACAGGCCATTTCCTTTTACTGCTGGAATATATGTGCTGTTCTCGTGTACGTGTCGCAATGGCAGACGTGCGTATCCTGCATTCATTTGACATGTCGTCGTGCACATACTCCAAAAAACACGTGACGCACACGCGACCTGACGTTCTAGCACTGGCTGCTGGTGGCGCTAGTGCAGGTCAGAGCGCCAGTCGACCAAAGCGACTGGCCGGGGAGTTTGCAGAGAGGCTGGCTGAGCAGCTGTTCTCCTCACCTGTGTGATGTGACATTCCAGCCGTCGATCATGGGAGTGGTCGTGACGCCGTCTGTGACAGCAGTCCACAACTGGCTGCTGAAGCTCGACAGCAGATCGATGTGTGGCGCAGGGAGACAGCCCGCCGCTGTGCTGCCGTCACGTCAAACGAAGTTCGGTGAGGTTTGGTTTACCGGCCTGATGTACCATCTGCGATGGCACCGTTTCTTTTGCCAAGATCGAAAGCAAAACAGTGCAGTGATCTCCTCTTCATCCAGTGTTGCCAGTGTTTTTTATACTACTACTACTAAATATTTTATTATTTTTCCAACTCTGGCTCTGCATACTGCCCCCAAACCGATTCCCTCCGGTGCGGCACGCTCTCACAACGCAGCTGGTTGTGTGCGTGAACGGACGCGAACGCAGGGTCAAACAGCAAGTACATCCCAGCCTTCAGAGCGACTCCGTCTCAGGTTACGTATTACATAATCATGGCTGCAATGACTAGTGTGGCCTGTAGAGGGCATAGGCAGCATTCCAAGGTCGTATCCACCCTAGATGGTATAAAACAATGGACGAAGCATTCGGTCACGTGACCCACTGGTTTCTTATGACTGGTTTTGAATCCCTTTTGTCTTTTTGCAGGGCGCAGCCATGTCGGAGCAAACAGAAACACGCCCACCATATGTCAATCAAAGTTAGGTTGCTCCCAGGTCCTTCAGCCAAACCCGGTCAGATGAGTTCACACAAACGGGTGGTTCAATTCAATTCAATTCAAGTTTATTTATAAAGCACTATTTAAAAAAAACCTCAGTTTAGCCAAAGTGCTGTACAGCATAAGAACAGGAAAATTCCAGACTGACCAATAAACAAAAAAAATATCCATACTAGTGCAGATTTAAAATAAAACATAAAACAGTACAATAAAAGTAATACATATAATTAAAAACAATTAAAACAAAGGTAATAAACTACAATCATACAAGTACTCATACACAAGAAACCAAGATGTCATGCTCAGGATGGTGGGAACGCCAGCGCATAGAGGTGTGTTTTTAACAGGGTTTTAAAACGTTCAGTGGTCTCAGCAGATCTGATATTAAAAGGTAGTCTGTTCCATAATTTGGGGGCAGTGAAGGAAAAGGATCGATCCCCTCTGCTTTTAAGTTTAGATCGAGGAATAGTTAAAAGTAACTGGTTGGTGGACCTCAGAGCTCTGACCGGAACATGGAGGTTTAAAAGCTCAGATAAATAAGACGGTGCCGTACCGTTTAAACTCTTAAAAACCAGTAATAAAATCTTAAAATGGATCCTGTACTGGACTGGAAGCCAGTGCAGGGTGGCCAGGACAGGAGTGATATGATCACGACGTTTCTTGTTAGTCAGCAGACGAGCTGCTGCATTCTGAACCATCTGCAGGCGGCGGAGCAACAGCTGGTCAATCCCAGAGTAGAGGGAATTACAGTAATCTAGCCGGCAGGTGATAAAAGAATGAATAGCTCTCTCCAGGTCTTTCAAAGGAAGGTATGGTTTTACCTTACTTAAAAGCCGTAGATGGAAAAAGCTAGCTTTGACCACTGAACCGATCTGTTTGTCAAACTTAAAACCAGAATCAAAAATCACACCAAGATTCCTTACAGATTGTTTACAGTACACAGATAAGGGACCAATCACACTGTCATGCCCATCTAAAATGTTTGGCTGACCGAAGACTATTATTTCTGTTTTATTTTTGTTTAGATTGAGAAAGTTACTCTGCAACCAAGACTGGACTTCCTCGAGACAGATGAGGAGAGGTTCAATTGACTTTTTGCACTTAGACTCTATGGGCAGGTAAATTTGTAGGTCATCGGCAAAACAGTGGAAAGCAATTTTGTGTTTCCGAAAAATGGAGCCCAAGGGAAGCATATACAAAGAAAAAAGAATTGGACCCAATATGGAACCTTGAGGCACCCCACAATTAAGAGGGGATGCAGACGAGAAAAACTGGCCCAAACAAACAGAGAAACTCCTGCTTTCTAAATAAGACCGGAACCAATGTAGAACGGTGCCTTTAATGCCTACGTAGTTCTCAAGCCGCGATAGCAAGATTTGGTGATCTACTGTATCAAAGGCAGCAGTGAGATCCAGTAGAACCAGAACAGTCGGGTTGCCGTGGTCCGCGGACAGGAGCAGGTCATTAAAAACTCTAAGGAGAGCAGTTTCGGTGCTATGAAATCGTTTAAAACCAGACTGGAATTTCTCTAAAGTATCATTAAGATCAAGATGAGATTGTAATTGGTTAAAAACAGTTTTCTCTAAAATTTTAGATAAAAACGGGAGCTTTGAAATTGGCCTGTAATTCGCAAGAACTGAAGTGTCTAGATTAGGCTTTTTAAGGAGCGGCTGCACCACAGCATGTTTGAAAGCAGCTGGAACACAACCGGAGTTCAAAGATGAATTAATCAAACCAACAACACACAGCCCTATGCTGTTAAAAACATTCTTAAAGAGCCGAGCCGGGACACTGTCCTTAGGACAGTTGGAAGGCTTGAGGTGTTTGACAATTTCAGTCAAAGAAGATAGGGACACAGGCTCAAAAGTCTCAAAAACAACATTGCAAACGGTTGCAGATACAGGATCTGCCAAGGACAAGGATAAAGGCAAAGGCGGTCGAGTAGAGGAGATCTTATTTATAAAATACTCCAGAAATCTATTGCACAGTATCTGTGATGGCACAATACCATCTGGGTCCCCAGGATTTAAAAGAGAATTAAAAACTTTAAAAAGAAACTGAGGCTTATCAGAATTGCTTGATATAAGGTTAGATAAAAAGTGTGTTCTAGCAGATTTAACAGCTCTCTGGTATTCTAATAAACTCGTTTTAAAAATTTCAAAGGAGATGTGAAGATGATCTTTTTTATATTTCCGCTCAGCGCGTCTGCAGGCCCGTCGCAGGGTCCGGGTGGTCTCATTCAACCACGGCTCTGTCACTGGTTTGGATCGCTTCCTCCTGACCGGAGCCACCATGTCCAGGATATCGGTGCAGATCGCATTAAAAACGGTTAGGCATTCATCGGGACTTAGATTGACCAAACAGTCCCTGAAGGACCCCAACGAGCTGCCGAAGGCTGCAGCGAACTGCGCAGCCGTGGAAGCGGTTATAGTGCGCGCATAGCGCTCCGCTGTGCGTCGCCTGACATTCGGACCCGGAATCGCAACAGAAAAAAAAACAGCAAAGTGGTCAGAAATACCAGCATCAACGATGTCAGTAACATTTAAATTTACACCGAAGGATAAAACAAGGTCTAAAACGTGCCCTTTTTGGTGAGTCGCACCTGTCACAGACTGGGTGAGATTAAAGGAGTCAATAAGAGTTAAAAACTCCCGGGCCAAAGGTTTGGACTCACAACAAACATGAATATTAAAATCACCGACAATTAAAAAACGATCAAAGTCCACAGTTATGCTTGCCACCAGGTCTGCAAAGTCCTGAATGAAGTCCTTAGTACATTTTGGTGGTCGATAAACTAAAACACACATAATGGGAGAGTCCGAGTTTATGACAAAAGTCTGTAGCTCAAAACTGGAGAATGTGTCAGGAGAAACGCGTCGGCAGTTGAAGCTGGATTTGAAGACTGAAGCCAGTCCACCACCTCGGCCAGATGTCCGGGGAGAGTTGAAGAATAAGCAGTCCGGAGGGAGAAGTTCGGAGAACGGAGCGGACTCACCAGCTCGAAGCCACGTCTCCGTGATGAACAGAAAATCCAGCTCCCGGGAGACGAAGAAGTCATTCAGGATCAAAGTTTTATTAGTCAGTGATCTGACGTTGATTAGAGCCAAACGTAGCACCACATCCTCCTGGTTAGACTCCGGGGCTCTGGAGAGTTGGCGAAGGTTAGCAAGATCGGCTCTGCGGGGACGCCGGGTCAGGCCCCGCCGGAGAGCAGGTTCCTCCGCCGACAGGTGGGGCCGATGACAGGCGGGGCCGGTGACAGGTGGGACCGGTGACAGGCGGGGCCGGTGACAGGCGGGGCCGGTGACAGGCGGGGCCGGTGACAGGCGGGGCCGGTGACAGGCGGGCCGCCAGCTGACGGCGCAGGGTGGACAGGACAGATCCATCGCAGGCGCAGTGGTCGGAAGATCACCCATCGTCTGAGAGAGGGGCCCGATCCACAGCCAGATCTCAGAGATGCCCTTAGTCTCACCAGTACACCTCCACGTTTCCCACGTCTTCTGAAGCGCTTTCTCCGCAAGTAGGTAGCTGGAGGTGGACGACGGAGGTACGCCGGAACAGACGCCAGGAACGACGGAACTCCTGCTTTAGGTCCCGGGCCAAGGCTCGGCCGCGTCTCCACAAAATCTCTAATGTTGAGAAGCACTTGACGATCGTAAACTATCAGAGCAGACAAATCTTGGAGGCACGCAAAAAACAATAAAACCACAAAAACAAGTCCAGACACACTCGATAAACGGGCGGGGAGACGGCCAGCCTTGCACAGCGGCGCCATCTTGCTCCCTCTTACTCTCATGGTGTTTTCACAGACATGAAAAATGATCAAATAAAAAAATAAGTTAATAAATGAGACCTGGAGAGAAGGGTGGTTGCTTCGCTAAGCGTGGTCGCATTACGACTGGCCACTGAACCAGGCTGTAAACACGTTTACTGCTCTGCAGTTGGAGATTTTAACGTGGGAGTCAGTGGAGACTGACTCGTTTTTGGAACCTCTAGCGGCCAGTCGAGGAACTGCAACCGTTCTGAACTCCTCACCTAACCTGTTATTCCACAGAATGAATAAATAAGGTAAAATGTCCCTAACCTTGCTTTTCAGGCAGTCCTCGCTCTCTCGGGCACCTCTGTAGACTGGAGATCAGGAAGCGTTTGACCCTGAGGCGACTCAACAGTCCTGAAATCATCTCAAATGTTTTCCCTCCTCGACTCAAGCGCTTCCTTCTATACGAGGAGCTGGACCTTTACAGCCACAAACCTGAACACATCCTCTGAAGATCTGCAGGTTTCCTGCAAGAGTCGTGCTGGATGGTGGACTGGCGGTAAACTGGTGGACTTGATGAAATGTTGTGATTGGCTTTCTTGGATAGTTTTTTTTTTTACGCAGGTATGATTACAAACTACATTGTTTTAAAATGTGATTAATTTGTCTAACGAGAAAAAATACTCATGAAAGTGAATTTTTTTGATGACTTTGTTTTCCTTGTTTTTCAACGTTTCCACTGATGAAGATGTGCATGTTTCACTTGTCAGACAAATTTGCAAGAGTGACGACTAGATTTTGGTTCTATATTGGATATATTTAAAAAAGAGACAAATAACTTTTAACAAACCCTCAGAGTCATACAAAACCTTTAACATGCAATCTACTGATGATGGAAGCTCAGTGCTTTTATGTTTCAACCTTAATTTGCAGTGATTTATGACTGAGACAGGAAGCAGATGCTGATACAACATATTCTAGAAGTTCAGAATGTATTAATGTAGAGAATGATTGATGAAAATATTAAAGCGTTCATGTTCAGTGTGTCATCTGTGTATCTTCGGGTCGTGGTAGGTGTTTTAGATCACCGGTTCTTAACTGGACTGGCTTCTCACATTTATTTCATGAAAAGATGGTCCAGGTTAAACCTCAGATCACGCAAAAGTGAAACAACACTACGTGCAACAACTGAAAAGTATGCACTCAGTAAGTATAACAAGCACTGTAGTAAAAGCACAAAGAAAACAGGAATGATCAGACTGGCCCACATCCGACACAGTTACCTCTGAAATGCTCAGACCCTTAGAGATCAGTAGGTCCAGAGTGTCCTCTTGTACTGAGTCCAGAGCGTCCTCTTGTACTGGGTCGAGAGCACCCTGTTGTACTTGGTCCAGAGCGTCCTCTTGTACGTTGTCCAGAGCATCTTCTTGTACTGGGTCCAGAGCACCCTCTTGTACTTGGTCCAGAGCATCCTCTTGTACTGGGTCCAGAGCGTCCTCTTGTACTTGGTCCAGAGCGTCCTCTTGTACTGGGTCCAGAGCGTCCTCTTGTACGTGCTCCAGAGCGTCCTCTTGTACTGGGTCCAGAGCGTCCTCTTTTACATGATCCAGAGCATCCTCTTGTACTGGGTCCAGAGCATCCTCTTGTATGTGGTCCAGGGCGACCTCTTGTACGTAATCCACAGCGTCCTCTTGTACGTGGTCCAGAGCGTCCTCTGGTATGTGGTCCAGAGCATCCTCTTCTACTGGGTCCAGAGTGTCCTCTTGTACGTGGTCCAGAGCATCCTCTTGTACGTGGTCCAGAGCGTCCTCTTCTACTGGGTCCAGAGTGTCCTCTTGTACGTGGTCCAGAGCATCCTCTTCTACTGGGTCCAGAGTGTCCTCTTGTACGTGGTCCAGAGCGTCCTCTTGTACGTGGCCACTGTCACATGCTGGGTGTTCCTCAGGTCTTTAGTCCACATGGGTTAGTGTTGTCCACATGGATGTTAAGATCCCAACAAAAATGACCCGGTCAAAACCAACGCCGATCAAAGACAGCAGTTGTGCTGAGGCCATCAGAAACGTCTGCACAGTATTTGGGGCAGCTGTAAAAGTACTCCGTTACTTCCATCGAGCTTTAAACAAAAAGCTGACATGTCAAACATTTCAGTAACCGCCATATTTAACAGACTCAGTTAATGTTTTACTGCAAAATACATGAAATAAAAAAGTCCGTGACCCACTTTATGGTCCCGACCCACCAGTTGAGAATCGCTGCTTTAGAAGGAGGTAAGTGGAACTCTGTGTGGTTCATGAAGATCCTCCAGGAAGCCTCAGATCAGCTGAAACAGTCCAGGTTCAAGACTCACCTGTTCTCAGCTGCACTTGAACAAAGACACAAATCTGCTCTGATATTTTTAAACTTGAGTTTTAAAACTTTTTAACTATTGTAACTAATCTATTTTTTTTTGTTGTTTACATTTTAAATCGTGCTTGTTTCCTCCTATGTGATGATGTGTAATGTCTCTGTCCAGCACTTCGAAGCACCTTCTAGTTGAAAGAACTACACAAATAAACTGACCTTGCCTTTACACCCCAGTTTTTTACTTTCAGGAGAGTCAGCAGGAAGTGACAATCCAAACGTGGTTCTGGAAATAAACAACTAAATAAAAACCGCCAGCAAGGGAAGGAAGTCCAGGATGTGTGGTGACGTCATAAAAGTAGATCTAATATGAACTCAGTTCAGTTAATAATAATAATAATAATAGTAATAGTAATAATAGTAATAATAGTAATAATAGTAATAATAATAATAGTAATAGTACTAATAATAATAATAATAATAATAGTAATAGTACTAATAATAATAATAATAATAATAATAATAATAATAATAATAATAATAGTAATCGTAATAGTAATAATAACAGTAATAGTAATAGTAATAGTAATAATAATAATAATAATAATAATAATAGTAATAGTAATAATAATAGTAATAATAATAATAATAATAATAATAATAATAGTAATAGTAATAGTAATAATAATAATAATAATAGTAATAATAATAATAGTAATAGTAATAGTAATAATAATAGTAATAGTAATAATAATAATAGTAATAGTAATAATAATAATAATAGTAATAGTAATAATAATAATAATGGTAAAAAAAAATCTCCCATACGAGATTCCATGTTTCACCTGCGATGGGGCAGAAACTAACAAACACTGGCAGCCTTTACAATTTCTCTACATAATCAAACTGTCACAAATTCATTTTTCAGAAGTCTGTGTTTTCTTTGTGCAAGGTGCTGAAGTGAAGTGTTCATTTAAAGCTGCAACGTCTCGGTGTGACCATCAACGTGTTCATTAACGCCTCAGACATCAAAGGCCGAGGCTGTCATTCTGAACGACGTGGAGAACAAGCCATTAGTTTTCTCTGGGTTCTTTACTCCAGCGGGTTCACTTACATTCGTGGTCTCCGTGTGTTTGAAAACATGGTGGATTGATCTCCAGAGCAGTCGCATCGCTGCTCTCTGATGAATCATAAAGAAAACCAGTGCTTACAAGTCACCAGCTCATTACTGTTTGTCATTAACCTGTTGAAACAGTGAAGAGTGTTGAAGGCCCAGCACGTTAAACGCAAGGCAACAGATGACACCTATATATAGCACAGAGGAGGGTGGGGGTGGGGGTGGGGGTGGGGGTGGGGGTGGGGGTGGCGGTGGCGGTGCTCAGCCATGACACAAGCACTGTGTTGCAGCTGCCGCTTCGCTCGGTGCCTCCAACACTGAAACATTTAACAGGTGAGAAACACACGTTTGTCATCTTTGAACCTTATTTTCAAAGGCATCAGTGAAAGTTAATGTTAAAGTCATGACTCTCTAACTCTAACAGTTAAAGTGAAATACGGCTGCCGTGCCTGACGGCGATGAAGAAGTCAAAGCGTGCAGACAACTGAAGTGAGCAGTTTTCTCCCATTTCTCCTCTGCTGCTTACATGCCTCTTTAATAAAATGCCTTCATATTCTTTCACACTTTGACTCAGTCTCTCTCTCAAAGACCCGGTGTAAAGACCACATCTGTTGTATTCAGCGAACTACCCAAGCAATTACTGAACTCCATCAAAATCCTGGAAGGAAATGAAGCGGTGTGAGGTTTAATGCGTTTGCACCTGTTCAGAGTCTGGAATGGACGCGGCCGACGACATGGATGAAGATGAGCTTCTGGACGACGACGTTCAGACGGTCATTCGGGAGTCCCGTCGGAAGGAACAGCCTTTTGCCATTTCTGTGTCGGGGAGTGAAACGGTGAAGCTGGCAAGTGTTATTAAACAAGGTAAAGTAAAGTCCGTCCCGTTCTTCACCATGTTCCTTGGTTGTGGAAGAACGAGGAAGCTTTCAGAAACAGATACCTCCATGGATGCATGGCGGTCAAAAACAAGCATTAACAATGACCACTGATTTAAATCAGAGCTTTAAGTAGTCCTAACTGAGCAGAGATTCAAGTGTTAAACGCTTTGATCAAACGCTCTCTGCAGGGGATACGCTGGCTCTGCAGGAGCTGTGTGATTTCCCAACAGCTTTTCGTCAGGCGGATGAACGAGGCTGGTATCCTCTACACAGAGCAGCCGTCCAGCCTCTGCTTCCCGTCCTGGAGATGGTGCTGTATGGTGGGTAAGATGTGCACGCTTCATTTCTCTCAGCTGTCCCAGACAGAAGTCTCAAAACAACGACGGTTTGGTTTCTAGGCTCTGACCTCATCTCTCGTGCCCTTTACACAGCTTTTGATCTGTGCTTCAGCCTCTTTCAGTCTGACCCTGGAGGAAAAGACTCTGGAGGGTGAGACCTTCCTGACTCTGGCGGCGAAAGCTGGTTTGGTGGACAATGTGAAGATGTTGCTGGAGCATGGAGCTTCTCCTCACACAACTAACGGAAAAAACGAATCCCCTCTGCTCCTAGGTCAGAACGTTGTCTTCTTCAGCTGAGAAACCACTCATGAGAAAAAAGCCCAAACAAAGCTTCGGTTCCTCCACCTCATGTCTTTTCTGCAGCAGTCAGAGCAGGATCTCTTCAGATGACGTCCAGTCTGATCGCTGCAGGAGCTCAAGTGGAGCAGGTGTGTCTGAAGAAGTGGACAGCTGTGCACGAGGCCTCTAGGGCCGGCTGCGTCCACGTCATGGAGCTCTTGTTGCAGAACGGCGGTCAGGTCACAGAGACGGACCAGCACGGCGTCACTCCTCTTGGCATAGCTGCAGAATACAGTCACCCTGAAGTCCTGGAGCTCCTCATCAAACACGGTGAGGCACGGTCACGTTCACGTTCCCCTGAATGCAGCAGATCCGAGCTGTATTTACAGCGGAATTCATTCATGTGATTCTCATGTGACGATGATGCAAATGATTGGTGCCGTTTTCAAATCACAGACATTTCTCTGCAGCTTGGCAGATCTTCAGAACCCGAGCTTTTCAGGCGTGTAGTTGTTGCTGTATCTGACTCAGTGTTACATAGAGGAGGACTTTCAGGCCCATGCTCATCGTGCACTGTTCAGTGGGTAGGGCTTGATTTCGGACACAGCCGCTGACCACTGGATCCCGCCTGGACATATCCTTCATCCATAAAAACGATCGTAGAGCTTTAAAAGTAATACGCAGCTTGTATCTCAGCAGATGCAAATAAAAACCGTTTTGCCATTAAAAACAAACGCTCTGCCTTTTCATTTAGGCGCGGACGTAAACGCCCAGGCGCCCAATGGCGACAGCGTTCTGTATGATGCTGCAGGGGCGGGGAATCCCGACTGCATCGACATCCTGCTACGACACGCAGCCAATCCCAACGTGCACAACCTGAGCTCTCAGCTGCCCATCCACCGGGCTGCCTACGAAGGTCACTACCTGTGAGTGAGCTGCTCCACACCCGTCCTGATCAACTATTCTAATCTGAAGGATCTGTGGAGCCACAGCGTAGAGGAGCAGAAGCAGCGCTGCACTCAGCTTCTCGTGTGCTTCACTGGGACTTTAGGTTTTAAACTTAACCAAACGGCATGTGAAAGTTAACAGTGACTGTAACAGTGATCATTTTTATAAGTGGTTGTTGTGATGTGAATGAAGATGTTTTGCACAGTAATATAAACTAATATTGTGCGTCTCTAGCAGTTGTTTTTTATCGTATCCACCAGGGCTTTGAGGATTTTGATCCCAGTCACCACCAGAAGATCCCTGCGACTGTCTGGTCAAAGCCCCCTCCACTCTGCTGCAGACGGAGGCCACGCCCACTGCCTGGAGCTTCTGCTGCAGAAGGGTTTTGATGTCAACGCTCTTCTAGCCCCTCACATGTCTGAAAACTACGGAGACATGCGGAAGAGCTCTCTTTACTTTGCAGTCTCCAACGGAGATGCCACGTGTACTGATGTGCTGCTGAAAATGGGGGCTAAACCAGATCTGGACCCTCTGCACTGCCTCCTTGTGGCCGTCCGGGCCGGCCGTTACGAGATCGTGAAGCTGCTCCTGGCAGCTGGGGCAGATGTGAACTGCTACTTCACAGCGGTCAGTGATACCGTGTTTCCCACGGCGCTGCAGTACTGCCTGAAGGATGAGGTGATGCTGACGCTTTTGCTCAACAATGGCTACGATGCAGAGAAGTGTTTCTGCTGTGACCACGGCAACGGCCGGGCGCCAACATGCTCCCGTCAGGAGGCACCGATTGCTGTGAGTTTTCCTTCATGTGTACAGTGAGTTCAGCACATCTTACAAGTCCTCAAGAGTTCTTGAAAGTTCTCATGTAGGTTCAGCTCACACTGTCTCTGTTTGAAAGGCCTGACTTCAGGACCTGGTTCAGGAAAGTCACCGACACTGAAGTATTCGTGGTTTAGCTGCACACGAGTCGCGTCTTCCACACTTTTACCACACATTTCCTACATTGGTTTGTTTTCTTTTCACCCCAGATGACATATTTGCCTCATTTGTTGTTTCAGGATGTTCTCTTTATTTAAAAATGTCGGAACATTGTGTAAAACATATAAAATAATTTGCGAATCCTTTACAAGCCGTCATCAATTGAATGAACTGCAAAGAAACAAAATATATGATGTTCAAACTGATCCAAGAACATCGCTTTGGATCAAGGATGTGTTGAGGTTCAGCACTTTGTGAACACTGTGTGGGAAGATAGTCCAACAGCAGGATCTTCCACAATTCCTAGGATCGTCAAAGGATTAACATAATCAAATAGTGATTGCAGCACTGCGGTCCTGCAGTCCAGACACCTGTAGTCCAGACCCACCCAGAGTCCCGACACCTGCAGTCCAGACCCACTCAGAGTCCAGACACGTGCAGTCCAGTGCTGCGCGCAGTCTAAACCCACCTACGGTCCAGACACCTGCAGTCAAGACATCTGCAGTCCAGACTTGCCCACAGTCCAGACCCGCCTACACTCCAGACACCTGCAGTCCAGACCCGTCTGCAGTCCAAACCCACCTGCAGTCTAGACATCTGCAGTCCAGACCTGCCCACAGTCCAGACACCTACAGTCCAGACACCTGTAATCCAGTGCTGCCCGCAGTCCAGACCCGCCTACGGCCTAGACACCTGCAGTCCAGATGGCTGCACTTCAGACAAACTTGCAGTTCAGACACCAGCAGTTCAGACACCAGCAGTTCAGACACCAGCGGTATAGACACCTGCATTCCAGATCTGTCCGTGGTCTAGACATCTGCAGTCCAGACACCTGCAGTCCAGCACCGCGTATGGTCCAGACACCTGCAGTCCAGACACCTGCAGTCCAGACACCTGTAGTCCAGACACCTGCAGTCCAGACACGTGCAGTCCAGACACCTGCAGTCCAGACACGTGCAGTCCAGACACCTGCAGTCCAGACACGTGCAGTCCAGACACGTGCAGTCCAGACACCTGTAGTCCAGACACCTGCAGTCCAGACACCTGCAGTCCAGACACCTGCAGTCCAGACACCTGCAGTCCAGACACCTGCCTTCCATTGAAAAACATAACAGACGTCAATAACCATGCAGTGCGACAGCAGTCGTACATTAAGCAAGTATAGGAAAGGATTCCGGCCACGATCTCCAACAGTCCGTGTCATCGCTTCCTAAACACTTGCAACACTTGAGTGCTGTGAAAAGATGACGTAACATAGACGTAAA
Organism: Xenentodon cancila; assembly: GCA_014839995.1. NCBI lineage: Eukaryota > Metazoa > Chordata > Actinopteri > Beloniformes > Belonidae > Xenentodon > Xenentodon cancila. The sequence continues at coordinate 1,633,892 of CM026199.1, read as the reverse complement.
CATGTTCCTGTCCCAGCATCTTAGGAACGTGCAGCAGGCATCAAAGTCACAAAGAGTCGATATTTGTAAAAAGGAAAACATATTCTTGTCTAGATATTCAGTTGAATATTGGATAAAAAGGATTTGGAAATCATTGTTTCTTCATTCTGTTTTACTTACCTCTTACACAATGTCCCAATGTGAGTGAAATCAGGGTTTTCAAAACGGAAATGAATAAAAAGTTAAAGCAAAACGATGTGAGAGTTCTAAATCGTGTTTGTACTTTTTGTTAACCAAATCTCTGGGTCCCCAGTTTTGTGATTTCATCAGCGTCTCCTGGCTGGTGAACCTGGTGGGAAGAGTTGTGTCAGTTCTCCTCGACTACGTCGGCCAGGTTTCTCTCTGCTGCAAGCTGAAAAGGATGCTGAAGGAACGCAGAGAGTGGCCTCACATCCGCCGGACCACTCGTGAGTTTATCGGGTGAAAGAGGATGTTATGCATCAGAAGAGCGCAACATACCGGCATTTTCTGTTTTATTAAAAAGGCACGATATTTCTGTCACCTTGGTGCTGAAATGGCTGTTCTTGTGATCTAGGCAGTCCTCGCTCTCTGGCTCACCTGAGCAGAGTGGAGATCAGGAAGACCGTGAGCTGCAGGACTCTGGTGTCCTTGCATTTACCCAACAGGCTTATGGACTACCTGCTGTTTAAGGAGAAAGACCTGTACGGCACAATAATCTGCCGGGAGGACTGATCCGAAATCCAGTCTTGTGTTTGGTCCGTTGTGTATGTATGTACGTCATGCGTATTAAAATACTCTGAATAAAATACTACTACGTTTGTGAAACGTATAAGTGTCCGTTGACTTGACTGAACCCAGAAAGCAGACGCAGAGCGGCACAAGCTGGTTTTCTGGGAGACGTGTGCCGGGTTCCTTCTGGACCTGGAGGTCTGTTGAAACTCGAGTTGGAGGCGGTCCTGTGCTGAGTGGGTGTGGCCTTTCAGGTAACTCTGCTGCTGCACCTGCTGCTGCACAGGTCTTCACATGTGCAGCTGTAATCACGCTCAGCTTTACCTTCTTGTGAGCAACAAAGACGTTTCTGTAAGACAGCATGTCATGACTTTCTCCACCGCACACCCGTACATGTCCGGACCGGGATGCTGAGACCAGGATGCTTCAGCTTCCTCAGACAGTAGAGAGGCTGCTGGTCCTACTTTATTTTCCTGACAAAGCTGGAGACCACCTCCACAGTGTTCATGGGAGAACCGCGTTTTCTGCCTACTACACCCTAGTCGCTTTCACGCAGCAGATGGAGGCTTCTCTCCATGTTCCTGGTACGTTCACTGGAACGTCCCAGGAAAGTCAACAGCAAGGTCATGCCCAGCAGGACACCTCAGGACACCTCAGGACACCTCAGGGCCCAGCAGGACACCTCAGGACACCTCAGGACACCTCAGGACACCTCGGGACACCTCAGGACACCTCAGGGCCCAGCAGGACACCTCAGGACACCTCAGGACCCAGCAGGACACCTCAGGACACCTCAGGACAACTCGGGACATCTCGGGACACAGCAGGACACCTCAGGACACAGCAGGACACCTCAGGACACAGCAGGACATCTCGGGACACAGCAGGACACCTCAGGACACAGCAGGACACCTCAGGACACCTCAGGACACCTCGGGACACCTCAGGACACCTCAGGACACAGCAGGACACCTCAGGGCCCAGCAGGACACCTCAGGACACCTCAGGACACCTCGGGACACCTCAGGACACCTCGGGACACCTCAGGACACCTCAGGACACCTCAGGACACAGCAGGACACCTCATGGCCCAGCAGGACACCTCAGGACACCTCAGGGCCCAGCAGGACACCTCAGGACACCTCAGGACACCTCGGGACACCTCAGGACACCTCAGGACACCTCGGGACACCTCAGGACACCTCGGGACACCTCAGGACACCTCAGGACACCTCAGGACACCTCAGGACACCTCAGGACACCTCAGGACACCTCGGGACACCTCAGGACACCTCAGGACACCTCGGGACACCTCAGGCATCCGTGAAGAAAGACCTGCTGTGAAAGGTCAGAGCAGTCTGGCACTCAGCTTCCACATTTACACGTGACGGTGCAGTTAGGAGAGGTGAAATAAAACAATTCAAACTATTACATTTGCCTACTGCTACGGGTTAATCAACTCAAAAAACAGGAATCATCTTCAAAGTCTTCAGAGTCTAAATGATTTGGATGCTTTACAACAAATGTGAAGAACAGAAGAACTAGAGGAGGAAACCTTTGTCTGTCCCAGGCTGGAGTAATCGCATTGTTGCAACAGCAAAATATAAGAGCTGCAGTAGAATCAGGAGACCGGAAATAAGAAATACAAGAGCTATAAGTATGTACAGCATGTGACTATTGGTTTGTACAGTATATCAACAAATATTCAGTAAAGTGACTAGTGCATCTGTGGCATTTCCAAGACCTCACGTGGAGAATAAATTAAGGCGGATCTGACGGTCAGCAGGGGGCGCCGTTGGCCGCATTACGCATGTAAAAGGGTACTCCCAAACAAAAACTGAAAGCTTCAGCAGGTTCCCCATATCTCTCATTTTAAACAGAATTTTTAACATTTTACTCAAAAATGTTAATCTAAGAACTTCTATTTTCTTAGCGCCAAGATGGTTTAAAAGTAAATAAAATAAGGACATGTTTTTTTCAGTTTGATGTGTTGTGTTTATTCCTGCAAGTTTTCTTCGTCATGTTTACTGTCTCTCTTTTTGAACGACAGAGTTTAATAGTTGGTAGAGAAGAAACTGTTTCTCCCCAAACCCAACGTCTGGACCAATGTGGTAAAAGTTATGGGCTGAACATGGATAAGGAGGGATGGGGGTGGGGGAGCCCCTCGTTTGCCTGACCGGGACATGGACGGGATTCCTGTTTATATGACATTCTGCATGATTCCAGATTGAGGTTTACATAGTGTGAGAGGAGGTTTTGTGATGTGATTTCTTTCCACCAGGCCGCCGGACTTGGCTTGATTGTGACACCGTCAGTGGGAAGGAAAGCGACATCTGAGACGGTGATGTTTTCGCATTAGTTTTGTGAAAAGCTCCGACAGTCTGGGAAGAGACTCAAACATTTAATATAACGTGAAGTGGATTAGAGTCGTTTTCAGCCACATGTACAGTGTTTTTACCTGGTGGATGGACGACGCTCCAAAACCAAAGTGGAGGAAAGTGCTGACTACAATTCACTCTCCACTTGGTCAAAAGCTTTTTCCATATCTAATGACACCAGTACTTATTTAGTTTGTTTTGTTCAGCTTTAACGGTGAACAGCCTACAGGGTCTTCAGGTTTCTTTGATCTCGAGGGATTCAATCCAGTTTTATTCATACAGCGTCCATTACAACACAAGTGGTCTCCAAGACCTTTCCAGAGACCAGAACACGACCCGATCAATTATTACATAATAACGGCTTCTATTCTTGTGGTGGGAGCTTTGGTGATCATTTTGAATTCTGTACTGATTAAAGAAAGAGGACTGAGGTGGAGGGAGAAGAAGAAGGAGGGAGAGGAAGAATCCTTTAGGGTTTGAGAAGGGCTGTCACAACTGCATTATTCATCTGCAGAGGAATCACAGAGGTGGCATGAATTTCCCTCCTTTCCTAATGGAAAACAGGTGATAATGTTTTCCAAAAATGTTTATGAACTTCTGCAGGAAATAGGTGATTTGTGATGAGGTATTTTGTCCAGTGATTTATGGCATTCATGTAGGGTAATGGTCTTGTTTCACATTTACCTGCTCCGCTGATGGTTTGGGAATGTGTAACCCTCAGCTGAGCGGGGGGGGTCACGGGCTCTGCTGGAGCCTTTCCCAGCTCGGGTCAGATGAACGCAGAAGCACACCTGGTAACTCACCTGTCCATCGCAGGGCCACATGTAGACAGAACACCTCACACAATCACACTCACTCCTACGACCAGTTGAAACCACCTACCAACTTCACACATATTTTGGGAAACCGGAGCACCTGGAGAAAACCCACAGAACCACGAGGACGTCAACTCCATACAAAAAGACCAGGAACCAGGAAACCAGGAACCTTCCCAGGAGCAGCGCCCACCACCAAGCCACTACGTGTTTAACCTACTTTATGTTTAACCTACCTTTATTAACCTGCTTGAGTTCGCTCATACCCAGATCAGGAACACCTGCTGGGAAGAAAGAACCCAGGTTCATAACGGCAGCGATGGAGCTGGAGTTGGAGTTGGAGTTGGAGTTGGAGTTGGGAGGTCTCCCAGCAGTGTAGGTCAAGCAGGAAAACCAACGGGAGTTTCAGGATAGCCGATCCATCAACAACTATCCACGTTGTCAAAAGGAAAGTTTTAAACTTAATCTTAGAGGCAGAGAGGGGGTCTGCTTCCCAAATACGAACTGTCAGCTGCCTCCAGAGGAGAGGAACCTGATACCTGAAGGTTCCACCTCCCAGTCTACTTTTAGAAACTTCAGGAACCACAAGTAAACCTGCTGTCCGGGAGCGAAGTGCTTGGATCTAAAAACATGGAACTAGGAGCTCTTTAAAATGTGATGGAGGTTGGTCATTAAGAGCTTTATATGTGATCCTGGAGATCCTGGATTTTATCAGTAGTCACTGAAGAGAAGCTGAAACTGGGGACCTGTGATCTCTCCTGCTGGTTCTCCTCAGATCCCTCGCTGCAGTATTCTGGATGAGCCGGAGGTTCTTTAAAGAATTTTTGGGACAACCCTATAATAACAAATTACAGTTACAGAAGGGTTGGTTGTTCTAAGTCAGTCTGAGACAGGATGTTCCTGATTTCAGCCACGTTAGGAAGATGAAAAGAAACCGGTTTGACATGTGAATCAAAAGACAGATTCTGGTCAAAAATAACTCCCAGGTTCCAAAGTGCCGTACCAGAGGACCAGGTACTACCATCTAGAGTAACTACACAGCTCAGCGCTCAGGTCCCAATACAACAACTTCCGTCTAACAGGTTCTGAGTCACTGGGTCGTACACGCCTTCATGTCAAGTTCATCTTTGTTCGAGTTTTTGAAACTGCATCACTGTGACTTGTCGTTTATTTAAAGTGTGAGCTAAAAGTGTGCTGGACATAATCCCCCATCCTCGGAGAGAACAAGTGTTTCCCCAGCAAAACCCAACCAATGGCACGTCTGTGTACAAACACGTTACTTAACACCGCAGAACCTCATCCCTAATGCGGTTCCACAGCGCTTCGCTTATGGCACTTCTTTCAAGACACAAGTTGTCCATCAGTTATCAGTGCATGCCGTTCACGGGGCTCACATTCCTGCAGTAAACCTATCTCATTGACGCCCCGCACCACCTCCCACCCACCCAACGCCATAAATAAAGACAGGGTTGTCCCAGCCGAGAGGGTCTGACCCTTCCTCTTGTCAGAGATTTGTGGCAGCTTGGCCCAGTGTGCTCAGATTTTACTCATAGCATCATTTCCTGATGGAGAAGAGCAGCACAGGGAGAGCAACCTAGAGAGGATTTCATCTCGAAAATAAGCAGAGAATATATAAAAAGGGGGAGTTGAAGTTGGTGATTCTAGTCTTGTAAAAGTCCCACAACTAGGACCAGACTATGAGCACCTTCGGGTACCTCAGAGAACTCAAGAAATATGAGGAGGTGGATGAAGATGATCTTCTGGCCACACTGTCCTCCGAGGAGCTCCAGGAGCTGGAGAGGGAGCTGGCTGATCTTGACCTCGATGACAACATCCCGAGTGGTTTGAAGCAGAGAGACCAAACCAGGAAAATCCCAGCAGAGACATTTGACAGGAACGCTTTGCTGAAATACTGGGAGGATACAAACAAAGAGCTGGGACAGGTGAGCTGGGACATTTGAATAACCTTATTACTGCACCAGGAAATTAACACCTACCTTTAAAATCGGAACTGAAATGATTTATGTGAGATATGTCACATGTGTCACACTTTCCTTAAATGTGCCGCTAGACGACCATCTAAAAATACAGACTGTCTGACAAATGCCGGCATTAATAAGCGTCTGACAGCATGGACGGGGGGTTTAATTAAAGAGAAGAGGCTGAAGAATGTCAGCGTCCATCTAATTTTCTTTCCTGTCATCTACAGGAGGGACACCCAGATAAAAGTGGGCATCTGACGGCCACCAGTGATGCCTGCAAGGCTGTGGACAGTGACAGGAAGACGATTTCCTGCAATGGAAAGAAGGGTGGAAAAAATGATGAAAAGGAAGCTGAAGTAGAAACAAAAAATGAGTTTAAAAAAGAGGATTTGTTCAGGATCAAAGTCCCCCAGCGAGGCCACTTGAAAGGGGCAAGGAGGCAGCATCCGGACGGGAGCGCTCAAACACCGGGTGGGAACCCCATTGTCATCGACGCGGCTCTGGAGCAGGTTCTGAGCAACGATCCCACCATGACCGAGCTCAATCTCAACAACACTGAAAACATTTCCCCGTGCACCCTGCTTCGTTTCGCTGAAGCCTTGTCCACTAACGCTCATGTCCACGTTTTCAGCCTGGCCAACACACACGCCGACGACCGGGTTGCGTTTGCCATCGCCAAGATGCTTCGTGAAAACCACTCCATCAAGAACCTGAACATCGAGTCCAACTTCGTGTCGGGACAGGGCATCCTGGCTCTGCTGGCCGCGCTGCAGCACAACAGCACACTGGAGGAGCTTCGCTTTCACAACCAACGGCACATCTGTGGAGGGAAGGTCGAGATGGAGATGGTCCAGTTGCTCAAAGGAAACACAACTCTGATTAAGCTCGGTTACCAGTTTGAGCTCCCTGGCCCGAGAATGACAGTGACCGGCATTCTGACGCGCAACCAGGACCAACAGCGACAGAAGAGGCTCCAGCAGAGGAGCGTCGTACAAACGCCTACAGGGAAGTCTGAGCGCGCGGTATCAGGAAACCCACAAGCCAGGAAGTCATCACGCCACAATGCTCCAAATCAGACGGGAAATATCCCTCTTCCAACTGGAGATGCGGCGACAAGGAAGAAAGTTGAGATGGAAAAACACCATGAAAGTTCAAGCAGCACAAAGGCTCAACTCAGTCCGAAGAAAACCAAAGAAAAGCTCCATAAGGGCACTGACGAAAGACAGAGCCCAAATATCTCCAAGGAACTGAAGAGCGTCCCGAAGCCGTCACTACAGAAGAGTCCAGATGAACCCTTCCAGCTTCCGCAGAGGTCAAGTCACGGCGACCTGATGACGGCGATTCGTGGGCGCAGCGGCAGCTCCTTAAAGAAGGTAAAACGTCTATCATGGATCAATTGAATGGATCAATAATTGGCTGTTTGAAGGAATTTTGTTTTGGTGCATTTACTCTGCCGAAGCCACGAGAAGCCCTCACTATCATCAGACGACAGGCTGTTTCCATCACTGTCAGGGTATAAATAGTCTGACTTCACTGCTGTGTGATAAGAACGAAGGCTGCAAGGGTTGCTGGGTAACAGACAAGATCACAAAACAGGTTTCCAAAGGGGGTCTTACACTGAATCTGTGACCGGTATTCTTTTGAAGGCCTCTAAACATCACTGATTCGGTCCCAAACGAGGGAAGAATGTTCGTTTAACACTCTTCCTCGTACTCCTGCGTTAGAGATGTTTTAAAGGTCCTGTTTGTTGCCAGGCTGCAATGTTTCTGGAAACGCAAGCGCCGTCCAAAAGGTCGTACCCGAAAGGTCAGCCCGGCTCAGGGAAACAGCTCCTATGAGGGAGCTGAACCCACGAAGGAGTTGTTATGGGCATATGTGAGAACGCTGGAAACACGCGGGAACCAGGATCATGTCGTACAGGGCTGAGGACTGACTACATTATTCAGGTGCAGGAGGAGGAGCCGGGCCAGAGCAGTACAGAGGATGGAGCTGAGACCGGAGAAATGCGTGTTTCAAAGCAGACGGGAAATATCAGCAGAAATATCTGATTACATCCAGAACAGTTCAATATGAGAAGCACTGATGAATCTGTTGCTCGTGCGACAGGGACGCTGGTGTAAAATAGTTTCAGTCACATTGTTATCATCATTATTATATGTAAATTAAAACCAGAAGCAACGCTATGCAGGTGGCGACGGGACCAGTGCCCGGCGTTCTGGGGGGACTGCTGTCCCGTTCCTGTCTGAGAAACAGTTTGGGTCTGTGATGGCTCTGGACTGCAGGCAGGTCCGTTCAGCACCTGAATTCCTTCAAAATGAAGCTGAACCTTGTCCTGGAGGCAGCGTGCGGTTTAGTGTTGCTGCTTTCCTGAAACCACATGTGGTCTGGGTGGAAGCATGCAAGTCTCAAAGCTGTGGATGCATGTTTGCAGCCGTGCACGCTCTCCGGTCCAGACACTGATCCCCATATCAGAGAGCAGCGACTCAAACTGGTTTCAGCTTGGCCGTACAGATTTCTCCGCAGTCTTGGATCTTTTGACAGGATTTTGGAAGTCTTTGTAATTTGATGCAGAGAAACGGTATTCTGAAGGTTTCCCACGTGGTGGATGCAGTTTTCCACAGGTGGGTGAACCCGTCTGCCTCTCTGCAGTTGTCCGTCATCCTCATTAGGACCGGTTCCTCCAGCTGCCATCACATTAAAGTGACTTAATGGAATCTGCTCTTCATGGCTTTGAAGTTTATCTTTTTGTTATAACAGCCAACGATAGATGAATTACTTGCACGTTTTAAGAACCGGTTTATGAATTCAAACGTGTTTTTACTGCCAACCCTCCGATGGGTCCGTTGCTGTGAAGTCAAAGGGAACTTTGACGCCTGTTTTATGTCATTTCAGGTGGATCTGCCCTCGAGCTGAACCGCTCCAACTCTGCACTCTTGTTCCACATTCATTTACATATTTCAGGTTGTATTTTCTTTGCCATTTTGTTACCGTGTGTGAACCTGCGGTGATTTAATAAACAGGTAAACTTTACATCGTGGCACGCTTCTTCTCCTTCAGCCTCCTTGAGTTTAGTTTGCCTGAAGGTTGTCGTGGGCTTCAGGTCCTGCTTGCACTGGTGCGTGTTGTTCATCTTAAAGTGACAGACTTCTTCCAGCTCCTGTAAAGGTGCCTGCTGTGTAGCGTCTGCGCCACGTGGACGCGCCGAGTCGCGGTACCGCCGGCGTCACAGCCTCCTCAGCTGAACGGGAATCCAACGATGTGTTAATGTACCAGGACCATCAGTCTGTCAGCAGAGGATTTCATTTTCCTCCAATTAAACCCTAACATTTATACGACATCTGATAAAGACATGCTGTAATGAGGGACCCTCAGCAGGCTGCCCTCCCGCCCCTCCACCCCGGGGCTGCTGTCGTGTACCCGAGCAGCTGGTGAACGCCTGGTGACGGCGGGATGTGAAGCTGACTGAAGCTCTGCACGTTCACTCACGTCCGATCGAGTGAAAGTTGGAGATCTGGGACCGTTATCCACAACCACACGGCTGTAGTCGGACGTCAATGCAACGCTTCAACAGCGGGCTGTGGACACAAGCCCGTGAGCTCGTCTGCATAGATTTACCACAAAATGTTTGTCATTTCAGTGTTCAGGGTGATAACACAGCAGCAGCAGTTATTTTGTTTTTCATGACAACAGCCGCCTGGAGGGACGACTAAGTGCCCTCTTGGAGTTGGCATCTGGTCGAACCTCCTTGGACAGGAGGAACTTCAGGAAAGCTCTGCTGGTAGATCTTGGTCGCAGCTGCACTGCATTCAGGAGGAACTTTGGACCATTCCCTCCTCCAGAAGCGCTCCAACTGAGACAGTGAGGTTTGACTGGGATCAGGATCAGACCACTTGTTTTTGGCACATTAATGCTGGAAACCCGTCTGGTTTTCCTCGTCATTCTTCACTTATACGCAGCATCGTGTGATGCGCTGCTTTGCACGTGTACGTGCACACACTTGGTAAAACCCTTCCATTAAACACAGAAAGCAGTGCTCCCTCCAATCGTTTTACACTAACAAAAATACCTAGTTTACTGCTCACCGACTAACAAACAGCTTCTCAACCCAACAGTATGTACACGAACTAATGAAACTGTGCTCCACAGAGACGGAGCCTCGTGAGTGGATCCCTCCCATCCCGCGCTGAGAACGCCCAGTGAGAGTCGTGCACGCCCAGTGAGACTCGAGCACGCCCAGTGAGACTCGAGCACGCCCAGTGAGACTCGAGCACGCCCAGTGAGACTCGAGCACGCCCAGTGAGACTCGAGCACGCCCAGTGAGACTCGTGCACGCCCAGTGAGACTCGAGCACGCCCAGTGAGACTCGAGCACGCCCAGTGAGACTCGAGCACGCCCAGTGAGACTCGAGCACGCCCAGTGAGACTCGAGCACGCCCAGTGAGACTCGAGCACCTGCAGACAGGTGTCCTGGTCCTCAGGAACAAACTGCTCCAGCTGCCAGCGTCTGATTTTAAGACGCCAGTAAGTTGTGATTTCTACTTTTGTCAGCTTCGGGTCATTTCAGTGACCTTTCCGTCATGGAAGGGTATCAACAAATGCAAAATTAAAAATCCTGCGACAATGAACAAAAGACAAAGTTCTCTGTGTAAATATTAACATTTATTTAGGTATACAATTTAGTATTGTCGCTGAGCCCGCCCGGCCCTTTTCACAGCTGTCCCGTCAGTACTCGGCTTCTCAGTGCAGCTTCAAACCTCGCTGGAGGACGGACGGTCAAAACAAGCGCCTGGCTCTTCACTCCACTTACAGCTGAAGGACCAGACGCCAAACCCACAAGCTGCTTGAAAATGACATATTTGGTTCATTATTTGCTTTTGTAACATTTTCCATTTGGAGGCATAAATATTTGCATTGCATAAAATCATAATTTGCTAATGGATGGACGGACGGAGGAGGAAAGACGTTTGTCTTTCTTAGTTGCTGCCGATGCTTCCTCCTGGATGGAATAACGGAAACAGGAAGCAAGCAGATACGAGTCGAAGCTCCGGTCACACCAGACAAACCACGAGCCAGTTTGTGTCAGGATGAAAAACAAAAACAACAAAAGTCAAACAGTCCCCACGTCTTCATCACCGTATCCCGCTGCACGGACAGGAACAGCATCACTGACAAACGCGGTCCCAAAAACAAGACTAAACCCGAATCAAGCTCCATCAGAGACCGTGTGCAAAAACCACTTCACTCACAGAGAAACCAACCAAGATCCACCTGAGGCCACTGAATCACCACATTTTGGTCATTAAGTATCTTCATGAAAAAATATAACTAAAGCACACTTTAGTAGGAAACACCGAGGTTAAAAAAGAAACATGTTAAGAAAATAGTGTTATTCTGCATTTAAGCCAACTACTATCAAACACAAAGAGGATCCTGCCTGTTCAGTTACGCGAGGTTCCCTTTAAACGTTCTCAAAGGAATGAAGAAGTGAACACAAAGATATTTCCCACAAGCACACGGGCACCGACCTCTGAGTGGCGGTTTACACTGAAGGTTAGTTGGCGTGAAATGCAGATGTGCAGACGACGGTTTAAGTGCCTTCTATTGACCCGTGGGGAGTGACGCAGCCGTTGCCACCACGAAGTGTGATGAACCAAACAGTAACGGATGAGGTATTGCACAGATTAGAGGAATAAAAAAAACAACTAAACAAACTAAATAAATAGACAACAAAATCATCATCAACATTTACAATTGTAGTCAGATTGTGGAAGATTTTAAGGAGATTTTCATCAGCGGCGGGCGCAGGGGCAGAGGGGTGGGATCCTCACTAGTCATCCCATTCATCATCATCCTCAAAGTCCTCGTCTTCGTCGTCATCCTCGTCTTCGTCTGGGAAAACATAAGTGATAATGAGGACGGTTTTCCCACTTCATCCAGCATTCCTGTCTTTTCAACTTCCGGTTCGTCTGGTGATACACATCAATCTCAGGCATGCAGAATATCTTTTAAAAAAAGAAGTTAGTGAGTACGTAGTAACTGTTAGGAGATAATTCAGTAATTATTTTTCCTCCATTACAGAGGCGCTGCCCCAGGACGACGCTTAAAAGTATCCGTCACATTTAAAGATGCCACAACACTCGTATCAGCGCCGCAACCCTGGAAGAGGCGAGACAAACAGCCTCTGAATTCATCCCCATGCCGTTTACACGCCTTACCAACCAGCTTCTTTGAAACACTTCTCATTCTATGACAACAGACGTGCTAAAATGTTTGAACGCATTGGTCTTCTGGGGACTTTCCCAGATCCCTCAAACCTGCACGGTGCCCTAAACCACGCCGGGTCACGGCAGCGGTGCCCTAAACCACGCCGGGTCACGGCAGCGGTGCCCTAAACCACGCCGGGTCACGGCAGCGGTGCCCTAAACCACGCCGGGTCACGGCAGCGGTGCCCTAAACCACGCCGGGTCACGGCAGCGGTGCCCTAAACTACAACTACTAATGTCTGGCGGTATTACCAGAACAGGAGAGGCCGATTTTGTATAAATTAATGACAGTTGCTGAGGAAGTGTCGTCTAAAAGGAGTTTGGTACCGTCGGCCTTTACGCAGTAAAATTCCTCTAGATTACTTAAATATTGTCGTTATATCAACTGTGGGAGGAGGAATATGGAAATACCTTTTTTTTAAAGAAAGAAAACAGTTTAAGATTTTATTTTGAATCTCTTGTACATTTGGAAACGAGCATTTGGCTGCCGCCCATCTGTGCTCCTCAGGTCCCTTCAAGGACGCCACGTTTGGAGAAAATCATCATTACAGTTACTGTTAAGTTTAAAATAAGGACCGGTTTTGCTTTTTCCCGACACACCGAAATGGCCCAGTAACTTGTTTGTGGAGGAGTCGCAACTCTGAAATGAAATGCAAACGTTGATGAATATCAACAGGTGAAATGAGTCGATATAAACTAAAAAAAAAAACAAAAAAAGGGCGAAATACAAGTCGGAAGTAAAACTAACTTCAAGTGTCAAGTTGGCCGAAGGTTTCAGTTCAGCCGAAGACCCAGACGTTGCTCACCTGAAGAATGGATGGCTTTGCTCCTCTTCTGCATCACTTCCATGAGAGCTCCAACGATGCCTGCCGTAGGGGCTGGTGTCGCAGGTCCGGATTCAGGATGGTCCGACACCTGGCAGACACACAAACGGGTCCAGTTTGCAGCAAATTCATCAAGTATACATACACGTGGACCCAGTTATGACTGTCACACAACTGGCAGCAGTGCATGTCGTGTACTTCTGAGAGTCAGGTGTGTGTAGCGGCAACATCTGGGACATGCTCACCGTCTTGAGCTGGATTCCCTGTCGGATCTGGTCCAGCAGGGCGTCCCGTCCTGTGCTGGAGGCTGGCGCTCTGTGGTTCTGCTCCACCTTCTTCAGCTGGGTTCCTCCTCTGATCTGCTCCAGCAGTGCAGACTTGCCACCCTGGCTCGGAGAATGAGGCGAGTCTCCACCTCCGCCTCCATCCAGCTCAGGTGGAGGAGGACCAGGCGGGGGCGGGGGAGGAGGGGGCGGGGCAGCAGACAGAGCAGGAGCAGGCACAGTGCTTGCAGGAGACTGCTGGGCTAATGGGGGAGGTGGCGGAGGAGGAGCTTGAGGAGCGACAGTAGATGATGGAGGCTGATGGTGGTGATGGTGTTGGGGAGGTGGGGGGGGCTGGTGACCTCCCCTGGTTGGAGGAGGAGGGGGAGGCGGGGCTCCCAGAGTTCCAGGTCTGGAGGGTGGCGGGGGAGGAGGAGCTGAAACTGGGGCCCTGGACGGAGGAGGTGGAGGAGGGGCTCCTCGGCCCCCTCTGGATGGTGGAGGAGGAGGGGCAGCGGAGCTGTGAGGGGGAGGGGGAGGAGGGGGGCCGCCACGAGAGGGAGGTGGAGGAGGTGCTGCAGGGGGAGATGAGAGGCAAAGTGAGATTAGAGCCACTGTCAATCAACAACCGGTTAACTTCCCGTAAATGGGAACATGACGGTCCCGGTACCGGATCTAGGAGTGACGCCGCTCCTAAAACCAGAAGACATGCCCACTTCACGTGCCCGTTTGTGCATCTTGTATGAACTTGAATGCCACGTAGAATCGACTGGTTCGAACCAGGAATCGAACCCAGCAGTGCTGCAGACTTGCAGCTTTGCACTTGGTGCATCATCTCGTGTTCTAGTCTTAATATTTCATCAGGTCCTGAAACGAGCACCGCCAATTTACCTCTCCATGGCCAGTTTGAGTGAGCAGAAGATTCTTCTAGTGAAACAGCGGCGAGGAGCATGTGCTTGTACTGGGATCCACTAGTCTTTTACTGCCATCTGCTGGCTGCCTGGTGGTCCTACACATCATCATCATCATCATTAATCATCTCAACAAATACAGTCCAGCCATAGTCCATCCCACGCACACAGAGACCACGTTCACTGGAACAAAAACCTGTTCTGTCACTCAGCACCATCTTCACATTCAGTCCCGCCTCTCAGCGCTGAAGCCAGCCGACGTCCACATGAATAAAACATACGTGTCAAAGTCTGAAGTCAGACAAAGAAAAGCGTCTCATCTGTGCACAGTGGTATTAACCGTCGAATGGCGAGCAAAGAAACCACTGATCTATAGAAGAGCATTTATGAAGGGATTCGTGTCCAGCTCTGAAAGCACATTAATGCTCCGTTATCGCGCCTGCGTTTGGTACGTCTCCGTAGCGGCAACGACGATGCTGGTGGTTTCCTCAGCAGCTGAGCAGCAGCTTCTTCTAATGCGTCAGTAGTATCGTTGAGGACGCACCTGAACCCTGCACACACCGCTTCGTCATTTACCCATGAGACCAACGCCACTTTAACAGCGCCAACCAGACAGCCACCATCAGCCTCGTTTTGTCCGCAGCTCAGACCGGTGCGCTCATCGGTTTCACGTGCACACCCGGCACTCACCCTGCCTCCGCAGCTCGTTCTTGACAGCCTCCACCCCGCCCTTCTTTTCGATGAAGTCATAGATGACCTTGGACGTCTCTCGGTCCTTCAGCTGAGCCTCAGAGATGCCGCACATGTCGAACAGGTTCTTTAGTTCGGGGTCCAGGTTGTTCAGCTGTTGAGAACAAAATAACATTTTAAAAACACACGCTGCACACTGCAGGATGCAACAACATACCACAGAATTATGGGTTTTACTGTGATAAAACCACCGTTATGTTTCAGACAAGGAGGAGCTGAGGTCAAACTCCTTTATGTGATGAAACATCTCCATCCTTATGGCAACGTTCTCTAAAAGAATAAAACAGGAAGGCGCTCTTCAGAATGAAACCTGTGTTGCAGGAACAGCTGATGCTCGCTGCTCCAACACACAACGTTTTCTCATCAACGCCTCGCAACCTTTAGTTTTTTATTTTTAGAATGAAAGCCTGAGTTTCCTGCTCCTCTAGGACCGTCTGGTTCACGTCAGTCCATCTGTGCAGATGTTCAGCGTGGGCTTTCCTGCTGTGTCAGGGTGGCCCCTGGTGGCCAGCAGCTGCAACTACAAGCAGCCTAAACCGTCACATGGAAACGTCTTAATTTCTAAGTTGACATCACAGTTGACTAAAATACAATCTTTCATTGTGCATCTGACAAAATCCACAAGTGAGCAAAACAATCTTCTGCGCAGTGTTTTTGCTTTTATAACCCAAATAAAACTAGTTGGCCTTTAAATGTTCCTTCTATCATCTGCTACCAAAATGTAGTTAAAAATGCATTAAATACTTTAATTAATCCAAAATCAGAGAATTTTATCTGACATCATGAACAACGGTGTCCATCGTTACCCCACGTCTACAAAGCTCACACCCATGTGGTGGCGCGTTTCCAAACAAGGACGGACAGTGAACAGAAGGTGAGAACAGACTCCTCGGGGCGGCCTCGTTTTCTCGCCTCGTCATCCCTGATCCGGCGCCTTTCCGAAGCAGCGCCGACAGGAAAGAGCTGCTGGCCACTGCTGTAACAGGACATTGAGACTGGCCTGGTATGACTGGTGGCATGTCCCCACATTTCTTCATCAGAAAGACAGCTGGTGGTTTGCAGGATATTTAGGAGCCCGCCAGGTCGCTCGGCTCATTTTAGCCTCAATCCCGCCCACAAGCTCAGTCACCTTCACTTGTGATCGTTCCTGGTCCTTCACCGTTTCCAGCTATTCAAACCACGATGGACTGAAACATCACCGCTCTTCTAACAAACGAGTATAAACGCAGCGCAGACGGAGCAGACCACATTAAAGGCCCGCCCACCTGCCGCGGCGCAGACGGAAGAGACCACATTGAAGGCCCGCCCATCAGCGGCGGCGCAGACGGAGGAGACCACATTGAAGGCCCGCCCACCAGCGGCGCAGACGGAGGAGACCACATTGAAGGCCCGCCCACCAGCGGCGCAGACAGAGGAGACCACATTGAAGGCCCGCCCACCAGCGGCGGCGCAGACAGAGCAGACCCTTCTGCAACGTCGCCCCTCGTATTGTCTGCGTTCTCTTTTCCTTGCTTTTGTTACACTCGGTTAATTGTAAGTTTATTTATTCATTTATTCCATAGTGAGATAATCTGACCATTATTCCGCCTCAGTTGAACCTCATATGATGCTGCAAATGTCAAATTCCGGCCCTCAGCCGGACTGAAGCGACTCTGGCAGCTCTGTGCATAAATGACTCTAGGAAGCTCAGTGGAAGCAGCGAGGGGTCAAAATTCCTGCACAGCAATGTGAGAGATGTGCTGTAATAATTCACCAGGCCGTCCCGAGCAAAGTAGCTGCTATTTTACATATCATTAATCACTCCACTAAGCCCCTCGTCACCAGTTAATGATGCTGAGCCGCGTCTCTCTAGGACATTCTGTCCGTGCAGACGCGGCGAGATGTTTGTGGAAACAAGCGCCTATTGTGTGGTTCCACGGTGCAGCCAGCAGACGGGCCACTATTGTGTGCTGCGCGTGCATGTTTGTGGCTGTAAACGGGGTACTCACATCAAAACCTGTGTTCGGATCCCAGCCCACGTGACCGATGTGCCTGAGGAAGACGGGACACACACACGGTGAGATCACACACACACGTCAGCATGGCGATGTACATCAGCTGCCGAGCACATGCACGTGGGCAGACATGTGCTAAATAGTGAGCCCACACACAAAAAGCATCAGTCAGAGTCTGACAGGGGGTCATTGAGACCGGGACATGCTTACTGCTGGCCCAGCGGGACCGGAGCTTCATGGACGAGTTCAAACCAACACGCCCCGCCGCCCCGCCCACCCCGCCGACGCCCCCCACACCCATGCCCACTGCCTTACAGTGACTTCAGCTGCAAAAGCACTGGTTTAAAGGACAGTTCTTTGGCCCCAACCCCTTTCAGACGCACACCGGGTCCAATAAGCCAGCAGCAACTGCAGATGCCAGCTGATGAGGTTCCATCACACATGTAGCATCAGTCATTTTAAAGCCGACTTTCATCGGTGTTTCTCAACACGGGGACTGGGAACGGGGCCACTCTCTGGTGTGGATAAACCCCCTCCGGCTTTTCGAGACTGGACTCTGACTGACCAACAACATCTTGGACACGTCAAGCCTCAGACAACTGTGAACTGGTGCAGCCTCATCAGCAGCCGACGGCCTCAACCGTGGCTGGTGACCAGCACCCAGTCGCCGCTTAATTATACAAACACGTTCAACTGCTCTAATTCAGTTTTTGTATCCAGGCACAGTGCTGCTGGTTGGCCAGGCTGAGGAGTTCATGGTGGTAAACTGGAAGACCTGGACTGCTGGACAGGTGCAGCTTCTCACCAGCGCCCGATGCAGGCGGCAGGAACACCAACACCATAGAAGATTGCATAAGACATGCACTTAAAACCATGATAGGGCCCAGTTTTCACCCTGGTGTCCTCAGGTTCCTGTCACTGGACTGTCTGCAGGTGCTGGATCGTGGCTCCTTGTTCCGTTAAACCCAGCTGTTTTCAGATACTCACTCCACGGTGGACTGAAAGTTCACAAACGCACACAACTGCCTTTACTTCACCTTAACGTTCACCTGTGAGAGCTGGCAACAGATGCAGCAGACTACATTCGTCTGTCAGCTGCAGACGACGGACGAGTCAATGGGGGGCATAAAGACACAAAAGGTGAGGCTGAGGGAGAACAGCTGAGGAGCAGGTGGGGCCAGCCCCGTTGGTAGGCGCGACTCACTGGAAGTTGCTGGGCGTGCCGATGTCGGCCTTGGTCAGCTTCTTCTTCTTGCCTTTGGTCTTCTTGTCCCTCCGGATCAGAGCGCTGTGGCTCAGCATGTTGTTGAGGTGGTACGGCTGCTGGTGGCCGTGGGAGTTGTGGAATCGGACGTTGTTGATCTCTGGGTTCTTGATGTCCACCGTGGCCATGGGCAGAGCTGGACCTAGGTGAGGAGGAGAGGGGGCTTAAGGGCTTTTCACCGTCATAAAAGCAAAAACACAACGTATGAGGGCCACGGCTTTCTGAGAAAGCTCATGCTTCACTTGTCCTCCAGCAGGCCACCGTCGAGCCCAAACTACTGCTGAACATCAGAGAACTTTTCTTTATCTTTTACAAGCCTGATTGTCAACGTGCAGGTGACACTTCTGAACGCCTTTAGGCAGAAACTAGTATTTCAATAATATCCGCACGCTACCACTTTGGCTAAAGTGAAGTCATTTCACAGATGAAGCTCCAGCTGTGTGAACTTTCCACATGTGAGCTCAAAGCTCCAAGAACGGTCATTAAAACGGCTCAAGTGGCTTTTTACCACCACAGTTACAACTCAAACGCCGTCTGAGACGGAGTCAGAGGACATTCATCCGACCAAACCCGAGCGCGTCATCACCTCTGACGGCGGTTTTCTCTCGAGCCTCATTGAGGCGGACCGCGTGTGGTCTGGAAGGACAACCGGCCCTGACTCACATCTTCAACAATCCTGAGCAGGACCGCTGCAGCGAAGAGCTGCTGCGGATGCCGTTTTTCCACCTTCAAACACTGATTCACTAGATCTGTGACGGTCCGGCGTTGGACACTCCTTCCTGCTCATCTGCTGGTTGCGTCATCCAGTCCTCGAAAACTTTATAATCTGCAGAAACTCAGGCAACATCTGACATAACCACTAATCCACTGCTAATCCCAGTCCAAATCCCCGGTCCCCCCGAATGCTGGATTTCTACGACCAGACCAAGAGGCTTTCCTTAAATCTTCCATCTCCTGAGGTCCTGGACAGGGCTGATGTCGTCTCCTACCTTCGAGCACGCTGGCGGGCGGTTTTTGTTGCCGTGGGCATCAAAGCTGGTACTTCTGCAGTCCGACTGGGACCTTGTGGTCAGTGGCTCCAGGTGTGAAAAGATCTTTTTATTTTTCAGAGGTGTGTTGAACTTACATTCAAACACTAAGACGAGCTGTTCTTCCAACACGCTCAACTTACGCAGCCCGCCACTTAGTCAACGAGGACGAGTCACAAGACTGAGACAACTTTGGTTTTTTGCAGATAAAAGTCCCATAAAAAATGAATCAATTCTTGATTAAACCGTCTACACGGAACAAGATGATGAGCAGATTAGGGATTAGTCCTCACGCTCATCCCGACAGGTCTTAGACTGAACAACAGAGGCCATGTGCTCTGCATATGGCACACGCGGCCGCCTGCCGACCGGATTAACCTGCGGCGGACGGGCGGCGTGGCAGCGAGTCGCAGCGAGTCGCAGCGCGGCGATCCTGCCAACTCGTCAGCTCACTTCTTTTGTCTGCAGCTGAACACAACCATGGTTTCTGAAGAGCAGCAGCGAGTCCAGTCACTTCGGAGGGGACGATGTGAAGTTACCTGAAGGTAGGAAGAAGCTGCTTCAGGAAACGACGGGCTTCAACGCCAGTTACTTTTAGAGCCCTGAGATCTGGACGTTCCACAGAAAAATGCTGCTCTTAGTGTTCGATCACACGCTTGCAGAAGGTTCAGAACCGCCGAGCAGAGGGGGACGTTGGAGATGCGTCGGTACGCACGGCCCCAACTCCAACAACCGAGTCCAGCGCTGAGTTTCCTCATCCCAGCTGGAGCAGCGCCCGTCTCGCCCGCCGACAGAGCTGGGCGGCGGCCAGAGCCGGGACTCGCTGCAGACACGGGACACAAGCTCCCCGTCCCGATCCAAACCTCAACCCTGGTCCTGGTCCTTCACACACTCCTTGTGTTTGTGGTTAAGAGCAGTCGTTACACCCCTCTTACACAACAGCTGTACCCACCGCCTCCACACAGATGCTCTTATTGTCGCTACATGCCAACACTCAAGTCTGCAGCGCGGCTGGAGATGAATGGACGGCTGTATTCAGTCACTCCGACGGGACCGGAGGTGCAGCCGTGGCCCACATGTGACCTTCTGCATACGGTCTGAAGCCTCAGACGGGCACTGGACAAACACGTCCACCATTCATTCTTCCTCCCCGGTACAGCCGGGCCCCTCCCCGGTACAGCCGGGCCCCTCCCCGGTACAGCCGGGCCCCTCCCCGGTACAGCCGGGCCCCTCCCCGGTAAAACACATCATCCAGACGACACTAAAAGAGAGAACTGCTCTCCTGACGCCAAGAGGCCAAACGTTTCACACAAGCATCTCAACCTTCAGCCGGCCAGAGGAACTCCTTCCTTACCAGATACATCTGGACATGAGAACCACGTACTGGTTTGGGGCGCAGACGCGCATTAGGTTAACGGAGGCGGAGCTGAAAGCAGCTGGCACTAACCTGTTTTCCGCTGCCGTCGGTTCAGCAGGTCATTGACCGCCGCTCTGAATCGCTTGGCTTCTTCTTCACTTGCAAAGTTCAGACCAACCTGACAGATCTGAGAGAAAAAGAGGAGCGATATGAGCAAGTGTGGTAACGTTCAAGTCTACGAAGCGCCAGAGAGACCGGCGCCACAAACGTCTGCGTCCTGAAGTCGCCACACTTACGTCTCCTGAAAACGAGATGAAGTACGGCCTCGCGCTGCTGATGGAGAAGTTGTGATACAGTTCTTGTTCAAACATGGTTCTGCCCTCCTGCGAGATCACAAGACAGAAAACCGCGTTGAGAGCGGGAACACGCCGTTTGTCAGAGTGGACTTGAGGCGTTGAAAACTGTCCGGATCACCTGTCCTACCTCAGGTTACAGAGATCGACTTACCGCAACGTTACAACTTAACACCGGCTTCGAATCCAGACGCAGCAACGTAGATACGACTGGACTAGATTTTTCAAAAGGAGACGTGGTTCTGATCCATCAGGCTACTTTAAACTAGATCTGGCTGAAACCGAGCAGGGTTTCTTCACGTTCCTCATTCCGATCCAGTCACGAGCGTCATGGGTAACATTAGAAGAGCTCTAAAACGCACCTACAACTTTGGCTGTTGGTGTAAAAAGCAGTTCCACATCGAGAGGCGGTGCAGAGTGACGTGGGCGCGCCACGCCACGCCGCGCCACGCCACGCCGCGCCACGCCCGCTCTGGGAGCTGAGGGCCACCCACCTTTATGTCAAACACCCTGATGAAGTAGGACCTCTGGGGGTTGTCCTTGACCAAGCACGCCACGCCACAGCACTTCTTCACCCAGCTACAGGTGCGGTCGGCCGCGTACACTTGGACCACAGCCGAGCACAGAGTCTGAACACAGAGAGGCAAGATTAGAACCGTGCACCTGCTCACGTTCACAGAGAAGGACAAACGAGGATGCTGCTCAAATCAGCAGCAGACGGGAAGGAGGAAGCAGGCATCATGCAAAACCCAAGACGACGATAAGGACCACGGCAGCTGTGCACAAAAAAGAGCACCTTTGAGACCTTTTCATATCAGATTAAAACCACACGCAAATACGTCCACAGATACGCATCCTCACACGCGGCAGGAAAAGAAACGGCGCTGAAGGCTTGTGCAGGCTGTGACTGGCCGCCACGACGCCGGAACACCGGGAGCTGTTTCATTTGCAGATCTGCAACTGGAAACGTACGACGCACAAAATCAACTCTTCATAAAAGGCCAGTGTCTACGTTTTCTTAACCTTTTGGGTGAATCCAACCACAGCACTTTGCGTCACCGCCAGCAGAGACGGGGGTGCGGTGGGGGTGGGGGTACCTCCACAAAGCCGGATCAGCAGTCAGCTCTGCAGCATTAAGAAGCGCACGTGCGCCACTGCAGACCTGCTCGCTTCAGAAACGTAAAGAAAATTAACACGACAGCGAAGATCCCGGACTCAAACGCCCATCACACCCCCAAGACGTGATCCACGACATGCACCCAACAAATACCTGCAAACGCCAGAGTTTTTAGTTTTACCATCAATGTTAAGCTTTGAGAAGACCAGCAGGGGGTTTCTGAGTGGGCCAACTGCTGTGTGGTACCTACGCCGGGTTTCCTCAGCAGAAAACAGTTTTAAAAAGTTAGAACCGTGTTCAAGAGAAACAAGGTCTCTTCCCTGGACCAAACTCGTGTTTCAACGCCCTCGAAACGTCCGCTGACATCACGACCTGCTGCCACACGGTCACATCCAGGTAGGATTTAGTGCAAGACGGGCAAAAGGCCTCATTAATGCACAACGCTTTAATGTTCACGTGTGAAGGTCAAACCTGTGTCCGTTCAGATGGATTCCTGTCACACAAGGCATCATGTTCAGAGACGCAGGACCGGGTAAGCGTTTCAAACGCGGTTCAGATTCAGAACATTAAAAGAAAAGAGGAGATTATCTCCGGTGTCTCCCTGCAGACCTCACCTCCAGGTCTGCAGACCTGCTCTCCTGTCTCCCTAAACCGGACTTTCGGGCCACACTGGGAACAGAAACCCTGGTCCACATGGTCCGCAGGAATTATCTGAAGTCAAGTTCATGTCAACCAATGACTAAGAACAGATAACGAGCCCCGACAGTCAACAACCGGGAACCTAAACGGTTTATTCATGTTCCTGTCGGAGGAAGCGCACGGCCCCGCGTTGACACCTGGATCGAGCCTGACCCATCGACCCGGAGGCATCAGCGGCTTCGGGTCCGGGTGCGGGTTCCGCGCGCGTCTGCATCACGTCTACCCCTGCGTCCCTGCGGGCTGCCGCGGCCCTCCAGCTGCTCGGCACAGACGCACCTGCGGAGGTAAACACACGGCCAACTTACGGCGCATTTCCTGCCCAGGTATCCGAACAGACACTCGTTCTCCTGCGGCGTCAGCAGCAGGGAGCCCACGTTGGCGGCCCTGCGGCTCTGAGCGTGGCTGTTCATGCCTGCGGGTTCCTGGAGTGCCCCGATAAGACGCGTTATCCCCAGAAAGGGCTTAGCATTGACTCATTAAAGCAAATCCATGCGGGCTCCGGTGGCTGTGGCCTGCAGCCGGATCATCTCCGCTCGGTCCGACTCGGGCAGCAGGCGGGCGAGGCGGCCGCCGTGTGCGGCCTGTCCCGACGGAGAAAGCCGCCTTCAGATTACTGCCTGGACGGAAAAGGAAACGAAACCCTCCGTATATGAGTGCTAATGTGTAAACGTTCAACTTTGACTCGGAAAGTCCAGCAGCTGCAGAGCGCGGAGAGCTGCTGCATCCAACATGGCAGCAGGACGGAACTGAGCACTTTAAAGGCAGAGCGGGGGAGGACGCGGCTGGGGTAAACTCGGGCCGCGTCCCCAGTCGCGAGGGTAACACGGCGGCACCGAAGGACGCAAACGCAGCGAGGAAGGAACTCTCGAAATGTAAGTTCTGTCGAGACTGCGTTGTATCCGCGCGGTTCTGGCCTCTGGCGAAGCTGAAGTGTTGTTAGTTTCACTGAATGGTACGGTCCGACGTGGCAGCAGGAATGCGGTCCTGAGCGGGAGGGGAGGGGCGGGGGAGGGGCGAGGAGGGAGGAGGGTGCGGGGAGGGAGGAGGGGGGCGGGGAGGGAGGGGTGGTACCAGGGAGAGCGTGACGTTGCGCGAGGCGCGTTGAGAGCTTCAGAATCACCAACAAATACATGTAAACACACATATTTAATACACTAAACGAACACGTCTTTTAGAAATGTGTTAACTATATCTGCATGTTTAAAAAAAAAGAATTTCGCATGTTTTTTAATCAGCTGTGTTCCCTTTTTATGTGTGAGCTAAAGACATGAGACAATACTAATGTTTAATAAGGTTTTTATTGCCTATGTTTTTGAAAATTGTTAAGTTTTAAAAATTGTCTGCTGCATAGCCAGACTTATGAGGCAGGTTCTCCAAAATAAAGTTGTCCAGAGAGTCACCAACCTGCAACAGACTGTGTACACGTTGTAAAACAATTTACCTAAATATGTTTCATAGCATAAAAGTGCAAAAGCTTCAAATCATCTAAAGTAGATAATATCAACCAAAGGCTCTCACAAAGAATCTCTGTGTGCTCTTGATGTGCCCAAAACTAATTTTTAGGAGCCTGCAAAGTTCGTGGCTTCAAGCGGGACTGTGATTTCAACACAGGCATGATTCTGTCGGGGATCAAGGTCTACACACGTCTGTCAGTGGTCCACTAACTTGAACCAGGTGTGTAAGAGCTGAGCAACTTCTGAAACCAGAGGGACAGTGGGTCCTGAGGACCAGGAGGACCAGGGTGGACCAGGGCTGCTCTAGTTTGATGATTGGTGTTAATGTTGTGCCGTGTGGCCGTGTGTGTTCGACACTCGGGTGAAGAGAGGAGCTGATCACCACTTAGTGGTAAGTTCAGGAGTTTAGGAGGATGTCTGACGGATGTTCAATCGCACCCGGGGAATCGCCAGGGACATTGAATCTGAAATCTGTTGCTGAGGAGGGAGACAAGAGCTGTGGCTGCAAGATTGTCAATGCCTGCCGTGGCAGGAGCCCTCAAACCTGGGACTAAAGAGGCTATCCAGCTGAGGTCAGAGGGCTCCAAGAAGACTCTGGAAAACCGTTATGTGGCTCAGGTTGGGAAGGCAGTGCTTCACTAACACTGTGTATGGTGAAGATGGGCCGCTGTTGGCCTTGACTGGGGATGTCATCAAGTGGTGGCAGGAATTCTAGTAGGATTTTCTCAATCCAAATCACTTGTCTTCCACAGAGGAAGCTGGGTCTGGAGGCTCTGGGATGGACTTGCTCATGGCCAAAGCTTAGGGCACTGCAGTAGTGAAAAAGCTCTGGATGTTGTTGGTTGATGTGCCTCTGCAACACTACATGGACGTTGGGTCCAGTTCCTCTGGATTGACAGACTGAGATGGTCAAAGTCAAGTCAAGTCAAAGTCAAGTTTATTGTCAGTTCTACCACATGTAAGACACATACAGAGAATCGTAATTACGTTACTCTCAAACCCTTCAGTGCTACACAATAAATACATTTTAAACACAGAGTGCAAATTAAAAAGAAACAAGTTATAGCATGACGTTGGTTCTCCTTTTTGAGAAGGCGCACTGGAGAGTATGTTCCAAAGACAGGGGAATCACACTTTCAAGCCTCAGCGGTAGGGTCTAGGCAGGGGTCCCCGAGAAAAGAGTCCAGTTAACTGTTGCACCTCAGATCCAAGAGGATCAATGAGGGTTTCAGCCTGGCTGTGGAATACTGGACCAGCTCTATACTGTCGCTAGGGTCCTGCAGGGATTATGAGCGTTTACACAACCAGTCCATGTGTGCTTTGTGGATCTGCAGCAGACATTTGACCATGTCCCCCTGTGGGTGTCTTGTGGGGAGTGCACTCAGGATATGAGGTACTGGGTCTGTTCCTACAGGTTGGTCAGTCCCAATAGAACCAGAGTGAGTTTGGTCTGAAATGACAGTAGTTCCTGGCAGGAGTTGTAGTCCATCAGGGCTGCCCCTTATCACCGCTTTTGTACATAATCTTTACAGACAGAATTTCTTGGCGGTGCCAGGGGGTGTAGGGTGTTCGGTTCAGTGGTGTCACGATTGCATCTTGACTTTTTGAAGGTGATGTGGTTCATTGGATCATCGCGTGGTTCTCACTGTTCTCACTGGAGCTGCTTGCAGCTGAGTGTGAAGCAGCAGGGATGAGAATCAGCACTTTCAAATCCGAGACCATGGTTCTCAGGCAGAAAAGGGTGGAATGCCTTCTCCAGGTCAAGAATGGGAGATTGACAGGCTGATGAGTGAGGCATCTGCAGAACTGACTGTTGTGGTGAAAAGAGAGTTGAGCCAAAAACCAAGACTCTGTTTACCAGTTGATCTTAGTTCCAGCCCTGACCTGTTATCCCAAACTGAGGGGAAGTGAGATTGTGAATATAAGCAGCTAAAAATGAGCATCCGCTGATGGATAGCGGGACTTTACAAATGGGGTGAGAAGTGAATCATCAAGATGTGAAGGAGCAGCGACTATCCAGGAGGAACTTCTTCCTGGATAGTCGCTGCTCCTCCACATCTGGAGAACCCCATTGAAGTGGTTCGGGCATTTGGTTTGGATACCTTTTGGTCGCCTCCCTGGGGAGGGTTTTGGGCATGTCCAGCTGGAAGATGGCCTTGAGGCAGACTTGAAACCTGCTGGAGAAACTGTATTTCTCAGCTTGGAATTCCCAATTTCAGAGCAGCTGGAGGACGTTGCTGGGGAGCAGGAGGTCTGAGCTCTTCTGCTTAGGCTTCATCCACCATGATGATGTGGCGAAACTGTTCTGAGGTCAGCAAACACACACATTTCAACTGTTTTTTAATTGAGCTTGCCAATATCCCACAGTACAACTTATTAAATTCATTATTTCCCCTGATAATAATGACCATCGACAAGTCATTTATATTTGATTTTATATGGAGAGTTCAATCACAAGCGGTAAAAACACATTTTATGTAAAAATACCATCAGATCTGACAAAAGTAAGCGTAGGGTCTTGAAAGCAGAGGAGGTAGTTGGACGGACGGCTGTGCTGCGAGGCATCCAGCAAGCCCCATCAGCCTTCGCGAGGGTTGAAGTCCATCATCAGTATTAACACACACTAATCTGCTGACCAGCTGCTTCAACACTGATGGTGTGAAACGCTGAGCAGGACCCTCGCAGTTACATTAAAACGGGCTGTTCAGAAGTATCACAGACTGCACAGTTATCAATAAAGATTTACCCCATGACAGCACACCGCCACCCCGCTACTACGCTCCTCCTTAGTTAGTGCTCCGTAACTCCATGGACTTCTCTGCAGAAATGTCTTCCACCGGAGCAGCGTGTTCCTGATCTGGACAACCTTGTGTGTTGTCTCTCGTTCTCTTACTTCCTGTGTCTTCGATCCCAACCCAGTGAGGTACATTCCAGTCTCTTGGAATAAAAGTCTGAAACGCTCCATTACGCTTTGTTTCATCGGTTTTGAGTGTCAGGGATATTTGACTGCGGAAGAACTGACCTCCCTGCTGATACCTTGTGTGCATATTCCTAATAACCTTTTGGGAATCTTCTACATGGCACTGTGGATCAGGAGACAGAGTGGTTGTCTACCCATGGAAAGGTCCACTAACTAGAAGATCAGTGGTTCGACCCTCAGCTTCCACTGACGACTCGTTAAATCTTCGATGGTGGAAACCAGGAGCCTTCTTCTCCACCAAAACATTCTTTCATGTGTGTACTGAATTATTTATCACGAACGGCAATGTGTGAACGTTTTTGTGTGTGATTGAGTAAATGCAGTGTTTTGAGCGATGTTCCAGTAAAAGACCACTGTCCATGCTGGAGTGATACGCTGCTACTTAAGAGATTAATATTTCTCCAGACATGTTTTAGGAGCTTCCACTATGAATAGCCGTGCACAAAGGTTCAAAATGACCTGGGCACCACTAGATGGCGATAAAACACCACCGACTGCTGTCCAACCTCCTCCATCCTCCTTTGGCCAGGAGCAACTGGAGAAGCACCGCAGCAAACATCAGTCCTTGCATGATCATTTATACTTCAGAACAAATTATTAACCTTAATTATGCACAAGATCCAGATCAGCATATTGTTTATTTTACAGAGTCAAACAGAGATAATATGAAAAAAAAGTAATTAATAATAATAATATAATAAGCAAAACTTAAACAAATTTGAACGTGTTTGGGTTGTTGGTCAGTTTATTCTGTGACTAACCACGGTATTTAAATGTGTATGTTTTGTCAGGAGTATTGAAGAGAAACAAAGCTCTCTGAAATTTAAGCCTGTTAAGAAAACCTTTGACATTTGCCCATTGATGCCTCACACAGTCCACCTTCCCTCAGATGCGGTTCTAGGATCGTATGTGCGGTGGTGAGTCTGGCTGCGAGATCAAATTGAGCGGGAGGACGTACCTCTGTCAACTTCAACACTGAACAGCGCTGAGTTAAAGGCATGATGACACCATAGAGAAAAAACACTATCGTCAAAACCTTGGTAGGGACGAACACGAACACTGGAGTCTTTCTGAGGTCCTTTTGTCATAGCGTATACAGACAGGCTGACTAAGGTTCTGATCAGGAAAGAAATGCATATGGCAAATCCAGATTAGGCAAAGGATTACCATACGACCTGTAACTGGTAGCACTGCTGGTCATTAAAATGGCACGTGAGGGGAAGCAGGGAAATATCTGCGTAAAAACTGCTCGCAAAGACAACAAGGTCAGCGAAGCCTGTAATCCAGTACCCATGAAGAATGAATTTCTTCTTGGCATGGCTTGCATCACTGTTTTTATTTCAGAGAAAGGGTGTCATGATAGGGCCCTGGCAATGCGAGAAACGCAAGAAAGAAAACTGAATCACAAAGTAAGGGTTGAAACGAGAGGTTTCCAGAAGACTTCAGCATGTCTGTGCCTGAAGAGGGTTGTAGTAAGCGAGCTACAAGGGGCAATGACTCCAGCACGGGCACTCCCTTTTTCAGAACCAACACTGCTGCGGTAGGGTTTGCCCTGCCCCGGATCCCAGCATACACCACTGATCTGGAGTGTGGGGCTGCTCCATCAGTCCCTCCGTCCCTGGACCGCTGCTCCACATCGCCCTCTACAGCTGAGTAACCACACCGTCACAACCAGGCCTCCCTGGTCCAGACGTCCTACCCTGCAGTGGGCAGCGGATGCTCCGCCCACAGATAGAACAAGCTAATGACTTAGATAAATGAACTTAACAACACCAACAAAACCATCAATGTGAATATACCCGCAGTGAAAACATTGATGAATCATCTGCGGGAGAGGGGGTGTCATTTAGAGGCCAAACTGGGCCAAACCAGTCCCTGAGAAATCATAACAAAGATGGGATGGTACAGCTTTTACCACTTTGTAATAAGACTTCTCACACCTCTGAAGGCTCTAAAGGCTCTCTGCCATTCTGGATACAGAGCGATGAAGAGTTTCGGTGGTTATTTTGTGCCACTGATCTTATAAACGTGTCTTTAGCTGCTGCATTTGTTATGTCACAACTCTCCACACATTATATGAGGATGATAGGTCAGGAGGCGGGCCAGTCCCGCACCGGGACCTGTAGCAGTGTGCAGCGACATCCCTGGAAAAGATGTGATCTCGGTGAAATCTCTTTGTATTTGTCTGCATTGGTGCTGCATCGCAGCAGTATAAACCATCTTTGTCAGAGGCGTCGACACACCAGCGTTATAACAGCTATGAATGTTATTAGTTTCTACTTTGATCCGTTTGATCATCTCAGTTTAGTTTTATTTAGTTTTACAAGCGCAGCAGTAGTTTTAGTTTTTGTTTCAGTTAACTGGATGTTTTTTCACTTGGTTTCAGTTTCAGTTGTAGTCTTTTGTGACCGTCATAACTCTGCCCCACACCAACACGTAACCGTTGTCACACACATACGTCACATACAGCAGCTATTTCTTCCAAGAGAGTCTGAAATACCGATTTATCTGACTACAGTACACGTCTCCACTGTGTGATGGGCCATCCAGATGCCTCGTAGCTGCTCACTGCCTCTGGACAAGGTTTCTTAACTGTCATAGAACATGTGTAGTAATAACTACACTTTTTTTAACGTATATTCCATATGAATTTAGTATGAATTGTATAAATTGTAAGGTATGAATCGGCTTCAGAAACCTAGAGAATAACCGGCGTTCTGGATTCTATTTTTCTCATATTTTTGAGGTAAAGGCGAAGAAAACGTACACAAAACTGACACAACACTATAGAGACTCGCTCAGTAATAAAATAAAGGAGAGATTCCCATCAGAATCCCTTTTCTAAGGCCCAAATGTAACCTGGCTCAGTCTGCCAGTGTAATTTAATCAAAATCGCTGCATGTTAGATTGATGGGCGTCATCCTGTCTGTCTGCAGCGTTTCCTGTCTGTGGATCCAATAAATCCCACTCTCAAGTTACACATCTCGCAGTTCTTGTTAACTCGGACTGAACCAAAGCGACCAAATATGATTTATAAGATAATATTTAGGCATGACACTTATCCAAATACGTTTAAAGTGAAACTTCAAGTACAGACAGAATGCAGCGCAGCAGGAATCCAGACATCATAAATATCTGTTCATGTGGAAACACACATGTGTTGTGAGCCAAAAGCTCCACAGTGGGACACGATTCTTGACTCACTGCTTAATCTTTTCATTTGAAGGTGTGTGTAGCCTGAATACAGCTCAGATATGAAGTGTCAGCAGCTTAATGCACATGTCAGCGAGGTTTGAAAAGCTGCCTCGCTGACTGTCTTCAGGACAGAGCTGTATGGACGCCAACTCCAGCTTTGTGAGCCACCTGCTCCGCTCAGCATCACCGTTTGTGGAGCTGCCGGGGAAAGCTTCCCACCAACCTGTCTGCACGAGGAAACCGAGCTTCTGCTGCAGCTGCACTTTGTGTGTGGTACAATCATCTGCTGTGCAACCTGTTCAGCTGTCTGACCCGCATACACATGATCCAGTTGTCAGGAGTTGCACTTTTAAGTCCTTTTAAATGAGGTATTTCTGTGACTCTTTTTTTTGCTTAAATGCTTTTTATCATATCTTCCTGCTTTTATGAAATTACGATTTTTGTTTGATGGTAAAAGCACTTTGTTCAACTTTGTTGTTTTTAAATGTGTCATAAATAAATTTGAACTTGATTTTGAACAAGTGTGTAACAAGAACAGGAAACACGCAGGAGTGATGAAAGTGCTGCAACAACAGGGACAATCACATCTGCATCTTTGTGGCTTCATCAAGTCGGCTGGGTTACAAAAAACAGCCAGGATGGGTTAGTTTAGGTTGGGTTAGTTTAGGTTGGGTTAGTTTAGGTTGGGTTGGGTTAGTTTAGTTTGGGTTGGGTTAGTTTAGGTTGGGTTGGGTTAGTTTAGTTTAGGTTGGGTTAGTTTAGGTTGGGTTAGTTTAGGTTGGGTTAGTTTAGGTTGGGTTGGGTTAGTTTAGTTTGGGTTGGGTTAGTTTAGGTTGGGTTGGGTTAGTTTAGTTTAGGTTGGGTTAGTTTAGGTTGGGTTGGGTTAGTTTAGGTTGGGTTAGTTTAGGTTGGGTTAGTTTAGGTTGGGTTGGGTTAGGTTAGTTTAGGTTGGGTTAGTTTAGGTTGGGTTAGTTTAGGTTGGGTTAGTTTGGGTTGGGTTAGTTTAGTTTGGGTTGGGTTAGTTTAGGTTGGGTTGGGTTAGTTTAGTTTAGGTTGGGTTAGTTTAGGTTGGGTTGGGTTAGTTTAGGTTGGGTTAGTTTAGGTTGGGGTGGGTTAGTTTAGTTTAGGTTTGGTTGGGTTAGTTTAGTTTAGGTTCGGTTTGGCCCAACCAGGTTGGGTTAGGTTTGGTTGGGTTAGTTTAGGTTGGGTTAGTTTAGGTTGGGTTTGGCCCAACCAGGATGGGTTAGCTTAGTTTGGGTTTGGCCCAACCAGGTTGGGTTAGGTTAGGTTAGTTTAGGTTTTGGTTGGGTTAGTTTAGGTTGGGTTTGGCCCAACCAGGATGGGTTAGCTTAGTTTGGGTTTGGCCCAACCAGGTTGGGTTAGTTTAGGTTTGGTTGGGTTAGTTTAGGTTGGGTTTGGCCCAACCAGGATGGGTTAGCTTAGTTTGGGTTTGGCCCAACCAGGTTGGGTTAGGTTAGGTTAGTTTAGGTTTTGGTTGGGTTAGTTTAGGTTGGGTTTGGCCCA
Source organism: Xenentodon cancila (assembly GCA_014839995.1). Lineage (NCBI taxonomy): Eukaryota > Metazoa > Chordata > Actinopteri > Beloniformes > Belonidae > Xenentodon > Xenentodon cancila. The sequence goes on along the minus strand of CM026199.1, from coordinate 1,602,013 downwards.
ACCAGGATGGGTTAGCTTAGTTTGGGTTTGGCCCAACCAGGTTGGGTTAGTTTGGGTTTGGTTGGGTTAGTTTAGGTTGGGTTGGGTTAGTTTAGGTTTGGTTGGGTTAGTTTAGGTTGGGTTTGGCCCAACCAGGATGGGTTAGCTTAGTTTGGGTTTGGCCCAACCAGGTTGGGTTAGTTTGGGTTTGGTTGGGTTAGTTTAGGTTGGGTTGGGTTAGTTTAGGTTTGGTTGGGTTAGTTTAGGTTGGGTTTGGCCCAGCCAGGATGGGTTAGTTTAGTTTGGGTTTGGCCCAACCAGGTTGGGTTAGTTTGGGTTTGGTTGGGTTAGTTTAGGTTGGGTTGGGTTAGTTTGGGTTTGGTTGGGTTAGTTTGGGTTTGGTTGGGTTAGTTTAGTTTGGGTTTGGCCCAGCCAAATACGTTAGTTAGGGTTAAGTTAGGTTAAGATAAAAACAACAAACTTGTGAAGGTGCAGCCAGGAACTTCATGCCTCATCTACAGTCATCTTGTGCTCATTTGGGACCTGCTCTGTCAGTGAAACAGGTATGTACCATATGAAAGTATATCAGCTATCAAAGGGAAAAGAAAAACCACAAAACCACGAATGTGTTGATCCAGGGAAGGGATGTGAAAACAGATCTGCCTTCTCACAGCAGGAAAACCTGCTCGGTTGTTTCTTCTGGAAGTTTTTGAGCTTAAAGAATGTACGGTGATATTATCCAACGCAAAATACTGCACACTGCTCCAGTTTGAGCTGGTGCTGCGTGACAGCTGTGTGGAGGTGTGAAAGCAGCTCCGGTTTCTCCGTGTTCAGCAGGATTCTGATGTTTTTGGACATTTTTGAAGAGCTGGGGTGGAGGTGAGGCTGTGCACAGGCTGACGTTCTAATCGTGTAGATGTTTTCTCAACTGGAGGGACACAGTTGGGAAAGAGAAGGGCTTGATTTTCTCTGGTCACGGCAGTCAGGAATCAGGTGTACAGCACCACCAACGACATCAGCGTCCGATTCTAGTGTTCTGCACACGGTAACCTCACCTCTGCTGCCACTCATCCTCCCGTCCTCACCTCTTCCATACAAGTTGAACCAGTGTTCCTGCTGCTGATGTGGTCAGTTAATGAGAGCAATGAAGCTCCTTCTCTCAACGCTTTAGAAATCTGCATGGCTGCGATCCTTCAGTCTTTATTCAGTTCACTCGGTTAGGAAGCTTCCTCAGGAAACACTCCGGCTAATAAACAGCTTTAAAAATGATTTCATCATATGTTTCTGCCCTTCTACCTTAACATTAGTGCTGCTGGTTTCTGCAGCTTCCGTTACTCCTGTCTCACCTTTATTCAGCATGAGAATTTCTTTTCTTTCTTTCTCTATGTTTTTTATAACTAACAGCATGACTGGAGCAATCCTAACGGGAATCCTAACAGCAGCTCAGATGGAGGGTCTGCAGACAGAGAGCGTCATCTTTCAGGGAATGGCTGCAGGAGCATGGTCCGGACTCCAGCGTTCCTGCATGGATGTCAGACGATACAGGTGGACCAAAGACTTCAGCAGCAGCATGTCAGCAGCTGGTGTAATCCTGTGGCTGTGAGCCTCTGTGTTCCCGACATTGACCTAATGGCTCTGAGTTTCTTTCCACGCCGTCCTCTGAGAGTTCACCTGTGATACCTGCCAATGATTTATGCACGAAGTACACTGAGATTTCAGAACAACGGCCGCTGCTGCAGGAACACACGTGCTCCACTGATGTCTGTGCATTTTTCAGCAGGACAATGCAACACTGCTTTCTGCAAACAATAAAGGGCACAAGCAAAGTTACCAGGTCGGCCCGCCTCCGGACCTGCCCCCAACAGAAAAGGTGTGGAGAATCTTCAGCAACAGCGGGGGCAAAGTAAGATGTTGTAAGGAGGTATCTAAAAGTGGTAAAATCTTCACAACTCATATAAACTCCAAGAATCTACATGAACAAATAACAAAGTTGATGAGCAGAACATGAACTGTGTTTGATTCACACTGCAGATAAATTACATTCAGAGTAGATGCACTACTTTAATTTAGTTATTTGTGACACGTTTATCCAAATGGAGAAACGGATGTGGTCCCTGCATACTTTGTCAGGCTTTATCTGCTGTTTGGTCGAATGAATGGATCCTCTTGTGGTGAGGAGGGGCCAGTCAAACAAAAGAGGGCCGACAAAACACTGGGGACTTCAGAGGCCGGGGGCACTGGGATAATTCAGCCGCGCATCAGAAGGTAACGCTCCTTATCGGAAGTTCTGGGATATTCGAATACCAATCAAAGAGGGACTTAGCCACCTGGAAGAATCCCTCACCAGCACAGACGAGGACGAGGTATGTAGTCTTGTCAAATGTTGTGCCTCATCATTTAATCACGGGTACCGGCTTCTAACGGTTCTGCTTTCTTGAAAACACACAGCAGTAAGGTTTAGATTAGGCCAGCATGTCGTATGGTGATTTCAACGAAGTCCAGCTCCTTCTCCAGAGATATTATCGTCTGATCAAAGTCTTGTTAGCCGACAATCTGTGGATCCCCTGCTGGTAACTGAGACTTTAAAGAGTTGAGATTTGAGGCCATATCTAAAAATCCGTCTTAATAGTATTCATAAGCCCATTTGACCGTTTAAGGCCAACAAGCAGTTAATAAGGAGTTACTCTGCTACAATCCCAAATACATTTTAACTGACAAATTCAGGTAAGTAAAAATGTGAAAACGGACAATGTTAATGAATAATCCAGATTTGAAAATCAGATTTATTGATTGAAGCTTGGCGTTTGTAGAGTCCGGATTAAGAGTCTTGTGACGTGCCGGTGAAACACCGGTAAAGACTGAGCTGAGTCACCAAACACGGCCGCGGATGGGAGAGGAAGGAATTCCCACGTTTCTGAGTCACTACAGCTGAGCATTCACTGGAAAACACTAATCCAGATCAGTGGGATGCGATTTGCTTTAGAGTTTAGGCACTTACAACCAAGTGAACATTATTTACACTTTGTATCATTACTAATAGTCTGCTCAGAGCAGAACCAGGAACCTTCTTGTTTGGAGGTGCTGACCACCAAGATCAAGAGGCATTATGAGCCCTGCTCAGGACAAACGGTGTGATGCTCCGTTTTTCTGAGAACTGTTGTGATCATTTCAAGCACTGGGAAGTTTTTGGGTTCTAGATCAGCAGCTGCAGCTCAGGTCAACGCTGGTGAGCCGCAGTGGCAAAGACCAGGGGCAGAAGTAGACCAGGGGCAGAAGTAGACCAGGGGCAGAAGTAGACCAGGGGCAGAAGTAGTCCAGGGGCAGACGTAGACCAGGGGCAGAAGTAGACCAGGGGCAGAAGTAGACCAGGGGCAGAAGTAGTCCAGGGGCAGACGTAGACCAGGGGCAGAAGTAGACCAGGGGCAGAAGTAGTCCAGGGGCAGACGTAGACCAGGGGCAGAAGTAGACCAGGGGCAGAAGTAGTCAATCAGCTCTGAAACGGCACAGGTTCGATCCCTCAGGGTCTGCTTGGTGGGATTATCCAGGTGCCCTTACACGTGCGTCAGCATGAACCGCCATCAGGAAAAATAATCATCTTTAAGAGGGACTTTTGACTCAGGTTGCTGGTTTTTACATTTATTTCAATGAAGCCAATTTTTCTTCTCCATTTTTAAAGTTATTTCATAAACCACAGCTCAGATTCCCAATGTGATTAACAGGAACAACAACAGTTTGAGATGGTTGGAGTTCAGATGGTTGAAGGAGAAATGCGATTACTTCTTTTACTTTTTTATTTTTTAAGTTGAATTGAAAAACTGTGACGGCTTTGGACAAAATACCACAAACACGCAGGAACAAGTCAACTAAGCTTTTGAATGAAAGTCATTACGTGTATTGTTGAAATTAAAATAAACATTCCTCATAAACCTTGTCAAACAGCGACTTTTGGGCTCATGTGTGCGTCAACATGTGCCGTTTGCACCTTAACCATTAAAACGTTATTTTCTACACAGAATATAGCATTTTTTTATTTTATTGGTTAATATGGGGGAGGAACTGGACCTCCTCAAGGTTCTGGATGGTGAAGGGCCGTCTGTTCTGACTCGTCTCTGAAACATCAAGCGGTCCTGTAGACTGGGTGGTGACCGTCCTTTTTAAGAATGGGGATTGGTCGATGGTCAGACCTCAGATTCAGGAGGTGAGTGGGGTTCCCTACCACCGGAACGCTGACAGGACCGGATCCTGGAGGGGTCATAGCAGTTCTGTGGATTTGGAGAAGGCATTGGGGTGTCCTGTGGGGGTGCTCCCAGAGTAAGAGGTACTGGGTCCAGGCAGGACTGGCCTTTGTCCCCAGTTCTGTTGATAACTTTTATAAACAGAATTTCTAGGTGCAGCCAAGAAGCAGAGGGGTTCTGGTGGTCTTAGTATTGCATCTCTACTTTTTTCAGATGATGTGGTCCTGTTGGCTTCATCAACCCACAATCTTCAGCTTTTCTTGAAACGGTGGGCAACCGTGTGTGAAGCAGCGGGGATGAGAATCAAGACCTCCAGATCAGAGACCACGCACCATGGTGCAAAGGATGGAGCACCCTCTCAAGGTTTGGGAGGAGGTGCTGCCTCAAGTGGAGATGTTTAAGTATCATGGGACCTTCCATGACGGTTTAGTTCTGAGGACCTGTCGCTGCTCTGGCCGCTGGTGGCTGGTGCAGTTGTCTTGCAGTGGGAGGGTCTCCAGTTCATCTCCCAGCTGTGTGGAGTTTGCTTGTTCCCTCCGTGGTGCATCTGGCTGCAAAGCTCTGCTGTAGGAGCTCCTCCATCACGGGAAAGATGTAGCTTAATAAAGAAGCGTTTGTCGTTTGAGTCCTGTGATGGATGAGTGATTTTACCGCTTTGTATGCTTACAAAAGCAGCTCAAGGTCAACAGGGTCAACAGGGTCAACAGGGTCGACAGGGTCAGTGGTACTTTGGTAAACTACTTTGTTCTGAAGGGAGTTTTTTTAGCCAATAGAATATTTAGAATAACCACCATAATTATGTTAAACAGTAAATAACATCCTAAATGTTCATTTCATTCAGAGATGTGCAGTATCTGCTGGTTGAAATATGTTTGTAGGTGTCTCAAAACTCCAAGCACCAAATATTCAAATCCTGGAGCCACCAGAGGGAAACTAAGGGTGTTTCTACATTTGTTATGAACCATCATTCATCAAAGGCTGATATCAGTCAAATCAAGTCAGTTCAAAAGTTTCACAGGTTGGAGGCACGACTGTAAACGCGCCATCACCCGTTGGTCAGTCTGGGCTGAACAGCCAAACGTTTGTCCAGCATCACTACACAGAGCTGTACTCAACAATCACACTTTACTGTGCAAGCAGAAGCCTTCATGCAGCCCGAGGCGGCGTTGACTTCACTGGGCTCAGAGGCATCTGAAACGGACATCACAAACGTGTGCTCAGAGGAGTCGGCAGTCCAGGTACTTTTTAAAGAAACTGGTGGCTTATGCTCCAGAACAAAGATGAAAAGGACCATCCAGACTGTATCAGCAGCAGGTCCAACAGCCAGGCTCTGTGACGGCGTGAGGCTGGGCCAGTGAAGGGACTTTAGAGTAACGCGTCCCAGCTTCAAGACAACATCACAGACATCCATGAAGTTTATCAAGGAGACAGAGCAAAACCACTCCGACCTGACCACAGAAGAGAACGAGCAGGGAATTCCAAGTGTGCGATGACCTCCGTGATGTTGCACAACTTAAGACAGGTTCGTGGGAAGGATGGGACAAAACAGCAGCCGAAATGTCTCCTCAGTTTTAAGTAGAGGTGAGAAATGTAGTTCCAAAAATCTATTTAACTTAAACTGAGACTGACTGGCACCTTGTGTCTCGTAGAGACACTGTCATAGTTCACCACCCTGAGGGTTTGCGCTCTCAACAGCATACCCCACTACCATCTGGATCCAGTTGAGTCAGCTGCTTTGCCCTGTGCTGTGACAAAACAGGGAACCGAGTCTTCTGTGACTTTGTGTTTGGGGGGTCCGTCTTGTGGTCTGGAGCCTTGATGGTTCCGAGGGCTCTTTGCCTTCGGTGGTTTGGAGGACAGCATGAGCTATTTCACCACACTATGTTTGTCTTGGATCAGCATCATAAGAAAACGATCCAGCTGGGTGGTTTTGTCAGAATTGTGAGAAACACAACCTGAAGAAATGTTTTCAGAGGCTTAGTTGGAAACGAACGAACCTACTGATCAGTCGGAGGTTTTGAAGTGAACGTTTCATCGGTTTATTGGTTACGTTAAACCCTCATCCTTCAGCCACCTTCCTTCACTGATCCACATCACAATTAACTGCAACTGTCAAGACAGCTGAAAAGCTGAAACGAGTGCAGAAGCTCAGCTCGCCAAAGGTTTCCCACGCCGCTGCTCTGCCAACAGTCCTCGCGGAAACTGATGGAGAATTTCCATGGCGTCCTTGGAGGCAGCCTCAGTGGCTGTTTCCTAAGAGCCAATGTTTTCCTCCCAGCTTTGGAAAAGCTGAGATATGAATTTCTAGCATAAGCAGGGGTGCCAAGTGGTGGTGATGGGGGGCTCCCACATAAAAAGCTGGCATGAAGTGTTTCACATGACTGACTGGAGAAAATAAAAGTCCTGTTGACATACTGTATGTGCACGTGGGTTTAAACCGAACGGCTCTGCAGGCCTTGAAGCTGCAGATCTCAAATACTAAGATTTTACCCCCCACCCCTTTTAGAAAAAAAAAACCTAATTGTTTTTAATTAATAAAAAATATGTAGACCTTTTCCAAACCAAGCGTCCCCTCGTTCTCTAAACACATGTAACTCGACACGTAGATTTTAGGTTTACTGTTTTTAGAAGTTATCCAACACAGTCCCACCCCATTAAAGAAAACTGTCTTGATCCATGGTGGAAATCTATTTAATGACCCCAAGACAGGGACCAACACCCTCAACCAAAGCCTAAAACTGCCTCACGTTCCTTTACCCAGGGGAAAACATAAAGGGACCCAGTGGTGTAAAGAAAAATGAGGATTTACTGAAAGGAAACACTCAATGACTCACAGCACATCCAGTCCACCTGACACTTGTTTCTAACCCTGTTTAAAGCAAATGTTTAAAACTGTTGGCCAGTTGACAACAGCGGACACCTGGGCTGGATCTGTGGACACTCCCTCGCGAGAGACAAGATGACCCAGGTAACAAACCTCCCTTCTGAATAAGCAGCATTTTCCAGCTTCACCTGTAGTCTCTCCTTCTGCAGGTGACTCAGCACCAGGTCCAGATGGCCGAGGTGGGTCTCTACACTGGAGGAAAACAATGTCATCCAGGTACAATAAGAGAGACTGACGGCGTGTGCTCCAAACACCCTCTCCATGAGCCTCAGGAATGTACTGGGAGCTTTACACAGCTCAAAAGGCATGCGATTAAACTCAAATAGTGTGCAGAAGCAGTCTTTGGACCATCTTTTACCAGTACTTACCAGTTACCGTTGTAGCCGCCGGGTGGACAACCACTTGGCACCAAAGCGCATCCAAGGACTCCTCGATGCGGATAAGAGGGAAGGCGTCCCTCCGAGTCTTAGGGTTAATAGGTGCTACTACTGTACTTTCCTGGCTATCCAACAGCTGTCAAGTGGACCTAAACTGCCTCTTAATCAGAAGGGGGCAGCTGCCTAGATCGCTGCCCAACGGGCTTATTGAGCAACAGTGAGATCAAATCCAAGGTCACCCGCAGTAAAAAACTGGGCTGAAACAATTACTGGACCCTGGTCCCTACAGAGGGGTAGTGGCTGCCATCATACGGCCCTACTATTGCCACCACCCGTGACTGAGCGGCGGTGCCTGTCTGAGGAAGAAAACAAAAGTCAAAACACCACCACGCTGCAGCCATGGGTGCTTACTCCCACTGACCCACATCCACACGTGACCACAGCCACACCAGAACGTGTACTTCACCACCCCAGAACACCGTGTCCCCAAGACAGGGCCCAACGCCCACAACCCTAAAACTGCCTCACGTTACCCAAGGGAAAACAAGGAACCCAAAGGTGATGGGAAAATGAGGATTTACTCCAAGGACAACTTCAGGACAGCAGTCATTACCAGCCACTACCCTCTCCTCATCGCAGCTACCAGTCACAACCCAGAATAAACCAATAAAAACAGCTAAAAAAACAGGAAAGGAAATGGGGCCAAAATAAACAAAAACACTAAATCAGACTAAATAAAACCCAGGCAAAACAGCAGTGGCAGCTCTGTTGACAAAGTCAGTTAGCTTCAGACAAAAAGAAGAACAAGTTTAACACGCTGTTATTGGAAACATTTTACCTCAGTGGGGCCACGACTCACAACCGTCCACCTGACACCCGTTTCTACAACAAGTGCTTAAAAGGTCATTTATGGGCTGTTGAATATCCATCTAAACTGAACGTACCATGGCCATGACTGGTCCTGGATCGTAGTTCGTTCTTTCTTTCCTTCTTTCTTTAGAATAATTTATTCTACTGTTTATATATATACTGTTTCATGGGCAGAATTCCACATGGTTTAGAAACCGATGGCATAAAGGATTAAAACAATTTCTTTCTTTAGTTTTTGTTTTTTGCTTTCTACCTACTGAACTATTGGCAGCATGATAGATGTTCTCATAACGCTCACAGGCGAGTAAATGATGGCAGGAAACTGAAAAGCAAGAATTTATTAGTGAATTTTATTTTATTTGTAGCTCCTGTTTAGTTCCACGACCATCAAACAATCCTGCGCTGTCACTGATACACTATGTACCTTTACTGTGATACCTGTGCACGTCAGGATGGGGATTGAAGTGAAGTGGGAGTTCTTCACCGCCTGTTTGATTTATAGGCTAGTCTGCTTTTTATAAATTCATTTTATACAGTATATGTACAGTTTTGATCAACTGGACTGAATGGAAACGGATGAAGTAACCAGAGTTAACTGGTTTATAGTTGGACTGAACAGGACTGGGATAAATATGAAGTGACGAGACGGAAGTCAGACTCTCGTCGGTTTTCCCATGGGCCCTGGTTATGTTTGCTAAAAGCTCTATATTAGAAGAGGTCCACACGTTAAACCTCTCAATGCTTCCACAGCAGCCAGAAGTCGGGAGTTGTTTTCATTCATGACAGACCTTCAGTGGATGAAGTCATTCTTCGTATGGTTTTCTGAAACCATATGTAAGTTGTGGGTTACAGGTGGGTCAGTCTGAAAGAAGGAAAGCTGCTACTGTCCACGTTCTCCACCCTACATCATCTTCAACAGTCCTGCTCCCTCTGACAACAGAAGGGCTTTGTGTCCTGTTGTGGTATTTGGAGCACTCACTTCAGTGACCATCACTTATGTCCTCTCAAAGGCCTGCTCGATTATCCTTGTTCACTGAAGCTCGAAATATCTGTATTTTCTGTCTAAACATGTAACATTTCTTCACCCCTTGTGTAGGACCACTAATTGCTCCATGAGGAACGCCGGCCATGGTGCTGACAGGGCTTTCTCTCCTACAGCTGGTCTTGTGGGCTGGCACCAGAGTGAAGCTCCAAGTCAGGGGCGACCAGATGAAGCCAGCCCAAGCTTCTCTGATCCCTCATCGGCCTTTTGTTGTCGTCTGGAATGCTCCAACAGAGTCATGTCGACTTCGATTCAAGGTGGACCTAGACCTTAGTGTGTTTGACATTGTAGCAAATCTCAACGAAACCTTAAGTGGACCAAACGTCACCATATTCTACCACAGCCATCTGGGCTACTACCCTCACTACACCACCTCTGGGGCTGCTGTCAACGGTGGCCTGCCGCAGAACCAGAGCATCTCCAAACATCTGAGCAAGGCCCGGGCAGACATTGACAAGCTGATTCCACACAAGGATTTTCGAGGTCTAGGCGTCATAGACTGGGAGAACTGGAGGCCTCAGTGGGTACGAAACTGGGGATCCAAAGACATCTACCGCAAAAAGTCCAAGGAACAGATTCGAAAACTTCACCCAAACTGGCCGGAGAGCAAAGTGGAAAAAGAAGCAAAAGAACGCTTTGAGAGCGCTGGGCTGTCTTTCATGAATCTGACCCTGGCTCTGGCTGAAGCTCGCAGGCCGGATGGGCTGTGGGGGTTTTACTTGTTTCCTGACTGCTACAACTATGGCTACAAGCAGCATCCTCAACGCTACACCGGTGAATGCCCCAACGTCGAACATGTCCGCAATGACCATCTGATGTGGCTTTGGAAGGAGAGCACAGCGCTTTATCCGTCCATCTACCTGGACTACGAGCTGAAGTCTTCCCAAAACACCGTCAAGTTTGTTCACTATCGAGTCAAAGAAGCCATGCGGATCGCATCTATTGCCCGAATGGACTTCACGTTGCCCGTCTTTGTCTACTCCAGACCCTTCTACGCCTACACCTTTGTTGTGCTTTCAGAGGTATGTTTTTACTTCTATAATTGATCACAAGTCTGTCGTCCTCATGTCCATATTTAATGAACAGGCAGGAAACAAGGGCAGGTAGACGTAACTGGACAGCACCATCATTCTATCTGTTAAGAGTTTTTGACTGTTGGTTAATAGTGTGTAGTATGTAAGTAATCCGAGTTACAACATGTGCCATAAATACCAAAATAGAAATACCTTTTACGGTCGGCTCCAGTGATTTCTAAAAATGTGACGTTTTTGTTTAAGAGTGACTTGGTCCACACTATCGGTGAGAGTGCCGCCTTGGGATCGTCGGGGGTCGTCCTTTGGGGGTCATCAGAATATGCTCGATCACAGGTGACCAAACATGTGACCAAACATGACAACACGCGACCAAACAGGCTGATGATGGGTTGCACTTGATTTAAGCAGTATTAGTTTACAACCTAGACAGAGGCCACCATGATCCTCGCTTTGACAGGCTGTTGTTTTGCTCCTCCTCCAGAGAAACTGCCTGACGGTGAAGAAGTACATTGACGGTCCTCTGGGACATTATGTGATGAACGTTACATCAGCAGCCAAGCTGTGCAGCAAAGCACTTTGCAAGAAGAACGGCAAGTGTGTCCGCAAAAGCCTGGACTCAGGGGCTTACCTGCACCTCAACCCACGCTTCTTCCACATCCATCATAACCCGTCACCCAGGCGCCCCCGCTTCCATGTCAGCGGTCACCTCAACAACCACGACATACTGGACATGAAGCACAAGTTCACCTGCCAGTGTTACCAGGGCTGGACAGGAGTTTACTGCGAGGTGCCCCAGGCTGCGCCTCCTCCGCTGCCTCAGCCTGCCGTCCCACGACCTCTCCCTTGGAGCAACCGCCTTCTGACAGATGTTCTGCTGCTGCTTTCGCTCCATTTCTCCTGCCTGTGCATTATCATATTCCTGGGACTCTGTCTGGTTGTTAAGTGTTTCATCCTGTAGGCACCAACATTTATTTTAGGGTTCGAGGGTCACTGCAGATATAATAAGATGATAGACTCTTACACTCATCATTGTTGATAACAAGCATTACTGCTGATGGTTTGTAATGATGTCTGACAGATATTTTCATTTGGCATTGATGCTACTGGATGATTGATCCTAAAACTGCTGTATTATGTAGATGAGTGCTTGTTACACCCCGGTTCATGGGAGCTGCAGGACTTGCAGCACATGTCTAATTATGTCCAACCATCTTGCTCACTGCGATTTTGATGATTGATTTCATTTTTCTTTTGAGGGATTTCAGTTTGTCAGTCGATCTGGACGATGTTTCATGCATCTTTTTCATCCTCAGCACAAGCAGCCAGATGTTCCTTCATGTTAATTCTCCTCTTTCCTGCCATCTCTTTTTCCATATTTGCTGCATTTCTCAGTAAGTGCTCTCCTGTACGTCTGAAAATGGTATAAATGACTCCTCACTGCATGCTGTGGCAATTATTCACGTAGCCTGTCCAAGACTCCCATCTGGGCAGAGAGCCAAGTGGAGGAAAAGCTGATGTTCTCTGGGTGTTTGGATTTCCTGAAATGTAAGGTACGCGTTGTTGTGATCCGTTTTGTGTCCACCGGACCACCCGTTAAAGAGCGAGTAAAGAGCGATGAACACAAACCTGAGCTGAGCCCAGTGATGATCAGCTGTTTCATCTGGAATGACAACAGTAATGAGGCTGTCAGGATCCTGTCTGACAGCTGTCTGTCTCCTGGCTGTAGGCGGCGGCTCTGCTCACCTGGTCCTCATCTCCCTTCCATACTTAAACCCTGGACTCGCATCCATTCTGCAGGGAAGGGGGGTGGAAGGGGTCCGACTGAGGATGTGGAAACTGTCAGGTCCACTCATCAGGAATATTTATTCAGCTCTGTTTGTTCTGTTTGAGATAATGACACTCAGATTTTACAGCTCCTTTCTCGCCATCACTCTCTGACCTCCACAGGGAAACAGACCAGCGGGAGGAAAGTTAAACACTTGGCAAGGACTCATGGTACAGGCTGGAACCCAGTGGCATGCGCTTCAGAAGAAGAAATATCCTAGTCCTACCAAATCTTCCTTAAAAGAACATTGTTTTTAAATATTACAATCTCATTGTGACACATTTGTGGACAGATTGAAGATCTTCTGTCCATCTTTTCTCCTCAGACATCCAGGCTTTCATAAAAATCTTCATTACCATCAGCATGCAGAAGTAAAGCGACAGCGCCGCCAGGGGGTTGAGGAATGTCTTGAGAAAGCAAACACGGACTAATCATGGCACACAGTCTTGACCAATCACAGGTCAAGGTTTTGTGAACAAAAGTTACATCTTAGATTAGATTGTGACCTGTTTTTCTTTAAATTATGGATCTGGGTAGGAGACTCTGGATTGTACAGTTGTGGCCAAAAGTTTTGAGAATTACATAAATATTGGAAATTGGAAAAGTTGCTGCTTAAGTTTTTATAATATCAATTTGCCTAAACTCCAGAATGTTATAATGACTGATCAGATGAATCGCATCGTCCTTCTTCATGAAAATTAACCTAATCCTGAAAAAACCTCTCCACTGCATTTCACTGGTGTCGTTAAAGGACCTGCTGAGATCATTCCAGTAATCGTCTTGTTAACTCAGCACGAGGCTGGAGATCATCATGTCAGGCTGCTCGGGTTAGAATGGCAGACGTGACATGTTAGAAGGAGGGTGATGCTTGAAATCATCGTTCTTCCATTGGTAACCATGGTGACCTGCAAAGAAACGCGTGCAGCCGTCACTGCGTTGCATAAAAACGGCTTCACCAGCACGGATATTGTGGCTACTAAGATTGAACCTAAATCAACAATTTATAGGATCATCAAGAACTTTAAGAAAAGAGGTTCAACTCTTGTTCAGAAGGCGTCAGGGCGGCCAAGAAAGTCCAGCAGGCGCCAGGATCATCTCCTAAAGAGGATTCAGCCGCGGGGTCGGAGCGCCACCAGTGTAGAGCTCAGGAACGGCAGCAGGCAGGAGTGAGGACATCTCTACCCACAGTGAGGAGAAGACTTCTGGAAGATGTCCTGGTGTCCAGAAGAGCAGCAAAGAAGCCACTTCTCTCCAAAAAAACATCAGGGACAGATTGATCTTCTGCAGAATGTATGTGAATGGACTGCTGAGGACCGGGGCAACGTCATGTTCTCCGATGAAGCCTCTTTCCGATTGTTTGGGGCATCTGGAAAAAGGCTTGTCCGGAGAAGAAAAGGTGAGCGCCACCATCAGTCCTGTGTCATGCCAACAGGGCAACAGAGGGGGCTCACTCACAATGTTGCCCAAAAACACAGCCATGAATAAAGACCGGTACCAGAACACTTCCAACAGCAACTTCTTCCAACAATCCAACAATCCAACAGTCTGGTGAAGAACGATGCAGGTTCCAGCACCATGGAGAACCGTGCCATACGGCAAAAGTGAGAACTAAGTGGCTCAGGGACCAAAACGTTGAAACTCCCCAGATCTTGATCCCATTGAGAACTTGTGGTCGATCCTCCAGAGCGGGTGGACAAACAAAAACCCAGTAATTCTGACAAACTCCAGGAAGTGATCATGAAAGAACGGGCTGCTGTCCATCAGGATTCAGCCCAGTGGAACTGCAGAGGTCCTGAAGAAGAAGGTCCAACGCTGCAAATACTGACTCTGCATAAATGTCATGTAATTGTGGATAAAAGCCTTTGACACGTATGAAGTGCTTGTAATTATATTTCAGTTCATCACAGAAACAACTGAAACAAAGATCTAAAAGCAGTTTAGCAGCAAACTTTGTGAAAACTAATATTTGTGTCGTTCTCAGAACTTTTGCCCACGACTGTAGGTTGATATTTAATTTTATAATTATATAGCTGGATTTGTGGACACTTGAGTGAGCCTGGTTTTAATAATGTACTAAATGTACTAAAGTTGATACTGTTGAAGCTGCAGGGTGGAGGTATGAGGACCTGGAAGACTGATGAAAGCACATCCATCTACTAAACTCCAAGGTCTTCCTGCTGACTCTCATCATGACGCTGCTGCTCTTGTGGTCAGATTCGACGCCCCCTCACAAGGTTTTCGGTTCTAAGGCCAGTTGAACGGTTCTACTAATAACTATTATGGACAGGCACTGCCAAGGGGAGGGGTCTGGTTTGGTGGGCAAAGGATTCAGTCTTTTTGCAGTTGGTGTGGTCCTCTTGGCTTCATCAAGCTGTGATCCTCTTCCTTGGCTCCGTGTCTAAGGTGGTCCTAACAAGAATCAGCACCTCCAAAGCTGAGACCATGGTTCTCACTTGGGATTCCCTTTCCTGTGTTGGAAGCAGTGATGCGGGGGCTGATCCGAACTGAGCCGTCGAGACAGAGTCAGACAAAAATATTATGATATGCAGATCAGGTTCTCTTGGGATGGTTAGAATAATTATTGCACATTGAAAAGTCATGTTTAAACACAATTTTATAGCATATAAAAATACAAAATCCCCTTGCAGCTTTAATGTAGCCAAGTGTCCTAGATGGTCTGTTGTGTTTGTATTTTTATTATTATCATTATTAATATTATTATTATCATTATTATTGCGTTATATTTCATTTTTCATTTGTTGGAAGGAATCCGTGTTTGAAAGTTCTGATTAATAAAGAGGTCTTTCAAAAGTGACTGATTATATCTATGAACGTGAAGTCTGGTGTCCCGGACGTGAAGTCTGGTGTCCCGGACCTGAAGTCTGGTGTCCCGGACCTGAAGTCTGGTGTCCCGGACGTGAAGTCTGGTGTCCCGGACGTAAAGTCTGGTGTCCCGGACCTGAAGTCTGGTGTCCCGGACCTGAAGTCTGGTGTCCCGGACGTAAAGTCTGGTGTCCAGGACGTGAAGTCTGGTGTCCCGGACGTAAAGTCTGGTGTCCAGGACGTGAAGTCTGGTGTCCCGGACCTGAAGTCTGGTGTCCCGGACGTGAGGTCTGGTGTCCCGGATGTGAAGTCTGGTGTCCAGGACGTGAAGTCTGGTGTCCAGGACGTGAAGTCTGGTGTCCCGGACGTAAAGTCTGGTGTCCCGGACGTGAAGTCTGGTGTCCAGGACGTGAAGTCTGGTGTCCCGGACCTGAAGTCTGGTGTCCCGGACGTGAGGTCTGGTGTCCCGGATGTGAAGTCTGGTGTCCCGGACGTAAAGTCTGGTGTCCTGGACGTGAAGTCTGGTGTCCCAGGACGTAAAGTCTGGTGTCCCGGACCTGAAGTCTGGTGTCCCGGACGTGAAGTCTGGTGTCCCGGACCTGAAGTCTGGTGTCCCGGACGTGAAGTCTGGTGTCCCGGACGTGAAGTCTGGTGTCCCGGACGTGAGGTCTGGTGTCCCGGACGTGAAGTCTGGTGTCCCGGACGTAAAGTCTGGTGTTTTTTTTAAAGAAAAAAATGTTGGTCTCTTAGTGGGTCGGGTTTTGACCCGGGGGTCACTGGTCCTGTGAGGCGCTGTCTTATGAGGAAGAACTGAAGTATCTTGGGGTCTTTTTCACAAATGAGGAAAGAAGGAAATGGCTCTTAGAGAAGGTGGCGAGGGAGACGGAGGTCTGGGCCTCTCTGCTTAGGCTGCTGATTTTGTGAAGTGGAGATGGATGGATGGATGGATGATGGAGGTATGGATGGATGGATGGATGGATGGATGGATGGATGGATGGATGGATGGATGGAGGGATGGATGATGGATGGATGGATGGATGGATGGATGGATGGGTGATGGATGGATGGATGGATGGATGGATGGATGGATGGATGGATGGATGGATGGATGGATGGATGGGTGATGGATGGATGGATGGATGGATGGATGGATGGATGGATGATGGAGGTATGGATGGATGGATGGATGGATGGATGGGTGGAGGGATGGATGATGGAGGGATGGATGATGGATGGATGGATGGATGGATGGATGGGTGATGGATGGATGGATGGATGGATGGATGGATGGATGGATGATGGATGGATGGATGGATGGGTGGAGGGATGGATGATGGATGGATGGATGGATGGATGGATGGATGGATGGATGGATGGATGGATGGATGGATGGGTCTAAGTATACACAACCAGTCAGAAGAGCACAAAGGTCATTAGGTTCCATCCTTAGTGGACACTGACCGTCCGAGCCTGATTTCACAGCCGTTCCTGCTCAGATTTGATTCATCTCAAGCTGAAGTTGAATAAAAAGTCTTCTGAAAACGTGTTTCTCACAGTTATCCTGCAATTCCCCATCTTTGCAGTCACACAGCAGATGTTTTTTTGTCACCCTCAAGGAACAAACGAGAGTAGAAGAAACTTGTTCTGAAACTGCCATGACGATGACTTGGATGTTTGTTTCTTTCTGCTGTTTTTACATAACCACATGTGAAGAGCTCACTGCCGAGAGCAGCATATCCTATATCCACTTTTAAAATAAACTCCTGAGGTTCATCATTCAATGTCTTAAATACACAGATACCAAAGACCTGTCATTATAAAAAGCGCAGAGCTCAGTTTGCTCCTGCTCTTCGACTAATAACCATAATCTGCTGAGCTCAGTGTCAGCAGTCGTTGTGGAGGTTCAGCTCCTCTGTGAGAGGAGCAGGCAGAGTTTCCTGCCGCTCCGAGTCTTTGCCGAGCCAGTCCCCCGTACAACGACCCTGTACCGACCCCGGTACAACGACCCCGTACAACGACCCCCGTACAACGACCCCGTACAACGACCCCCGTACAACGACCCCCGGTACAACGACCCCGTACAACGACCCCGTACAATGACCCCGTACAATGACCCCCGTACAATGACCCCGTACAACGACCCCCGTACAACGACCCCGTACAATGACCCCGTACAACGACCCCGTACAATGACCCCGTACAACGACCCCGTACAACGACCCCGTACAACGACCCCCGTACAACGACCCCGTACAATGACCCCGTACAACGACCCCGTACAACGACCCCGTACAACGACCCCGTACAACGACCCCGTACAACGACCCCCGTACAACGACCCCCGGTACAACGACCCCGTACAACGACCCCGTACAATGACCCCCGTACAACGACCCCCGTACAATGACCCCGTACAACGACCCCGTACAACGACCCCGTACAACGACCCCGTACAACGACCCCGTACAATGACCCCGTACAACGACCCCCGTACAATGACCCCGTACAACGACCCCGTACAACGACCCCGTACAACGACCCCCGTACAACGACCCCGTACAATGACCCCGTACAACGACCCCCGTACAACGACCCCCGTACAACGACCCCGTACAACGACCCCGTACAACGACCCCCGTACAACGACCCCCGGTACAACGACCCCGTACAACGACCCCGTACAACGACCCCCGTACAACGACCCCGTACAACGACCCCCGTACAACGACCCCGTACAACGACCCCCGTACAACGACCCGCGTACAACGACCCCCGTACAACGACCCCGTACCGACCCTGAAGTTAAAGGACAGCAGCGCTGAACAACCGCAAAGCTGCCTGGCACCAGTCGGCATTTTTCTTTGTGTTAGATCTCACTCAGCACACAGGTTATTTAGAAATAGTTTTATTTAGTAATGATTTCCAGATGTACAAAAGAATGACTGCCAGCGCTGTAGATGCTATGCACAAAGGAGGACGTCACACTTTCTGGGGCAACTGTTGAGGAATCAAACGTCCTCTGGGTCCAGAGTCCAGCCTCCCATCAGCTGTTTATCAGCTGTTTATCCTTCTACTGCCTCTCCATCAGATTCATCTGCTGCCCCTGATTACAGGCAATGAGCAAAAGAGGCTAAACATTTACATCCTTCATACACAAACAGTTAGAAAGACCCAAACAGCTACAACTGATCCAGATGGAGAGCATGTCACATCTCCCAAACCAACTCGGAGACAAATATCTAAACCGGCTCTACTTCCACCTCTCTGAAGTCAAAGCTTGGGACCGGCCGACGGGTAAACACATCATTTTGTTCTTTACAAATCAAACAGGAGCCCAAAAGCAGCTGAGACCGGTAGACGAAACTGGATGTTTGAATCTTGACCTGCACAGCTCCGGGTGATAACGATCCTCCTGTTCCTGTGAGGTTTAAGTAAAGCAGTACAGATACCTGAGGAGTTCAGAGAAACGGTCCCAGCTGCTGCAAAGGCTAGAAAAACAACGGGCGGGATGTGAATCCAGCTGTGGCTGCACAAGAGGAGCTGCGAGAGGTCAAGTCTGTTCTCTGAAACTCAAAGCATACGTCTGACACATACATGGTTTTAGTCTTTGTGCCGCCACGGTTAAAAGCTGCTGGATCCAGATGTACTGGAGGACACTCTTCTGTGATCACGGGACACTGCGTACATCCTGGCCCTGTCTGGCGCCACTCACACAGCGGGTTCGCCCCACATCTGCAGCACCTTCATCCTGCTCCACCACGTCGGAAAAGCACAGAGGCGTAGTGGCCAAACATTTCCTTTCTCCGCTGTCACGCACTTGTTTCACCTCGGAAGGCGTCACAAAGGTGTAAGAGGCAGAGCGAGAGCTGTGAGGAATGGGAATGGCGAAAAGCGTAAGAGAGGCGCGAGGATCGCTGGATAAGGGGGGAAGTCAGATCATGGGAACTGACTAGAAAAAAATATAAAGAGGTCAGAGAGGCGGAGACCAGCTGGACTGGCTGTATGCTGAACTTTGTCACTTGACTCGGGATACGAGCTGCTCAGCGAGGCCTGTTGCGGCGTTCAGCCTCCACCTGCTGAAGTACGGCTGGTGGGTCCTCCTGCAGCGATGACGACACTCGGGCAGGCAGTGAGGCGGGTCCCACGGCAACAACCGGCTGGAGCCAGCAGTCGGTGACCAGGGACAGAACTTGTTGTGGCCTTGGACAGTGAAGACAAAGGAAGGGACCATCTCCAGATGCACAACTACAGAGTGGAGGCTCGATAAACGGGATCTACGATGCATTTGGGAAACAGAGAGATGAAATAAAAAAATCAGACTGTGATTGTCTTCTTTTTTTTAATCCCAGGAGATGTTGTTCAGGAAGACATTTTTCCTGACATCAGCTTCCTGCGTATCAGTGGGTGAGGTTTCATCCAGCCCAGAGGTCGTTCTGTGTGGACTGAGGGCTTAATGAGCCAAATTAAAAACTATTCAAACAAATAAGACTAAAAAATGAGTTAAACAAACAAACAAACCCAAAAATGTATAATATTCTTAGAAGGAATTTGGCTCGCCAGAGTGTTTGGAAGTTGTGTTTTCCAGTGAAACCTCAGCGTGGCTGGTGTCCAAGCAGCCTGGCGTCAGGCTGTTGATTCTGACTGTAGTCGACGTCTCAGATCCTCTCCTACATCAACACACCAGCGCCGTGGAACTCCTTCAGGGCCATAAAATGGAGAAGGGCTGGAGGCTGGTGGGCGAAGATGGCAGCAGAAACAATAACATGTCTGCTGGGGAAAACCTGCAGCCGTGTCTTCAATGCACTGTGAAATTCACGGACATGTCATAGAGCAACCGCAGAGAGCGGTGAAGGGTCGGCGTTAACGGCGGCGATGCTTCAGTTCCTGCGGACTAACGTTTGAAGGCGGCTGCAGAGTCACCGTGCTGGAAGGAGTCATGTCTGATGTCTGTTGCGTTCTGGTCCAAAGATCAGGGAGGAGACCGGAGACGTGGTTGTTCAATCAGGAGATTATTCCTTACTTTCCTGTGAACCCTGACACACGAATCAAACAGCGCAGCGTTTCTATCTGAGCCGAAACGCCACCGCCGCCTCTTCCCCACCAGTAGCTGACTAAGAAGTTTAAGAAAATGCCTCTCACCTGAGAAGCTGAAGACAACTGACGGCTGTGGCGAGCCCAAGAAAGTGTTTTAAACGCCGGCCGCTGGTTGACGTGGAAGCCGGACGAACAGCGCTTCACCCTGACATACGTAAACCGTGACAGGTTCTGCAGGACGGCAACAAGTCCAGCTTTAACTAATGTAACCCTCTAATGTCTGACACATGAGGTAACATTTAGATTGAGGTAATTAGATATATGTTAAATATGTGTTCTTAGGTAATTATCCTGTCACCTCTCGTTCACCGGTCACCTCTCGTTCACCGGTCACCACTCGGCAGAATGTGAGCAAACAAAACATTTCTGATCATAAACACACATCATTTGTGTTATTTATTTATGATTTGACGTTGGCGCTTGAACGCTCGTTTGAACGAATTCTGCACCGCCCAGTGAAACTTGAGGATTTTACCTGGGATTGTTTGGTGAAGGGATCCACGACGGTCCTGGTCCATGGTCCTGATTACGCTGTAGTGTGTGATGGGCCCAGTTTATGCGACAGAACCGGATCTTTTCGTCCCTCACAGACATCAGCAGTGTGGGCCGTTTTCTTGCATCTTTGTAGCCAACAGTTTCTTGCCTTTTCTCAGTGTTTCAGCTCATTCATACAAATTCAGGGTCCTCTTTTGTGACTTGGTGGCGTTTCAAGCGCTTCAAGGATCTTGTTCATTTTTCTGATGTGTTTCAGGGCATCATTCTGGGTCTGGGCTGCAATATTGAATGTTTTCCAAAAGGTCCGGAAAGGTGTTGAGCTCCTTGCCCCGTTTCTGACGTCTCCTTGCAGCAACGCACCAAATGAATGGCTCATCGTCAGCTTGTCATCGAGGTCTGCACAGGTCTGTTGGGGTATCAGGGCGAGTTGAAACACATGTAAAACATGCAGGAGAACACGAGTCCAACACACCTGGTTCAGGGTTTTTGTGATTTGTTTTCTTCTTCTTTACTTGGTTGTTTTATAGTTCCTCTTTTATTTTGAAAGTCTGGCTCCCAGGGCCTTTCGGTTCTGGTTTAGCTTCCCTGATGGTTTGCACCTGTGTCTCAACAGGCCCTGGGAGGGAACGTGGTCTTGGCGTTCCCTTCGTACCTGCTGGTCTGTCTTTCCCTGTAGTGGAGCTTTGAGTTGTTTCTGGAGTCCTGCCAACGGTGCACTTAGGCCAATGCTTTAGTTGGACCTCCTGCTGCCTCTGTCTCCTCCATTTAGGTCCAAATTGTAACGCTTATTTAAAAATGCAAGCATGCTGTGTTTTATTTTCTTTGTTTTTCCTGAACGTGGCTTCTGTTCCTTATTGACTGGAGCCGTTACCTGCAGAATTACCGCTGCACATGTATGTTGCTTCACTGTGACGAAGGCAGAAACGGGGAGAGCGAGAGCTTTTTCCAAAGCAGAGCGGATGAGGCTGGCAGGGTTGGAGATGAAGCAGTCAGCTGCAGAAGACGAACATGTTGCACTACAGTTGTGGGAGATGGCTCTGCTCATTACTGCCGTGAAATTGTTGCCTTTATGTTCATAGATTAGGACGTTAGTGGCGTATCTGGTGAACCGCCACACCCAGCGGTGTTTTCAGAGCCTTACAACCTTGAAGCAGATTGTCTTACGTTGTAAATGTGGCTCAAAGCAGTTTAAAAGTTCAAAAGTCTGAACTTGAACAGATGTAAACTCTTCCAAGAAGAAGAAAAGAAGTAGCTGGTGTTGTTGCCAGGATGCCAGCTCTTTTTTCTTTCCACTTTTGGAGTAGGAAAGTCTGTGGTTCGCTCTCAGATCTCCTGTCATTCCTCATAACGTCTCATCCACAGGCCAACATGTCATCCCACTGTTAATGCGGCGCTTCAGGCCTGCAATGCTCAGCTTGAACCATCAAAAGAGTCGTTTTGAAGCTTTAAATCTGCACGATAGCAGGTGATTATTTCAACACCGTCGGTGCGTAGGCCCTAGATTGCAGCAGTCACTCTTTGAGGGGTTCAGAAGCATGTGTATCTGAACAATTCAGTCAGAGGAAACCTCATATTTCTGTGATATTTAATACCTAAATAATGTTTGCAGTGTTCCCCAATCCAGATCCTCCAGACCCACTGCCCTGCATGTTTTAGATGATCCAGACCACCTGATTCAACTCAATAGGTCTACATCAGCTTCTCATCACGGTCTGCACGAGTCTCTGCTCCCAAAGCGCCTACCTTACACTTTACAATTACTCAACGCAGTTCGACCTCTCCCCATCAGAATAGTCCACGCTCAACGCACCAAAGAGCTTCTGGGATCCTTGAGAAGATGACCGTGTGTGGTGGATTCA
Organism: Xenentodon cancila; assembly: GCA_014839995.1. Lineage (NCBI taxonomy): Eukaryota > Metazoa > Chordata > Actinopteri > Beloniformes > Belonidae > Xenentodon > Xenentodon cancila. Next base: position 1,579,496 of record CM026199.1, on the reverse strand, counting down.
CATTCATCCCACTGATAAGAGTGTCCTCAGTAAACGATGAGCCAGTGTGGTCCAGCGACGATTAGTCGAATCCAGGACAAAGAGATGTGAACGAGGAAGCTTGCGTTACAAAACTACTTCTACTAGTCGGTACAAACACAGACCTGCGGGCAGGAGGTGTGTGAGCATTCAGGTGGCGTTCCACCTAACATGGTTTGGGGTTGTTCTTCCCAGTAAACGAGAACAGAACCCTCGCAGACTCCACGGATCAGATGTTAGTGTTAGTAGCCGATTGGCCATCTAGCTCGCACGTCACAGGCCTACAGTTGGTGGCCGAAGGTTACAGCTTAACAACAAAGTGTGGGTCTCTCAGGACTGGATGGACTTCTTTCAGTTCCTTAAGAAACTGCTGAGCTGTCTGGCAGGAAGTCTGAGAAGTAATGTGGAACATTTTCAAGATTACAGTTTGCAGTTTATAGTCCAACTTCCAAAGTTAAATGATTTGAGATTAAGTTGGTGGGACATGATGAAGAAATAATGACTTGATCTGCAGCAGGCACAACGAGTGCTCCTCAGTTTCCTCTCTCCGTGTCTAAATCTCCGTTTCCTCGACCGCGGTGGTGCACGGCCTGGCACCACAGCTTTATTTCACAGATGTAAATCTACAAATTTTTGCCTGAAACTCAACACATATTATGTCGTACACACTGAATGCACGCAGGCCCTGGGCCGTCTCTTCGGGCAGTTCGAAGCCTCATTATAGTCAAAGCCATTAAACAGCCGAGCCCGGACATTTTCATAACACAGTCCATATGTGCAGCAGGAGCTGGAAACCACCACGGCCGGGAGACGCCGAGGTTTCCGTGCAAGGATGAGTGACTGGGTGAGGGGGTGTCGAGGTGAACTGGTCTGTCAGGGTCTTTCATCTACACAGCGAGTGGAAACCAATCTGCAGTCGGGAAAACGCCAGGCCAGAGGAATCCAAATACACCCCACCCCCACTGCTCGCTGTGGGAATGCGGTTTCCTCCCCACACACACACTCGTACATGAAGGAGTGGGGGTATTATGAAATGTGCCTGTATATTTCTGTTATCCTGCACTTTTGTCTGAGGATAAATGAGCACTAACCACTGGATCAGTTTGTCCAGAAGCTCATTTTCGACCTACTCTGCTCTTCAGAGGGAGGACGGCTCTAACATGAAACCAGTCTTGAGAAGTGACGGTTTTGCGTCATGAAAGTGCTTCATTTATTTTCCGTCTACTATGTGATTCAGCGGGTTTCTGTACACTTTGTATGAAATTTCCTTTTGTGAAACAAAGCTGCACATAATCTTTGGAAAGCAGGACATAACCGTTACACGGTTAAAACCCAAGTGCTGACCTCTAAACTGGACTGGGACCAGTTCAGCCCTGGTCCAGCTCTCCACATGCTGCTCCCTCGTCTTTTTGTTTCAAGATTTTGTTTGTAATTTCTTCAATTAAATGATTCACAGATGGACTCTCCCGTAGCAGACTGAAGGATCTACTGTAGCGGTCTGAAGGATCTCCTGTAGAGGTCTGAAGGATCTACTGTAGTGGTCTGAAGGATCTACTGTAGTGGTCTGAATGATCTTTTGTAGCAGTCTGAAGGATCTACTGTAGTGGTCTCAAGGATCTACTGTAGCGGTCCGAAGGATCTACTGTAGTGGTCTCAAGGATCTACTGTAGCGGTCCGAAGGATCTACTGTAGTGTCTCAGGGATCTACTGTAGCGGTCCGAAGGATCTACTGTAGTGGTCTGAAGGATCTCTTGTAGCAGTCTGAAGGATCTACTGTAGTGGTCTGAATGATCTTTTGTAGCAGTCTGAACGATATACTGTAGAAGTCTGAAGAATCTACTGTAGTGGTCTGAAGATCTCTTGTAGCAGTCTGAAGGATCTACTGTAGTGGTCTCAAGGATCTACTGTAGTGGTCTGAAGGATCTACTGTAGTGGTCTCAAGGATCTACTGTAGCGGTCCGAAGGATCTACTGTAGTGGTCTGAAGGATCTCTTGTAGCAGTCTGAAAGATCTACTGTAGAAATCCGAAGGATCTACTGTAGTGGTCTGAAGGATCTCTTGTAGCATTCTGAAAGATCTACTGTAGCGGTCCGAAGGATCTACTGTAGTGGTCTGAAGATCTCTTGTAGCAGTCTGAAAGATCTACTGTAGCGGTCCGAAGGATCTACTGTAGTGGTCTGAAGATCTCTTGTAGCAGTCTGAAGGATCTACTGTAGAAGTCTGAAGGAGGTACTGTAGTGGTCTGAAGATCTCTTGTAGCAGTCTGAAGGATCTACTGTAGCAGTCTGAAAGATCTACTGTAGAAGTCTGAAGGATCTACTGTAGCAGTCTGAACGATCTACTGTAGTGGTCCGAAGGATCTCCTGTAGAGGTCTGAACGATCTCCTGTAGTGGTTCGAAGGATCTACTGTAGTGGTCTAAAGGATCTCTTGTAGCAGTCTCAAGGATCTCCTGTAGCAGTTGAACAAGTATTAATTTTTAATCTTGTATGTAAAAAGCACATAAAACAAATTCTTCAAATTTCCTTGATGCTGTTCATAAAAATATGGAGACGAGCCCTGATGTGAGAATAAAAGCTTCAGCGTGAAGGCTTTATGCCAATAATTACGCTGCACAAACAGCTCCTGTAGAAATAAACCTAATGTTCCATAAATCTGATCAAAATAGTTTTAATTTCAGTTAAATTATGTTTGCAGAAGAAGTTCGAAAGATTTTCTTCACTGGAATTCTCAAAACTATCAAAGTCCTCCAAAATAGTCTTCTAGTCTTTGTTTTTTAATTCTTTTTTACTAAGTTACCTTTAAATGGGTTTTTGCAGCGTAAAAATGACATTTAACAACATGAAAGCAGTTATGTGTTTGTGCGTGATTGTGGATGAACCGTAAATGGAAACCACGTTGAGCTACGCCGGAGAGCAGCGTCGACGTCTGGACACGACCTGGAGGTAAGAAACGTTGACAAACAGGGACGTTAAGTGGTGATTTTAACCAGGCCACAGTTCCCTCACAGTATAAAAGGAGGATCATGGATCAACTTCCAGTTCCGGCAGCACCTACATGACACAAATGCCTGGATGAAACAGCGGCATTCCCATTTTTGTGCTGCATTTGTCAAATGTGTGTTAATTTCAGTGGAGACCTTTCTGGCCCCTCTGTGTCTGTTAATGGAAAACCGTGATCATCACAACACGTCTCCTGCCTAAAGAGTTCATTTTCCCAAACAAATCAGATTCACAGGCATCGAGGGACATGAAAATGAAGAGTGTAGTTGAGCTGTTGTTGCTGAGTTTGAGGAAACACACAATCAAACGCAGATGACTTCAGCAAACAATGCCGCTCAGATTTCCATTCAGCCTCAACGGCTCTCAAGTCCCGCCGCCTCAGACAAGCAGAGCAGATAATTACACGCCACCATCAGTCACTGCTGACGGAGCGTCACGGTGTCTGTCAAACGTCCTCTCAACTTCAGCCCAATCTGGCACCACAACGTTCTTTCAAAAGATGCGACTGAAAGATGAGGAAGCCAGTTAGAGAAAAATGTGTTTGACGAGCTCAGAGTGGAGATGTGAAGGAAGGAGAAGCCCCTGATTATCCAGAGAGGAAAAATCAAAAACATAAAACACACGGACATGCTGTTAGGAATTCAGAGAACGCTCACCTGAACGCCTTCAAAGGACAACAAAAACACCACACTGACCTGGATAAACAGATTCTTGCTGATGAGTTTTTACATTTATTGTCATTTTTAGAGCTCACATACAGTAATTCTTTTATACTATTTAATAATCACTCTCTGCGTCCTGGAATGAGAACTTCACCACTGACTTGCTTCCAATAAATTTAACATTTGTTTAATTCCCTGCTGCTTTAAAGATTCTTCTTGGGCGATTCAGGATTGATTTACAGGACACAGTAGAGGGAAAACACCAGACCAATGGGAAACCAACAGAGTCTAAATCCACAAAGAAGCTTTTGATTTGGCTGATAAACCATAAAGGAACATTTAGGAGTTAAATCACTCCTCGAGTGTCATCTTTTGTTTGGGACCAAAACCATCGTTTGCCGTTTGGAGCTTCGGTGGTGCTGATAATGTCCCTGCTGGAAAACCCAGGTATCTGACAGTTTTCTTGACAGTTTTTCTTGCCTGCTACTGGAAACCTGTGTGTTGTCCAGGGTTGCTGTGAAACCTGTGGATATACTGGCTCCTATTGCACTAACGACCCTTTAATGTCCTCATATCTGTCACATGTCTAATGTTGTAGTTGAAGGAGATATGATCTGCCTTTTTTTTTTCACTTAACTTGACACATTTTTATGAGGTCCTGTTGAGGTCCTGTTGAGGTCTTGATGAGGTCCTGTTGAGGTCCTGTTGAGGTCTTGATGAGGTCCTGTTGAGGTCTTGATGAGGTCCTGTTGAGGTCTTGATGAGGTCCTGTTGAGGTCCTGTTGAAGTCCTGATGAGGTCCTGTTGAGGTCCTGTTGAGGTCCTGATGAGGTCCTGTTGAGGTCTTGATGAGGTCCTGTTGAGATCCTGATGAGGTCCTGATGAGGTCCTGTTAAGGTCCTATTGAGGTCCTGACGAGGTCCTGTTGAGGTCCTGTTGAGGTCCTGTTGAGGTCTTGATGAGGTCCTATTGAGGTCTTGATGAGGTCCTGACGAGGTCCTGTTGAGGTCCTGTTGAGGTCCTGTTGAGGTCTTGATGAGGTCCTGATGAGGTCCTGTTGAGGTCCTGTTGAGGTCCTGATGAGGTCCTGATAAGGTCCTGTTAAGGTCCTATTGAGGTCCTGACGAGGTCCTGTTGAGGTCCTGATGAGGTTCTGTTGAGGTCCTGGCGAGGTCCTGATATGGTCCTGATGAGGTCCGGTTGAGGTCCTGTTGAGGTCCTGTTGAGGTCCTGTTGAGGTCCTGATATGGTCCTGTTGAGGTCCTGATATGGTCCTGATATGGTCCTGTTGAGGTCCTGATGAGGTCCTGATGAGGTCCTGTTGAGGTCTTGATGAGGTCCTGATGAGGTCCTGTTGAGGTCCTGACGAGGTCCTGTTGAGGTCCTGATGAGGTCCTGTTGAGGTCCTGTTGAGGTCTTGATGAGGTCCTGATGAGGTCCTGTTGAGGTCCTGATGAGGTCCTGATGAGGTCCTGATGAGGTCCTATTGAGGTCCTGACGAGGTCCTGATATGGTCCTGATGAGGTCCTGTTGAGGTCCTGATGAGGTCCTGTTGAGGTCTTGATGAGGTCCTGATGAGGTCCTGATGAGGTCCTGATGAGGTCCTGTTGAGGTCCTGTTGAGGTCCTGGCGAGGTCCTGATATGGTCCTGTTGAGGTCCTGTTGAGGTCCTGATGAGGTCCTGTTGAGGTCCTGTTGAGGTCTTGACGAGGTCCTGTTGAGGTCCTGATGAGGTCCTGTTGAGGTCCTGTTGAGGTCCTGTTGAGGTCCTGATGAGGTCCTGTTGAGGTCCTGTTGAGGTCTTGATGAGGTCCTGATGAGGTCCTGATGAGGTCCTGATGAGGTCCTGATGAGGTCCTGTTGAGATCCTGATGAGGTCCTGATGAGGTCCTGTTAAGGTCCTATTGAGGTCCTGACGAGGTCCTGTTGAGGTCCTGTTGAGGTCTTGATGAGGTCCTGTTGAGGTCTTGATGAGGTCCTGACGAGGTCCTGTTGAGGTCCTGTTGAGGTCTTGATGAGGTCCTGATGAGGTCCTGTGGAGGTCCTGTTGAGGTCCTGTTGAGGTCCTGATGAGGTCCTGATAAGGTCCTGTTAAGGTCCTGACGAGGTCCTGACGAGGTCCTGTTAAGGTCCTGACGAGGTCCTGACGAGGTCCTGTTGAGGTCCTGTTGAGGTCCTGATGAGGTCCTGATGAGGTCCTGTTGAGGTCCTGATGAGGTCCTGATGAGGTCCTGATGAGGTCCTGTTGAGGTCCTGGCGAGGTCCTGATATGGTCCTGTTGAGGTCCTGTTGAGGTCCTGATGAGGTCCTGTTGCGGTCCTGTTGAGGTCCTGTTGAGGTCCTGACGAGGTCCTGTTGAGGTCTTGATGAGGTCCTGACGAGGTCCTGTTGAGGTCCTGTTGAGGTCTTGATGAGGTCCTGATGAGGTCCTGTGGAGGTCCTGTTGAGGTCCTGTTGAGGTCCTGATGAGGTCCTGATAAGGTCCTGTTAAGGTCCTGACGAGGTCCTGACGAGGTCCTGACGAGGTCCTGTTGAGGTCCTGTTGAGGTCCTGATGAGGTCCTGATGAGGTCCTGTTGAGGTCCTTATGAGGTCCTGATGAGGTCCTGATGAGGTCCTGTTGAGGTCCTGGCGAGGTCCTGATATGGTCCTGTTGAGGTCCTGTTGAGGTCCTGATGAGGTCCTGTTGAGGTCCTGTTGAGGTCCTGACGAGGTCCTGTTGAGGTCCTGATGAGGTCCTGTTGAGGTCCTGTTGAGGTCCTGTTGAGGTCCTGTTGAGGTCCTGTTGAGGTCCTGATGAGGTCCTGTTGAGGTCCTGTTGAGGTCCTGACGAGGTCCTGTTGAGGTCCTAATGAGGTCCTGTTGAGGTCCTGTTGAGGTCCTGATGAGGTCCTGATGAGGTCCTGTTGAGGTCCTGTTGAGGTCCTGTTGAGGTCCTGATGAGGTCCTGATGAGGTCCTGATGAGGTCCTGTTGAGGTCCTGTTGAGGTCTTGATGAGGTCCTGATGAGGTCCTGTTGAGGTCCTGTTGAGGTCCTGATGAGGTCCTGTTGAGGTCTTGACTCCAGGCCTGGGTCCTTATGGTCCACTGTCCTGCATGACTGAGTTTCCCTGCTTCAACACAGCTGATTCAGATGAATGTGCCATTAACAGACGTGTGTGGACCTTGAAGACAAGCTGATGATTGAGTCAGGTGTTTTTAACCAGGGAAACATCTAAGACAGGACGTGCTCCCTTTAATTTACATGCACGTTCTGCTTAAAGTCTTCCTATGTTCTCGGTGTAGGCTTTGTGCAAAAAATAAAAAATGACAAACTCTAAAACGTGCCAGAATGAGACTATGCAGCCACCAGCTCGCAGTGACTTTAATTTGAAGATTTTGCTAAAAGCGTTATCATTTTGATTTAATCTGATCAAATTCCTACTTTCTGAAAGCCAGCGGCCACAAAAACTGCACATCGAGATGAAGAAGAAGGTGAAAGTCACTGCACAAACGTACCTCGTACCGTCTCTGCAGGATGTTTCTCCAGAGTGAAACTGTTTCCAGTGTTTGGAGCTGAAAGTGACTCAACACATATGTGAATATTTGAAGTGCACGTAGCGACTGCAAGTTTCTTTCATGCTATAATTTATTCCCCGGCAATGCAACATGCGACCAGTAAAGAACAGTCTGCCTTGCAGTTGTCAGTGATCTCTGTAAATGCTGTTTACGTGGATGACATATTTACCTCGCCTGAAAACACAGTTAAAAAGGGAAAGTCCGTGTGTATATTTAACAGAAGGATACTTGGGGATTGGGTTCTCGGAGACTTTGTCTTCTAGTTGTGCGGTAAACCGCTGGAATCTCGGCCGGGACCGGGTTAAAGTACCGGGTCCACATGTGCTGTCATTCAATTAACCCAGTGACACTCTAGTCTCAGGAGTGACAGCGCAAACTAGGAAAAGCACTCAGAGGAAGATACTGCTGCATGTTACTTTGGTGCAAAATAAAAATAAAAAAGTGAATCGTGTGAAGTCTTTTGGTACCTTCGTGAAGTCCTGGTTCTGGTCGAGCTGTCCCAGAGGTCAGCAGACTGCCACGTGCAGCATGAGGTTGGCCATTTGAATGTACAGAACGGCGTCAAACGCCAAATGTTCTGCGAGGCAAAACCCAAAATCTGGAATCGGCAACGAAGAAATGAAAATATCTCACCGAGGGTTGGATCACGTTTCTGGGTTACACCTTCCCTTTCTCTCCATCAGTTCTAAAACCATCTCTGTTTCACCTTTTCTTGTTGCAGTTCTGAAACGAGTGTTGAATCCGCGTCTCGTCAATCTACCGCAGGGAGGCGGGACATCCCGAGATCTGGAGGCGCCTTGCCTCAGCGTCATGGAGAACCAGCCAGAGGAGGTCAGTTGTTAACGTCTGTCCATTTTTATTATATAAGATGAAGTTCTTAATGTCTGTGATAAAGTTTTTAATGCCATTAACAACTGACCTCCATCGACAAAAAGTGCCGGGTCATTCAGTAGCCAGTGAGCTCGATCTCGGCTACGTCCCACATCCCCGCTTAAGCTCCTCCCCTCGCTGATTTGTCTTATTTCAAATGTGCAACCAAAGAAACAATGGTTCAAAAAAGGAAACGGTTTTAAAAATGATGGAGAAAAAAGAAAGATAATAACACTCTCGGTTAGAGAGTTCAGATTCTCGGTTTTGGTTCTCAGATTTGGGGTTTTGATTCACATTAAATTGGTTGAATTGACGCCACAACACAGCAACAGCTGAAGAGACAGATGTCTGTTATATACAGTATCTGCCAGCATGCTGCCCTGCAGCCCCGCCCTCTGCCCTGCAGCCCCGCCCTCTGACCTGCAGCCCCACCCTCTGACCTGCAGCGCCACCCTCTGACCTGCAGCCCCACCCTCTGACCTTCAGCCCCACCCTCAGCCCTGCAGCCCCACCCTCTGACAGCCGACACCTCAGTGTCTGCTGTCTACACCTGTTTAGATAGTGGTCTCTGTAGTCCACCAACTAACCAGGTACCAGTCTGGTGGAGAGAAAACTCTCAGTTCTCCAGGTAACAGATGATTATACTGATGGATCTGGTCTTTGGTACCTTTGACGGTGTGTCTGTGTCTCTTCTCTCTACTTCCTGTTCTACCCGGCTGGTCTTCAGCAGCAGGGTCCCCTCAGGGTCTCTGGAAAGATCCCAGAGACAACTTGTGTTGTTATAGACGCTGTATAAATAAAACTGAATTGAACTGAACAGAATCATCGTGTTGCGGGTGACACCACCCTGATGGGGCTTTTTAAGGATGGTGGCAAAGCGGCTTCTCAGGCAACAACCTGACACTGAACACCAAAGCAAACAAAGAACTAATACCTGACTTCAGGAACAGGCCACGTTCCTCCTGACCTATCATGGACCACAAGCAGCGGTTCTGTCATGAAGAAGGCGCAGCACTTCCAGCACTTCCAGCACTTCCAGCACTTCCAGCACTTCCAGCACTTCCAGCACTTCCTGAGAGTGCTCAGGAAAAACAGCCTGGACAGGAAGCTGCTGCTGTGTGAGTGTCTGTCTGTGTGTGTGTGTGTGTGTGTGTGTGTGCGTGTGTGTGTGTGTGTGTGTGTGTGTGTGTGTGTGTGTGTGTGTGTGTGTGTGCGTGTGTGTGTGAATGGTATGCTGGCTGCACAGCTGGGGACAGGACATCTCACCAGAGAGTGATGAACACCGTGGAGGAACGTGTAGGATGTCCTCTGCCATCACTGGCTGCCTCATCTAGATCCTGCTGACTCAACAGGATCAACTCCATCACCTCTGACCCACCCCCTCCCAGCCCAGCCCCGCCCACCATCTGTTTGTTTACCTTCTGGCAGATATTACAGATCATTTAGATCTACACAAGCAGACTGTCAAAGTGCCTCTTCCCCTGGTTCATTCGTTCCATAAGTACATCCGACCCCAAAACTGCTCCACTGGCCATGAAAATATGAAAGTACCTCTGTCCCATTAAGCACCTGTAACATTTACATGTTGTTCATATGCTGTACACTCACTTAACCGTGTTTCCTTTGAACATTACTCTGCTGTGATACTGTTTTAATTTGATTCTTTTTTATTTGTAGTATTTTATTTAATATTTAGCATTTTATTGTGCCTGTTCAAAGTTGACCACCTAGTTTTGCTGTAGCAAGTACTATGTACTATGTACTATGTACTATGTACTGTGTACTGTGTACTACATACTGTGTAGTATGTACTATGTGCTGTGTACTGTGTACTACATACTGTGTACTATGTACTATGTACTGTGTACTGTGTACTACATACTGTGTACTATGTACTATGTACTGTGTACTGTGTACTACATACTGTGTAGTATGTACTATGTGCTGTGTACTGTGTACTACATACTGTGTACTATGTACTATGTACTGTGTACTGTGTACTACATACTGTGTACTATGTACTATGTACTGTGTACTGTGTACTGTGTACTACATACTGTGTACTATGTACTATGTGCTGTGTACTATGTACTACGTACTGCGTACAATGTACTATGTACTGTGTACTATGTACTACATACTCTGTACTATGTAGTATGTACTGTGTTCTATGTACTGTGTACTGTTTACTGTTTAATGTGTACTGTGAACTGTGTACTATGTACTGTGTACTGTTTACTGTGTACTGTTTACTGTGTACTGTGTACTGTGTACTATGTACTGTGTACTATGTACTATGTACTGTGTTCTATGTACTGTGTACTGTTTACTGTGTACTGTGTACTGTGTACTATGTACTGTGTTCTATGTACTATGTACTGTTTACTGTGTACTGTGTACTGTGTACTGTGTACTATGTACTGTGTACTGTTTACTGTGTACTGTGTACTGTGTACTATGTACTGTGTTCTATGTACTGTGTACTGTTTACTGTGTACTATGTACTGTGTTCTATGTACTGTGTACTGTTTACTGTGTACTGTGTACTGTTTACTGTGTACTGTGTACTATGTACTGTGTTCTATGTACTGTGTACTGTTTACTGTGTACTATGTACTGTGTTCTATGTACTGTGTACTGTTTACTGTGTACTGTTTACTGTGTACTGTGTACTGTGTACTATGTACTGTGTACTGTTTACTGTTTACTGTGTACTGTGTACTATGTACTGTGTACTATGTACTGTGTACTGCGTACTGTGTACTATGTACTGTGTACTATGTACTGTGTACTGTTTACTGTGTACTGTGTACTGTGTACTGTGTACTGTTTACTGTGTACTGTTTACTGTGTACTGTGTACTGTTTACTGTGTACTGTTTACTGGTTACTGTGTACTGTGTACTGTGTACTGTGTACTGTGTACTGTTTACTGTGTACTGTTTACTGTGTACTGTGTACTGTGTACTGTGTACTGTGTACTGTTTACTGTGTACTGTGTACTGTGTACTGTGTACTGTTTACTGTGTACTGTTTACTGTGTACTGTGTACTGTGTACTGTGTACTGTTTACTGTGTATTGTGTACTGTGTACTGTGTACTGTGTATTGTGTACTGTGTACTGTGTACTGTGTACTGTGTACTGTGTACTGTGTATTGTGTACTGTGTACTGTGTGCTGTTTACTGTGTACTGTGTACTGTGTACTGTGTACCATGTACTGTGTACTGTGTACTGTGTACTGTGTACTGTGTACTGTGTACTGTGTACTGTGTACCGTGTATTGTGTACTGCGTACTGTGTACTATGTACTGTGTATTGTGACAATAAATTCTATTTTGAACCCAGCGAGGAGGTTTGATTCCCTTCCCTGACAAACATCAGCGTGAGTTCAGGGAAGTGTAGAAGCTGCTGGGTCATGGTCTCAGTCCCATCTAGCTCCTCGGGGGGCCTTCACGGTTAGTCCAAGTAAAGTATATTTAGATTCAAAATGGAACTTTCTGCCATAGTAAAGTTTGGGGAACTAAAAACGCAACGTTCAGTCTGAACGCTGAAGCGCATTCCTCCATCTGCGAAACCTGGAGGAGGAATATGAGGGTTAGGGGATCCGTAGCCATGACAACCTGCCAGAGAAGATGCAACAATAAATTCTGAATCATACCTGCAACTTCAGAAGGAAACTTTTAAGATACTTGTTTATAACCCCCCCCCCCCCCCCCCGACCCCCCCCCCCACACACACACACATATACATACATACATACACACACACACACACATATACATACATACATACACACACACACACACATATACATACATACATACACACACACACACACACACACACATATACATACACACACACACACACACAAACCCTGAGCCAGAATTTAAAAATAAATAGAATTACAAAACATAACGCAGCGTATTGGGTCTAACAAAAGTCCTAAGAAAAAACAATAAGAGTTACAGAACCAGGCAGGACGGTGGTCGAGGTCGAGGTCGAGGTTGAGGTTGAGGTCGAGGTCGAGGTCGAGGTCGAGGTCGAGGTCGAGGTCGAGGTCGAGGTCGGCCAGCCTCACAGCACGAAGGTTCCTGGTATGACTCATGGGGGGTCTTTCTGTGTGGGACTTGCTTGTTCCGGTGGTTGTGTAGGTTTTCTCCAGGTTCTCCGGTTGTTCTCGTGGTCCAGGAACATGAACGTTCGGTTGATCGCTGATTCTAAATTGCCTGCAGGAGCGAGTGTGAGCACGTTTGTCTTTAGGTGGCAGTTTTTTGTTATCATTTTGAAGGACTTTTGGGAAAGTGTAACGACGTTGTGGGTTTCTGCAGAAATGTGGTAAAGGTCCAGAAACACTGCACCGCTGCTGGACGTTCAGGTTCAGTCGCGGATGTTTACGTCTGAGTTCCAGACTGACTGAGGCAGATGATCAGAGACTTTTCTTCCACAGAGGATCAGACCTCCAAGGAGATCAGCACACTCCCAGGATTTAAGAGCTCTCTCTCTCCCTCGCCCTCCCTCGCTCTCCCTCGCTCTCCCTCGCTCTCCCTCTCTGTACTTTGTTTCTGCCCCCCCCCCCTCAGTAATCGCTGTGTTGTGTTGTGGAGCTGACTCTTTCTCCTCCCTCTCCTCCTCCTGCCTGTATATAAGCGAAGATGACTGGTTTGTGTTTCAGAGTGACAAAAACCTCAGACTTCTCAGACGTGCGCCACGGGGGGGCACCATGACTCCTGGTGGGACCCCTGACGGAGAGTCCTGAGCATGTGCAGGTGAGCTCTTAGACAGTGATGCCACGTTTTCATGACAAGAGCAACTGAACTGAACTGCTGCAGTTTTTTTCTTCTTACACCAAGAGGAAGATAAAGTGTATTTTTAAACCCTAAGTGAGGCGTCAACCCTGTGTGTTACGGCGTGGCTCGATTGTTTTGGGTGATGCAGGAAGGGGGGAGGAGATAGGGGCACCCTGTCATGCAAGGAATGTTGGCTCACCCTTAACAAAACCCACGAAGTGCAGAATAGTTTTGTCACTGAGGAATTACGCTCAGAGCACGCCTGAGGTCCCTGAGTGGGTTTTATTTAAGCAGACGAGAACTGCAGGAGAGGCATTAAAGCTCCCATTTAAGTCGCGTCTCAGTCATTTAGCAGATGCTCTGACTCATAAAGGTTTACAGTAAATAGTCGGAGAGATGACAGCGGGGGGGCCACAGTTTTCAGTCTGAAGTAGTAGTTCTTCACAGCCAGCTGTAAAATGTCCGTTTCTGTTTGAGGAAGCCTTTTGTTTTCCAGGCTGACCGGAGACTCGGGGTTCAAGGGTTCAGGGTTAAAGATCAAATCATCAGGCTGGAATGTTGTGCAGCAAACAGGATTTCAGGATTGTGTTAAGCTCTGCGGTGAAATGAGACAGAAAGGAGGGCGATAAGCTCATCTAAGGAAGTGATGCCTTCAGGTGCGTCGCTGATGAATCCGGCGACTGACAAGAACCTGCTCGCTGGTTTTTTAGTTGTTTCAATACATCAGCTGAGCTTCATTAACGTGTAATGACGTAGTGTTCTGGAGCCGCACGTGCGATTTGCTCGTTAACCTTTGCGTGCGTGGAGGTCAGACGGGGACGCCGCGTCTGTTGGGCTCACGTGTTGCAGGAGGCACAACAGTCCTCCACGTCTTCATGTACCAGTCGTTGTTAATCTTTGGAAGTAACTCCAACTAAACCTAACTGTGTACATTCATAAACAGCAGAAAAGTAGAAAAGTCAGAAAGAAAATGTCCTTTCATCCGAAGGTTGAGTAAAACAAACAAGGCGGTTCTCACTTTCAAAATGAGTCACTACGTGTCCGAACTTTGATCCTGTCTACAGACTCATGTAGACGCTGTTGATCCTGGTTATTCTTGTACGTCCATGATGTGACTGTTAGTCTTGTTAACTCGTTACCATGACGACCAACAAAATGGCATGAGGTAAGGTAATGATAGGACCGTTAAAGAACATCATTTAACCCAAACAATGATGGTATTTTAAACCTAAGAAGGTGGTTGGGATTCCCTACCCAAAGCAAACAGTAATTAACGCGTGTGAATACATGGAAATGTAGAAGCAGTCGCTGTATCCTGGCTGCGAACTGCCCCACACTTGAACTCGGTGTTGTTGTGGTGGCGGCATCTCCGTGCCGTCTTTCTCGTCTGATGTGAGGGCTGCAGAGCTGCAGGCTGCGTGACGTCGTCCTCGGTACCTCACAGGAGCGGGATTGACGTCCTAACTGGAGCGGGATTGACGTCCTAACTGTGAAAATACGCTTTCATGTTCTCTGAGAACGTCTGTTTTTGAGCCATTGTCCTTTGAGACATTTGTCATCTAGGAAAACGTTCTTGTGAAAAGCCCTCTCGTTCCAGGTATCCAGGTGGTCAGGTGGCTTTACGTTTTGGTCAGATGGTGTTGCGGGGCAGCATGGGGGTTCAGGGACGTTCAGACGTTTCCCTGGTTCTAGTTAATGGTCGTAATCAGCTGGTCACCGAGGTCTGCACAGGTTATGACACAGCCCCGTCGACCAGGGTTGTGTTGAAGCAGGAAAACAGCGAAAGCATGCAGGACAGTGGCGTTCCCGGGTTGCAGTTCACAATTTCAACAGTTTCAGACAGAGACAGAGACATCTTCTCTACATCGTCTCTGACACGGTTGTGAGGAGTACTATTCCAACGCTCCACTGCAGTTTAATCCACGAGATGCCTTTTTAGAATAGAATAGAGTTTATTGGCATTTGTACAAGTTAAAGACAGGTAACCTGGGACTCCCGTGCATGTCCCAGAGTCAGGTACCACCAGGAGTGCCAGAGTCAGGTACCACCAGGAGTCCCAGAGTTAGGTACCACCAGGAGTCCCAGAGTCAGGTACCACCAGGAGTGCCAGAGTCAGGTACCACCAGGAGTCCCGGAGTCAGGTACCACCAGGAGTGCCAGAGTCAGGTACCACCAGGAGTGCCAGAGTCAGGTACCACCAGGAGTCCCGGAGTCAGGTACCACCAGGAGTCCCGGAGTCAGGTACCACCAGGAGTGCCAGAGTCAGGTACCACCAGGAGTGCCAGAGTCAGGTACCACCAGGAGTGCCAGAGTCAGGTACCACCAGGAGTCCCAGAGTCAGGTACCACCAGGAGTGCCAGAGTCAGGTACCACCAGGAGTCCTAGAGTCAGGTACCACCAGGGCGTGAATGACAAGGCATTTTTTTACAGCGGCCGGACGTTAGAAACGTCACTGTGACATTCGGCTTCTCTGTTTCATGTTCTTTGTCTCCATGTGCTTAACACGCTCATGTGAATGCTAAATAAGGTCAAATAAATGTAATTAACCAATTTACACATTAATGAATAAATATATATCCATCCATTATCTACACCCGCTTTATCCGTTTCCGGGTCACGGGGGTCTGTCGGAGCCTATCCCGACACATAGTAGACGAAAGGCAGGTGTCCACCTGGACAGGTCGCCAGTCTATCCAGGGCATAAATATATATATATATATATATATATATATATATATATATATATATATATATATATATATATATATATATATATATATATTCAATCTTGGATTCAGCGACGGAGAAGAAGAGCTCTTCTGCCTCACTTCCACAACGTCTGGCTCTACGTTTTTCTGCCTCAAAGCGACTCCCCGGCGGTCCTGGGCTGTGATTTCTGGAGTCTTGGTGCTCCCCGCCGCTGTGATTTCTGGAGTCTTGGTGCTCCCCGCCGCTGTGATCGGCTGTGGCTCTGCTGAATGGAAAGATTTCTGCTCTGCTGTTTCCTGTCCTCCAGCCTTTGTTTTCACCCACTCCAGTGAGGAACATGAATCACAACCGCATTCAGTCACCAGTAACATTTGTGAGAGTGCTTCGCTCTTTCACTCTTCGCTCTGGGAACATGGTGCACACAGCTTTGATCATGTCTTATGGAAAGTCCTGGTGCAGCGTCACGGACGAGGCGAGCTAAACTCTGGCATGAAGAACTTTCACAGTTTTTGAGACGAGCCTGGGTCGGTTGACTCTGCTCAGGGACGTAGTTTCCTGTATGTACGGCAGCGAGATTATTGACGTCTGCATCCAGAGTAAGAGTAAGCTCTGTCTGGAGTGCTGTGATGGGTTTGAAGTCTTCAGCAATCGCTGTAAAAGAGGAAGAACTACCATTTAAATTAAATTATGTCAAGGCTTCTAATAGCAAATTGCCTCTCAAATTCAAATTTACTGGAGAGGTCATTTGTCCACCCTCCACGACTACCACAAGCTTTGTGTCACAGGGACTGAGTCAAGAAGGTTTGGAGTTGAGCCCAGGGTACCATCTGTGTGATCCCTGAGGAGGTTTTCCGGCTAAGTCCAAATGGGAGTAAACCGTTGGAAGGAGTCCATTTCCTCTCTGGTGCAGGAACACCCTGGATGCCCCCAGGAGGAGCTGGAGGAAATGACTGCACTCTTTCTATCAGATGTCCACTACAGTAGGAAAAACTCGTTCTTCTGGTTAGTTTCACAGCATGTCACCCTCCGCAGGCAGTTGACCCTTTGATCTTAAATAAACTCACCTTTTTACTTGGTCCACGCTTAAGAAGCTACTGTAAGTCCACTCAAAGAAAACTCAGCTTCTGAGGGATGTTCAGCAGGACTTCACCTCTGGAAACGTACAGCTGTGCAATCAGATCCTTCATGTAGTAGTTAAGACCATCCTTGATACTCAGCTGTGTTCTGGTGACACTTTGGCTCCAGCTGTTTAATTTGACTGGTTTTAGATGGATGGACGGATGAATGGATGAATGGATAAATACTTTATTTATAGTGTTTGAGCAGCATATCAGTTTACAGAAACAGGTGGATGGGTAATCATTTAAGAAAAGAATATAAACCCTGGTAGTGCAAGAAGGTAGGGTGGCTGAGGACATTAAAGTCATTAAAAAGGCTGAGTGTCAAACTCGCCTAAAGAAATGTTTATGTAAGTGTTTGTGGTGCTGACGCTCTTTGATGCTCTCTGGCGCTCTCTGGCGCTCTCTGGCGCTCTCTGGCGCTCTCTGGCGCTATCTGACACTCTCTGGCGCTCTGTGACGGTCTCTGGCGCTCTCTGATGCTCTGGTGCTCTGTGACACTCTTTGACGCTCTCTGGCGCTATCTGACACTCTCTGGCGCTCTGTGACGGTCTCTGGCGCTCTCTGATGCTCTGTGGCGCTCTATTAACCTCTCTGATGTTCTCTGGCACTCTGTGACGCTCTCTGGTGCTCTGTGACACTCTCTGGCGCTCTGTGATGCTCTCTGACACTCTCTGACGCTCTCTGGCGCTATCTGACGCTCTGTGATGCTCTCTGATGTTCTCTGGCACTCTGTGATGCTCTCTGGCGCTCTGTGATGCTCTCTGGCGCTCTCTGATGCTCTCTGTGGCTCCCCGGATGCTCTGTGACACTCTGTGACGCTCTCTGGCGTTATCTGACGCTCTGTGATGCTCTCTGACACTCTCTGATGCACTCTGGCGCTATCCACGCTCTCTGGCGCTCTGTGACGCTCTCTGGCGCTCTGTGACGCTCTCTGGTGCTCTGTGACATTCGCAGACGAAACCTCTCAAATACTTTGAAAAGATCATCAGCCTTCATAAACTTTAATGTATTTTTCAGCATTATATCTGTAAATTGTATTTCTACTCGGAAAAGAATAAACGTATGACTATTTTCTTTATTTATGGACCAGCTTAATGATTTATCGACAGAAAATTTACATTAACAGTTTCATTTCCATCATGCTTTGATGCAATCTGTTGGTTTTCTTTGTGAGGTAATTACTATTCTTATTTTTATTGGTTTTTATTAACTTGACTAATTTGAAATTGAATTGTATTTTTGAAAAGCCTTTTAAGTTGAATCAAATCAAATTTAACTCTCTTCTTCTATATAATAATAATAATAATAATAATAATAATAATTAATTATTATATTATTATTATTGTTATTATTATTATTATTATTATTATTATTATTATTATTATTATTATTATTATTATTATTATTATTATTATTATTATTGTTATCTGTACAGAACTCATGTATAAATGACTGGTTTTGTAGTTTTCATGATCAGGATTAGTTGGATGATAAAACCAATTACAAAAACATTTATTAATATTTATTAGTATTATTTATTATTTTATGAACCCAAGACATATACTGTTCTGTACAAAACAAGTTTACATATATTTTTCTTATCAACTTAATGCCATTTAATATACAACCATTTTTTATTTGGTTTTCCAAAAAAGGACAAAAAAGAGTAAATTCATGTCACCTTTCTTTCCCAGTGTTTCATCGCTGAGGAAATAAAAGTAATGAGGCGAACGAGTGTCAATGTGTGTTTGTGCGTTCTCGCTGCCATCACAGAAGTGTAAATGACCTTTGACGGTACTGACGGTACTGACGGTACTGACCGAAAACCCAGAGCATCGCAGAACCTCACTTTTAAACTTGGTACCGTTAACGTTCTTTTCATCTTTGGTTGGTGTCTATTTCTTCAAAAAGTATCTAAAATAGTGAATTATCTGACCTCAGTATAAGTTTTATCTCTTGTAATTCAATTCAATTCAATTCAATTTTATTTATATAGCGTCTATTACAACACAAGTTGTCTCCAGGATCTTCCCAGAGACCAGAACATGACCCCCGAGTAATTATTACATAAACAACGGCAGATAAAAACTTCCCGTTAAGAGGGAAGAAACCTGGACCAGGACCTGGATCAGGACCTGGATCTACCCTCCTGCTGAAGACCAGCCGGGTAGAACAGGAAGTAAAGACAGAATAGAGACATAGACACACCGTCAAAGGTACCAAAGACAGGATACAATAGTAAAATTATCTATCAGCAGCAGAACCAAGACTTCTGTGTATATGGGTGAGAAGAAGAGACAGAGAAGGCAAAGAGAAACAGAGAAGGTGAGGGGCACCAGTCAGTGGATCATGTTGGTGTCCCCCTGCAGCAGGTCTACAGCAGCAGATCCAGATGAAGCTGTGTTGAAGACCAGCTGCTCTAGTCTGGTCCTGCAGCTGCAGCTGTGACTACTGGTCCTGACACACTAAAGTTTACACCAACTAGATGTTTTACTGAACACAAACGTTTGAAGTTTGGTTTTAAAGGTGGAGGTGGTGTCAGCCTCCTTCACCCAGACTGGAAGTTGGTTCCATGGTGATGGTGCCTTGTACCGTGTAATAGTCCAACCCTAGGTTCCTATGAACCCAGAGATGTAAACACCTCCTCTGGACAAGGTTTCCTTCTTCTCACAATCAAGGTTAATGCGTGTTTGTAAACGTATCTCTGTTGTGTATGTGCTTTGACAAAGGTTTCTCTCATTAATCCTTGTCCACTTGGTTATCAGTTCTTGATGGATGACTCTTCTGAGGGATCCGTGATCACAGTTTTCCAGCTTAGATTTGTGCCTTTTGCTTTAACACACTATAAAGTCTCTTCAGATTCCTTGAATCTTTTACAAAAAACCAAACCCGAAGGTGCGTGTAAACCCTCCGACCGTCTCGTTCACCAGGGTAAACTCCAACGCATGGCGGCTGAGCTGGGGAGGTGTAAGCAAGCCCCCACCAGCTCACCTCCACTCAGCCTGGGCAACTCCAGAGTAGTGGAGGTACCAGCCGCTCTCAAGGAGCTGGGTTCCAGAGCCCAAGCTGTGCGTGGAGGCGAGCCCGACTAACTTTAGCCGGTAGCTCTCAACCTCCCGCACAAGCCCCAGGGTGGGGCCCCGGTGACGCCAATCCGGGCGACGTAAGGATCCTTGTTATTTTTCTGTTCATGAGTGGGTTGTGAAGCGCTCTTAGTCTGGCCCGTCACCTAGCACCTGTTTGCTACGGGAGACCCTACCAGGAGCGTAGTGGCCCTGACAACATAGCTCCTAGGATCACTCGGGCACTGTTTTTGTAGTCATGTCCTTTTGAATGTGCCTTTACCAAACTCCTTCTCATGAAGTCAAAATAACTTCTTCATGCACCAAATTCTGCTACGTTGTGAGAACACGTTGTGAGAAAATGTTTGTCCAGCATCCCTGTAAGCTATAAAATTGACCGAAAGCTTTACTTTGGT
>CM026199.1:1356789-1551789 GCA_014839995.1 Xenentodon cancila | reverse complement strand
ATCACCTGGCTCTCCAAAGCTTTGCTGCTACTTTTGAGTTTTTAATACCCTAAATAAAGCAGGTTTAAGCATGTTAAGCTCTCTGAACAACATCTGTGCAAAAACATATTCCTGTACACCTGCAAACCTGCTCCTGTGCACAAGCTCCTGTCAGAGCAAAACAAACATGAGAGTAAGGTTCACCTGCGGCCACAAAACAAGTCTCAACACATCAAGTGCTGCCACGCCGTCTCGTATGTGTGTAATGTTGAACTTGCATTACTGTGAGCATCTACAAACGTGTACATGAGCGCATGCTCGAGCTCCTCCTCCAGCCCCGCACTATCAAAGCTGAGCGTCACAGTAAACCGTGTCTGAAAAACACTTGTACATTTGGAAATCCCAGGTGTGGTGGCAGCTTTAGGACCATTTGCATCAGAAAGGAAAACTTTTACTGGCTCATGGCCAATGTCCAGAGAGCCACAGAACAGTTCTGTACTGGTAAACTTTCAGTCCCTTTTTGTTTTTTTAAACATGATTTCCAGTGAAACACTATAATTACTGACACCAGTGCAGACACATTGTAAAAGTATTGCAACTTTCCCCCTCAGGATCCAACTACATATAGATCGTTTCTTCCCAGCAAAGGAACCGACTCACTTCTGCCACCTGCTGGTGCACCAAAGAGCAATGTGTTGCTCCAGTCTGTTTAGATCACTATTTTTTTTTTTTTTTTTTTTTGTCACAATGCACAATTTGATAAAAGGAAAAAGAAAAGTTCATGACCAAAGTTATTGTTTTCTGTGTCAGTGATGGATGTGATGTGACGTCTGTTCCTGTGTGCTTCCCGCAGAACGACTTGATCCACAGCATTGGCGAGAGCGCTGCTCTAGGAGCTGCAGGATTTGTCATCTGGGGCGACCTAAACTTGACGTCTTCCAGAGTACGTGTATTGTGCTGTCTGATCTCTATGTAAACTGCAGAAACTGTTTGCTTGCTTGTTTGTTTGTTCAGAAGACCAGGTCGGTTCTGACCAAGCGTGTTGCAGTGTGTCTTTATCGGGGATGTCTTCTACCTTTCTACCATACGACTGGCGTCATCCTCCACTGGTTCTACCAGCAAGCTCCTGGTCATAGTGAATGTGACTTGCTGGTAACCTGACTCCTCAGACCCTCGTCCCTGGTTACTCCACAGTTCCCCAGTTTTCCTGGAGAGTCAGAAGAGGGGATCTTTTGGTTGTTGCAAATGTTTTGTCACACACAAGTGAAAAAAACTGGTTAATCAAAAGCTTATTTGGAAATGTTATTTCAACAAAGGGTCTGAATACTTGTGAAAAGTGTATTTATATGTCTTAAACGTTAACGTAAATGCCATGTTAAGACAATAAAGATTAATTTAACCTATTATAAGAGTCCAGAATGTGGACAAAAGTGCAAATTTTAAGACTATTTTTCCACTTTGAATCACTTTTAATCCCAGCAGACCTGTTTGAACAGAAGTCCAAAAGTGAATAAAACAAGAGAATTAAAAGAACTGATATCAAAATGTTGATAAATGAACTATCTAAACCCAAAAATGGTCTGGTTGTTTCCGCAGCACAACTGCACCGTGGTGAAGTCCTTCTTGAGCCACCGCCTCGGTCACTACATCACCAACGTGACACGGGCCGCTGAAGTCTGCAGCGACTTCCTGTGCCAGGGCAACGGTCGCTGCGTCCGCCGGGACCCGCTGGCCCACCACTACCTCCACCTGAGTGCTGACAGCTACCAGATTCATCCCTCTGGAGATGGGGGCTTCTCTGTTACCGGGTGGCACTCGCAGCGTGAACAGAAACTGCTGACTGAGAGGTTTCGCTGCCACTGCTACGAAGGCCACGAAGGAGACTCTTGTGACAGCATCAACAAAGTGAGAGAGGATGACGAGCTGTGGAAGGAGGAGGAGGAGGATGAACAAGAAAGAAGGAGGACAGAGTGGGAGGACGAGCAGGGTGAACAATGGGAGGGCGGAGAGAGCGCTGCAGGCCCAGCCAGCTCAGTCCCCGTTTGGATCCTCCTCATGCTTCTGTTGAACTTACTGCTTGTATAACTGTGAGAGAGGCATCAAATTAAATGCAGCTGTGGACTAACTTCATCTTTCAACACTTAACCTTTTACATGCTGGCGTTCTGTGACATTTCTGTAAAGGGGGGCCACCTATTTCACTCCGCTGGCCTTTATATACTGGCCCAAGCAAGACGGAAAAATCCCGCAAACGTGTGTCCTTACAGACACGAAACCGGCGTTCCGGAACCAAAGTGTGACTTAAAGTCGTGCGTGTGAAACGAGACAGAAGGCGTCAATCGTGGTCATTGTTCTCCTACTAATAATAATAAAAATAAAAACAGCGGAGGAGAAGATGCCGTCAGCCTTTTCCATATTGGACTAGACAGTGACGGTGTGTGTGGTCAGCGTGCTGATGTACAGAAAAGCTGACCGAGAAGGTTTGAACAGCGTAACTCGACAGATTCAGCTGCATGTACAACTTCAGTGCAGTAAATAACAATGCTGCAGCTCCTCCCAGCTGGAAGTGTGCGGGTCTTCCTCACCAGCTGGAAGTGTGCGGGTCTTCTTCACCAGCTGGAAGTGTGAGGGTCTTCCTCACCAGCTGGAAACATGAGGGTCTTCCTCACCAGCTGGAAGTGTGAGGGTCTTCCTCACCAGCTGGAAGTGTGCGGGTCTTCTTCACCAGCTGGAAGTGTGAGGGTCTTCCTCACCAGCTGGAAACATGAGGGTCTTCCTCACCAGCTGGAAGTGTGAGGGTCTTCCTCACCAGCTGGAAGTGTGCGGGTCTTCCTCACCAGCTGGAAACATGAGGGTCTTCCTCACCAGCTGGAAACATGAGGGTCTTCCTCACCAGCTGGAAACATGAGGGTCTTCCTCACCAGCTGGAAGTGTGCGGGTCTTCCTCACCAGCTGGAAGTGTGCGGGTCTTCCTCACCAGCTGGAAATGTGAAGGTCTTCCTCACCAGCTGGAAATGTGAGGGTATTCCTCACCAGCTGGAAGTGTGCGGGTCTTCCTCACCAGCTGGAAACATGAGGGTCTTCCTCACCAGCTGGAAGTGTGCGGGTCTTCCTCACCAGCTGGAAGTGTGCGGGTCTTCCTCCCCAGCTGGAAGTGTGGGTGTCTTCCTCACCAGCTGGAAATGTGAGGGTCTTCCTCACCAGCTGGAAATGTGAAGGTCTTCCTCACCAGCTGGAAGTGTGCGGGTCTTCCTCCCCAGCTGGAAGTGTGGGTGTCTTCCTCACCAGCTGGAAGTGTGCGGGTCTTCCTAAACCAGCTGGAAGTGTGCGGGTCTTCCTAAACCAGCTGGAAGTGTGCGGGTCTTCCTAAACCAGCTGGAAGTCTTCCTAAACCAGCTGGAAGTGTGCGGGTCTTCCTAAACCAGCTGGAAGTGTGAGGGTCTTCCTCACCAGCTGGAAATGTGAGGGTCTTCCTCACCAGCTGGAAATGTGAAGGTCTTCCTCACCAGCTGGAAGTGTGCGGGTCTTCCTCCCCAGCTGGAAGTGTGGGTGTCTTCCTCACCAGCTGGAAGTGTGCGGGTCTTCCTAAACCAGCTGGAAGTGTGCGGGTCTTCCTAAACCAGCTGGAAGTGTGCGGGTCTTCCTAAACCAGCTGGAAGTCTTCCTAAACCAGCTGGAAGTGTGCGGGTCTTCCTAAACCAGCTGGAAGTGTGCGGGTCTTCCTAAACCAGCTGGAAGTGTGCGGGTCTTCCTAAACCAGCTGGAAGTGTGTGGGTCTTCCTCCCCGGCTGGAAGGGAGTTCAAGTTACATTTCCTTTGATACTTGTACTCTCTGAATTTCTAGTTCTAAAAACAAGTATTGCACAAGCTAGAAAAA
Source organism: Xenentodon cancila (assembly GCA_014839995.1). Lineage (NCBI taxonomy): Eukaryota > Metazoa > Chordata > Actinopteri > Beloniformes > Belonidae > Xenentodon > Xenentodon cancila. Next base: position 1,547,934 of record CM026199.1, on the reverse strand, counting down.
ACGATCCCCTTTTTGTTTTTCCTGGTGAAGTATTCTCATTATCCTGGAGAAGCCAAATCCAACCAGCAAAAGTTTTGATCTATAAATCTTTCAGAAATGTATCCTGGTCTTTTGCATTGGCTAGTTTACTTTATTTTCACACAATTATTTGGTCAGTGTCTCAAACTGAAATGTCCTTCTTTAAGCACAAATACTTTGGCACATAATTCAGCGGTATCTTTTTGTAATGAAGCAAATGTTGACGTGCTGGTTCGCTGTTTTATCCTGGTTTCCAGTAAAAAGACTTTTTCCACTTTGCACAAAATAAAAAAATAGACCAAAATAAGTGTACGGTGTTCATTTTTCCTTATTAAAGGTTTTTCTTTACCTTCATTTAATTGCATGTGTACACTGTACTTGAGCAATCAAGCTGGTATTTAGCACCATGTCATGTCCTTTCTATCCATTTCCACCCCTTTCCTGTGACTCCCGCCCTACTATCCCTCCCAGGTCCCGCCCTACTATCCCTCCCAGGTCCCGCCCTACTATCCCTCCCAAGTCCCGCCCTACTATCCCTCCCAAGTCCCGCCCCACTATCCCTCTTAAGAATGCCCACTATCCCTCCCAAGTCCCGCCCTACTATCGCTCCCAGGTCCCGCCCTACTATCCCTCCCAGGTCCCGCCCTACTATCCCTCCCAAGTCCCGCCCTACTATCCCTCCCAGGTCCCGCCCTACTATCCCTCCCAAGTCCCGCCCTACTATCCCTCCCAGGTCCCGCCCTACTATCCCTCCCAAGCCCTGCCCTACTATCCCTCCCAAGACCTGCCCTACTATCCCTCCCAAGTCCCGCCCTACTATCCCTCCCAAGCCCTGCCCTACTATCCCTCCCAAGCCCTGCCCTACTATCACTCCCAAGTAACGCCCTACTATCCCTCCCAAGTCCCGCCCTACTATCCCTCCCAAGTCCCGCCCTACCATCCCTCCCAGGTCCCGCCCTACCATCCCTCCCAGGTCCCGCCCTACTATCCCTCCCAAATCCCGTCCTACTATCCCTCCCAAGCCCTGCCCTACTATCCCTCCCAAGCCCTGCCCTACTAACCCTCCCAAGTCCCGCCCTTCTATCCCTTCCAAGCCCCGCCCTACTATCCCTCCCAAGCCCCGCCCTACTATCCCTCCCAAGCCCCGCCCTACTATCCCTCCCAAGTCCCGCCCTACTATCCCTCCCAAGCCCTGGCCTACTATCCCTCCCAAGTCCCGCCCTACTATCCCTCCCAAGTCCCGCCCCACTATCCCTCTTAAGAATGCCCACTATCCCTCCCAAGTCCCGCCCTTCTATCCCTCCCAAGTCCCGCCCTACTATCACTCCCAAGTCCTGCCCTACTATCCCTCACAAGTCCCGCCCTACTATCCCTCCCAAGTCCCGCCCTACCATCCCTCCCAGGTCCCGCCCTACCATCCCTCCCAGGTCCCGCCCTACTATCTCTCCCAAATCCCGCCCTACTATCCCTCACAAGTCCCGCCCTACTATCCCTCCCAAGTCCCGCCCTACCATCCCTCCCAGGTCCCGCCCTACCATCCCTCCCAGGTCCCGCCCTACTATCTCTCCCAAATCCCGCCCTACTATCCCTCCCAAGCCCTGCCCTACTATCCCTCCCAAGCCCTGCCCTACTATCCCTCCCAAGTCCCGCCCTTCTATCCCTTCCAAGCCCCGCCCTACTATCCCTCCCAAGCCCTGCCCTACTATCCCTCCCAAGCCCTGCCCTACTATCCCTCCCAAGTCCCGCCCTACTATCCCTCCCAAGTCCCGCCCTACTATCCCTCCCAAGTCCCGCCCTACTATCCCTCCCAAGCCCTGGCCTACTATCCCTCCCAAGTCCCGCCCTAGTATCCCTCCCAAGTCCCGCCCCACTATCCCTCTTAAGAATGCCCACTATCCCTCCCAAGTCCCGCCCTTCTATCCCTCCCAAGTCCCGCCCTACTATCACTCCCAAGTCCTGCCCTACTATCCCTCCCAAGTCCTGCCCTACTATCCCTCCCAAGTCCTGCCCTACTATCCCTCCCAAGTCCTGCCCTACTATCCCTCCCAAGTCCTGCCCTACTATCCCTCCCAAGCCCTGGCCTACTATCACTCCCAAGTCACCTCCTTGAGCTCAACTGGTGATCAGCTGTGGTAACAGGTATAACCTCTTGTTACAATGCCATGGTTTGCTGGGAAAGCCTTTATGAATATTATTTTGGCACTTGCTACCCACCTAAACGTTTTTGCAGGCCAATCCCCCACAAAACATGACATCATCATTGTCCAACAGCTGCTGCCCAGAAGGTCATTGGTTATCCACAAATACATTTGCTTAAGAGCTACTCAGAGGTCATGACACCTGAGGTGTTCTTTCAGTCTACAAACATCCCAGGTACCAGTCTGATGAGGCCTGATAGCAATTTCAATCATGTAGATGTCTTAGATGTGTTTTGCTGATAGTTGTCTGCTTGTCACTCTGCCTACGTCACATACTGGGGAGTGGTGGCCTAGTGGTTACAGTGGTGGGCTTGGGCGTGGTTCAAGCCCAGGGCTGCCCACAATGGTAAATCACTGGGGGGCCCTGAGCAAGGCCCTTAACTCCCAATTCCCAATCCCCGGGGCGCTGCCCTGCTAGCAGCCCCACTGCTCACTAGTGAAACTAGTTGATGGGTTAAAAGCAGAGACTAATTTCGGTGTGTATTGTACATACAGCGTGTGCACGATGACCACACTGACAAGAATGGTCAGGAAAAAAAAAATACTGTATTCCTGCATCGCCCCCTGGGAACCAGCTGAATCCAGAGGAACCAGTACTAGTTTTAGAGCGAACCAGCCAAGGTTTCATTGTACTTCCTGTCCCTGTGCTAAGCTTAGCTGAGCTAAACTAACTGACTGCGGTCACGTAAGGGTGACGCTGATTCACTCATCAAACATGACAACACAAATAAGTGTCACGTGTCAAATAGTTAAATGAAAACATGAAGATGAACACAGAACTTTCTTGCCTCAATATATGGGATTATTACAACAAAATAAACTACCACAGCTATGCAGATGACACACAGATATATATCAAAAATGTACAAAAAAGGAAAAAGGTCTGTACCGTCTGTGGACTTGCAGCTGCCCCACCACACCGTTGAACAGAGGATGCGTGACATCAACAATGTCATTCAGACACAGCTTTAAACAGATTTCGAGAAGTGCCAGGATTTCAGCATTGCTGTGGATGAGTTATGTGACATCCAGGTTATTGATATTTGTGTGGTCGGAGTCAGAAGACTTTGCTGTTAGGTTAAAAATTACCTCTTTCAACTGCAGTAACGAAAGACGGTGGACAGCTATGTTGGGGTTCACATGCGGTCTTATAGGGCTGTGCAAGAGTGACAAACTTTCTCCCGATTTTTGAACATTTCATTGTATCATTCACCAAGAGCACTTGGTATCCAAAAAGCTGAATAAAAGACCACATTTGCAAACCTGTGATTGACATTGTAAATCTTATTTGCACACATGCTCTGAATAACAGACATTTGAAAAACCTTGAATCCAAAGTCCAAACTTAAATCCAGTGATCTTCTCCACGATTACACTACACGGCCAAAAGTATTCACTCACCTGTCTCGACTCACATATGATCTTCAGTGACCTCCCATTCCTGATCCAGAGGGTTCAATATGACGTCGGTCCACCTTTGCAGCTGTAACAGCTTCAACTCTTCTGGGAAGTTTATCCACAAGGTTTAGGAGTGTTTATGGGAATTTGTGACCATTCTTCCAGAAGTACATTTGCGAGGTCACACTGATGCTGGACCAGAAGGTCTGGTTCTCAGTCTCCGCTCTAATTCATCCCAAAGATGTTCTGTCAGGTTGAAGTCTGGACTCTGTGCAGGTCAGTCAGGTTCATCCACACCAGACTCTGTCATCCAGGTCTTCATGGACCTGCTTTGTGCACTGGTACAGTCATGTTGGAAGAGGAAGGGCCCAGCTCCAAACTGTTCCCACAAAGTTGGGAGCTGGAATTGTCCAAAAGTTCTTGGTCTGCTGAATCATTCAGAGTTCCTTTCACTGGAATTAAGGGTCCAAGTCCAGCTCCTGAAGAACAACCCCACACCATAATCCCCCCTCCACCAAACTTTACACTTGGAACAATGCAGTCAGACAAGTACCGTTGTCCTGGCAACCACCAAACCCAGAATGGTTCATCAGGTTTACAGATGGAGAAGCTCCATTCGTCTCTCCAGATAAGGTGTCTCTACTGCTCCAGAGTCCAGTGGCGGCGTGTTTTACACCACTGCATCGACGCTTTGCTTGTGTTGTGTTGTGTTGGTGATGTTTGTCTTGGATGCAGCTGCTCGGACATGGAAACACATTCAAGTTCTCTGAGCACTGTTCTGGAGATGATCTGAAGACCACATGAAGTTTGGAGGTCTGTAGTGATTGACTCTGCAGGAAGTTGGTGACCTCTTCCCACTATGCGCCTCAGCATCCGCTGACCCGCTCCGTCAGTTTATGTGACCGACCACTTAGTGGCTGAGTTGATGTCGTTCCCAAAATCTTCCATGTTCTTATAATACAGCTGACAGCTGGAATATTTACAAGGAAACTTCAGGACTGGATTTGTTGCACAGGTGACATCCCATCACAGCTCCACGCTGGACTTCACTGAGCTCCTGAGAGCAACTCGTTCTTTCACAAATAGTTGTAAAAACAGTCTGCATGCTGAGGTGCTGGATTTTATTCACCTGTGGCCACGGAAGTGACTGGAACACCTGATTCCCATTATTTGGATGGGTGAGCAAATACTTCTGGCAATATAGTGTATGTGAGATAGCTCTCAAGAAGCAAAATGCTCTCCCAATGTTTTGATCGTTTAAACAGGTAAAATAAACAATTTGATGAGCACTATGTTGTGTTGGCATCAGTTTAGTTGTGTGGCTCTTTGAAATTGTGTTGGGTTTTGTTGTGGGTCTTTGATCTGAACTGATTAGTCACCTCTGATCTTGGAGGATGAGAATGGTGAGAAGACTGAAGTCAGCAGTCCTTGCAGTGATGCAAGAAGCCAGTAAAGGGAAACAGGCTTTGACTGTAGGGAGGATTGAGCAGGCAGGTGTGGATTTCTGAATCAGCTTGGACGTATTGGTTATAGAAGGAACTGGACCACATGAGAATAAGTGGGGGGTGGACAAAGACGCCGGGGAAGTCTGTGGTGGAAGCAGCAGCTCCTTCAGAGACAAGCTGTTGGTGAATGTTGGAGATTTCTGAAGCAAAGAAGGCCAAAGGGGAGTTATGGAAGTCAGTTGACTACAGATGGAGAGGGAACGAGTCTGGAGGTCTCGTAATGTTGGTGAGCAGAAAAAAGAGGAATCTGGAATTTCCTTCACTAGAGCAGATTAAACCAGAGTAGTATGTGTATTTTCCTGAAACAATACAGTCCTTATATGATAGGATATGGTAATTGTACATATCCGTGTGAATGGTGAGTCCAGTTTTCTTGGCAAGGAGTTCGAGCCGGTGCCTTTTAGCTTGAAGTTGGCGCAGCGTGGGATTGAACCGTGGAGCACGGAAGAGAGGAAACAGATCTGTATTTCAGAGGAGCAACGGTGTTAAGACGGTTGTTCAGGTTGTTGTCATAGTGACAAACAAGTTCATGAGGAGTGGAGCGACTGCATGGAGTGGGGAGCAGAGGAAAGTGTTAAAGTTCAGGTCTTCACCCAGAACCACCAGCCAAGTGGTGACTCGTGGAGAGGTAAGACTGTTATCCCGCATGAGCAGTTTGTGGGACTGAATCTCTTCCTCCTTAGCTACAACACTATCATTTCTGCTATGTGAACATTTAACCAACGAAATTCTGGCTTAGCCACTTTAATTCGGTCCAGGTGAGATTTGAGAATGCCGGCTGCAAAAGTCCTGAAACGATTGCTTGGCAGGTGAGTGGCACAAGGTGGGCTGTAGGAGAACAAGGTCGAGGGGCGAGTTTCCAAATTCTGTAACCAGTCAATCAAAAAAGCCCTCCAGGTCAGCAGGATTACATCTGTTTTAGAGCCATGTCAGCAGACCTCTGGCATGGGTTGGTGGTGGCAGTGCAGACTGGAATACACCCATGAGAACTGGACACGGATTGAAGAAAGAAAGAAATCTTTCACAGAAGACACAAGCTGATGAGATCCTGACGAGCACTGGCGGCGGCACCGGGGGCAGATGAGCTATCAGCCTTGGAAGGTAGAAGAACGAAAACACACAGGAAAACCAACACTCCCACCCAGTTCTTCAACCGGTCTGTCCAGATGTTCTGGTGGACCGTGTTAAATGCAGCACTGAGATCCAGTAGGACCAAGACTGGAATGTTGCCACCATCTGTACTGGAGGGGATCTCATCAAGGACCTTTACTAGAGCCGTCTCAGTGCTGTGATGTGTCCAGAAACCCGACTGGACCACGTCCAGTCCAGGGGGGGAGGAGGAGAACAACATGTTTGAAGCTGAAAAGGAGGAAGATTTCTTGAGGAGAAAAAAGCGTTGCGGCATATGTTTCCACACTAGCAGAAAAGTGGGGAAGACCGTTTTTCTTATACGTATCGCCACGCCCACTAAAACTTCTCACCAATCACACAACAGTTCCTGGACACCACGCACGAAAAACGTTCAGCTCAGATCACGTGTTGAGAACAAGATGCAAGAACTTCCCAACAGAAAAAAAGAGAGACTTTTATTTTCTTTTTTTTGCATTTTGCAACCTGGAGGTTCCCCTTGACTGGGCAGTACCATAAAGTTTGGCTGAGAAGTCAAACGTAAAACCGTCCTTTTAACTTCAGTGACTCCGTATTTTAAAACTACAGATATGAAAAGAGTAAAAACAAACTTAATATGAGTGCATGCGAAAGTGAGACGACCACGGCAGCTGCAGACATTCACACACGTGAAAGCAACTTGTCATTAACATTAAAATGTTTTTTAAGCAAACGCGGAGTAAAGCTGGCCCAGAACAGCGACGAGATACCAATCAGTCAGAGTGACGTAATCATTTCCTCCTAGATATGAAACAGCAAAAACCCAAATGTAGAGGCGTTAAGAAACAGAGGGCAGACCTTCGCTGTCACTGAAGAGAGTAGCAGGTAAGAGTCCATCAATCATCGATCACTATTATTATTCAAGGCGTTTTTATCATTTGAATTACACTGTGAATTGTGAATTTCATAATTGTTGGGTTACACCAGGAGATCTTCAGTGAACAGAAGAAATGTTGATGCTTTTTTTACATTTTGATGCTTAACTGAAAACAAAATAGTTACTTTACTCTGCAGCGTCCAGATACTTTCAACTGAATTACAGAGGCAGCTTACAAAAAATAGAAGCATCCTCAGCTGAAGTCATCTACTGTACTTCAGACGTTCAAAAACTGAGTTCTCATCGCCTGTGGGAAGCTTCCAACGTCCAAGTCAGTTTCAGATCTGCGTTTGATGATTAAATTGAGTTTTAAAAAGTTGTTATGAAGGCACTCGACTGAAGAATTGTTTAGCTTGTTTGTAAAAAATAAACTATAATGTTCCACTGAACTTCAATGACATGCCTGAACAGAGTCCCTGGAAGTTTTAGTTCCTGTTCCTCCACGGCCCTCGGGTTTAGAGAGCCTCGACGCGGTGAACCCGCCACCCTAAGGTGCACGCGGCGCGTCATGGTTTGGGTTTGTAGTTGTTCCCGTCTTATTTTGAAAGGCTGCTCTGCGTTCATCTGCCCTGTGACCCGTCAGCCCTGGTTTGGGTTTATGAGTTTGGCTCCAAAACACTATAAATCCAGAATTGTTAAATTGAGAAAAAAAGGTAACTGCTTTCCTAAAAAGTGTTTAATTGAAAACTGTAATATATCATCACGAGTCTGCAATGACATAGAAAATGAAAGTCCGCGCGCGGCGTCACTGGCACTTCGTTCCGTACGGAGGTCAACACTTCCTTCCTTTTGCTCACCTTCGGGAACAGACTCGACTTAAAGTTGAAGCAGAAGTTACCGCTGTACAGTCTTGAACGTCGTTTCCAGCATTCTAGCGCCAGACACGTTTTGAGAGGCGACAACAAATTTGACCGGCTCCTTCTGTCGTGACTCTGCCATGACAGTTTCTTGGCACTAGTGGCTTTTATTTAAAGTAGGTGGACCGGAAATGGGAATAGAGAGGGGGAAAGACACACAAGGAAGAGCAACAGGCTGGGACTCGAACCGTAAACGGCACCCCTAACCCACGGAGCTGTCCAGGGCCCTCGGCCACCATAGGTTGCATCTTGCTGCGCTGCGATTGGTCGAATGGCAGTGTCGGGTTTTGAGGAAACTCGGGACGGTTTGTCCCGGGTTTCCTCCCTGCTGGGCCGTACTGTGGTATTCCGTGTGACGACTCTGTTCAGCTTCCATGTGGGTTTGCAGGTTTTTGGTTTGTCCTGCGATTTCAACTCCAAGTTTAATGTCCTTTGGGTTTATTCCCGACGCCGCCTCTCCTGCATTTGGGTCCTACTTGTCTTCTGCAGCCTTCCATAGCGTGACACGTGTCATCGATTACATCTTCATCTGCTGACTGTCCTCCGTTGTGTTCCATTTTTGTCCAGGGCGTCACAATGGCACTGCCCTTTCTGACCTGCGTTACGCTCTGCATCCTTGGCTCAGTCACCTCAGGCCTTGTGTTACCGCCTACTGAGCCCCCGCTGATCCGCGACCACCCTTTTGTGGCCATATGGAACGCCCCCATTGACCGCTGTCTGCAGCTTAGAATCCCACTGGACACGGCAGCCTTCCAGGCGGTCACTACGCCCGCAGCTGTGCCTGGTCAGTTCCTGACCATCTTTTATGAAGACCGCCTTGGCCTTTACCCCAAAGTTGACACCATCAACCACAAAATCTACAAAGGTGGTGTCCCTCAGAAAGGCAATCTGACAGAGCATCTTACCAAGGCCAAAGGGCAGATAGATCACTATATCTCCCAGGATGCTGCTCCTGGGCTGGCTGTCATTGACTGGGAGTCCTGGCGTCCTCTGTGGGACCAGAACTGGGGTTCCAAACATATTTATCAGAGGTTATCCATCACCCATGCTATGCAGATCGCTCCATTTTTGTCATCGGGGAAAATTTCCAAACTGGCAAAAAATCTGTTTCATCAAGCCGGGCGGCGCTTCATGGAGAAAACCATCAGTCTTGGCATCGGCGAGCGTCCAAGCCGCCGCTGGGGCTTCTACCTGTTTCCTGACTGCTTCAACTATGGATGGAACAAGCAAAACTACACTGGGAAGTGTTCCCCCAAAATCCAGCAGCAGAACAACAGGCTGATGTGGCTGTGGGAACGAAGCACCGCCCTCTTTCCCTCCATCTACCTCCACCTGAGCCTGAGGAACTCACCCCGGGCCGCACTCTTCGTCCGCAATCGTGTCCAGGAGGCACTGAGGGTGGCGGCGCTGCCTAAACGTCCCTACTCCGTGCCGGTGTACGTCTACTCCCGGCCACTCTACCGAGATCAGGCGCTGAAGTTTGAGAGCGGGGTGAGTTTACTGCAACCATCACTGACTTTGGGCTGCGGTGGGAGCCGGTGTGCCGTGAACTGGTCCCTGTGCTATTTGATGTGCTGCTCGGCATTACACCGTCTTGTGATCACAAAACCAGTATGCCGGTTCACACTAAACAGCTCGTTTCTTTCTCAGTTGTTGTCTTTGTAGGAAAATGGACATTTCAGCACGGTTACAATAATACATGGATTTAAGTCCAGCAGCGGACGTTGTATTGGTTCTATTTAGGAAAGTCTCTCCTTCGTCCACATCTAAGACGGATTCTCCAGAAGACATCCCAGATGGTTCTCTGAAGCGAATCGATCATACTGATCTCAGAAGGATGAACTAGCTCCATGATTTGTGCTCCTTTCAGGCAGATCTCGTCAGCACCGTTGGAGAGTCTGCTGCTCTGGGAGCTTCTGGGGTCGTGATGTGGGGCGGCACCAAAGACTACAAGAGCAAGGTAACCACAGCACCGTGAGTCTGAGTGGCCGGACTGGTCTGATCGGGCGTCTTACTCCTCCCTCCAGGATTCACGTGCAGGCGCACACACTGAAACCGTTGCAGTAATCGGTACCTCAGTTTGTGTCCTTGGTACGACCTTATTCCTTCTGAAGAGAGCATCACTGATAAGATAAAATCTGAAGCGTACAAAACAAAGACAGGCTTTTTTCTGCTCTCGTGTTTCTTTACCAGTCAGAAGAGGAAGTCATCACATAAAGATGTTTCTGGATTTGACTTCAACCATGATAAAACATCGTTTTAAGATCTGAAAGCGGGAACTCGGATGACGAGGCCTTAATCAGCAAAAAGCGTCTGTGCAGTTATTTCCTCTTATTGTGAAAGAACTGACAAGGTGATTGTTATCTCTGTTGGCAGGCGCGTGAAAGAGCTGCTGCAGCTTCACGTCACGCCTTTGCTGCTTCTCAGTCTTCATTTCTTCATAGTTGAGGTTCAGCGAAACGGTTTCACTGAAGGTTCGGTCAATGCCTAGAAAACCTCCAAAAACCAAAAAAAACTCAACTTAAAATGTTAATGTAAGGCTACTTTTACAAATGCCGCATCTTCCGATGCTTAAAATGGATTGATTTCATAAAAACGTCAGTGGTATCTAAGTGAGACGCATGCACAGCGTTGTAGTTTATGTGCATAGAAAAGAGAAGAGGAGGAAAGAACAGAAGACCAGAGACGACAAGGCAGTTGTCGGCGCTGAGCTGCGTCATTCTGTTTCTGATTATAAATCTATTCTTAAAATAAAGATGGGAATGACCACACATTACACATCGATGCAATAATAACTGTTCTTGTTTATTGTTATTCAGTCAAGGACATGATTATTCCAGTTTTAAGTTATATTCCCATCCTGTTGCCTTTTCGAACAAAATGCAGAAAAGAGAGCGAACAGCACGAAATGTGCCGAAGTAAAACGCCCCAAACACCAAACATCAGCCACCACCAGGAGCTACACAGCCGCGCTCCTTCAGAGGACCTCGGTTTTGTCACACGTTTCACGTCAAACTAATTCAAATAGCGGATAGAGGTAACAACATCCAGTTTTTAAATGATGATATTGATTTTTGTAACTGCAACTGCCCCTAAACTTCCAGGCGGGGCTGCGGCAGCTGCAGTCCCGGTCACATCGCCGGTGGCGGTTCCTGTTTCACTCTTCTGTGCAGAACTTCTTAATTCTGCCCCGGTGGAGGGTTTTTAAGCGCGAGCTGATGCTCCCACAAGTCGTCACTCCTTTTTTAGCTCTTACATGTATGTGAAGAACAAAACAACGAGTGTCGTGGCAGCTTTGGACCGGCATGTTTCAGTGTAAACGCGTTCTCTCCCTGCAGGTCTCCTGCCAGAATCTGTCCGAATATCTGGCATCAACCTTCAGCCCATACATTGCCAACGTGACGGCAGCTGCCTCGCTCTGCAGCGAAGTCCTCTGCCAGGGAAAAGGCCGCTGCGTCAGAAAGGACTACGACTCCCCCACTTACCTTCACCTGAACCCGGCCACCTTCCGCATCCTCCGGGCTGGTGGGAAGTACGTGGCCGTTGGTCTCCCAGCTGCCATGGACCTCCAGATCTGGGCGGAAAACTTTACCTGTCAGTGCTATGCTGGCTGGCACTGTGTTTCCAAGCTGGTTCTTCCCAACAAAATCAAATTAATCAAGGTTTAAACTGTGAGGAGGGAGAGGTATTTGACAGCAGAGCCGCTGCTGCCTCACAGATCTGAGTTTACTCAAACTTATCCATGAAACACGTGACACAAGCAACTGCTTGGTCATTCTCAAAATAAAGATGGATATGAAGAAAAAAGCAGACGAGATGCTCTCTGGTGTTTGATTTCACCCCGTTAAGGTCTTACTGTTGCATAATCTTCAAGATAAAGCCGAGACGTTGCCTGAGACGAGTGAGTCAAAACAAAATGCAGACATCTTACTTAAATTTACGTCATTTCATACGTCGCATGTCACATCATGTGCAGTTGATCCAATAACAGAGGAACAATTGGAATGTTGAAAAAAGTGTTTTAGTATTTTTTTTAAATGACGAGTCATCAGAAGAATCCACATTTCTATCATCGACGTCTGAAAGTCAGTCTGTCGTGGCGTTCACTGAAGGTCATTTCTGCATTAACGCAACAACCCCAAAACAACCTAAATACACTGAACCTCAGTCAGGCGAGCAACATGCAGCCTTCAACACATCTTCTCCATGAAAACGAAGATATTTTCAACAAAACCACTTTCTGCACACACAAAATCATAGCCCAGGAAGAACAGGATCCAGGTTCTGCACTGACCTCACTGCAGCTCCGACCTTCTCACAGCAGAGGATCAGCGGAGACATCTGGAAACGTGCAGAAGAGACCTCGCTGCTGGACACCTTCAGGTATGTCTGCAGCCCAAATGAGGCCACAGAAACCATCAAACCTTTTCATTGTTTGGTACTTTTGTGTGAACGACTGCAAACATCAATATGGGGCAAAAGCTTTTCTGCACCAAATGTTTTTGGACTAACCTGAAATGCAAACAGGATGTAAATTTAGAAGAAAAACTGCATATGAAAAACTGTGGTGTCATTCTGTGTGAATATAAATGGAAGTTCTGGTAAACAGTTACTACAGTTATTAGTTTCATTTGTACTTACTAACGTATTTCGCTTCGGCATTGTCCACGCTGCCCAAGCGTTTTTGAAGTTAAACCACAGCTGACACGTTCCTGCTTCAGAAGCACCTTGTTCTGGGGGTGTCTTCTCCCTCCTCCAGCTGCTCCCACCACAGCCAACCTCGGAAAACAACAAATGTCCTTTCTCAGGCCTTTAACAGCAGCAGCTCTTGCAGGTCTGCTTCTTGTCAACCAGGGTACACTATGACCACATGAACAACTTCTACCTGCGGTTAACAAATGAGATCCAGTATTTACAGCACGACCGGCATTTTCCTTCAGCCGGTCGGAAACGCTCGCGGTAAGCACGCACATGCACTCAGATGTGAAACACAGACAGCTGAAAGCCAACTTCAAGTCTGTATTTGTCTAAAATGTTATTTCAGGATCTATTCCTTCTTTGTATTCTGAAAAATGGGTCACAAAGTATACAAACACGCATGCACACGTTCATTCTTCCACACAAGAGTTCCATTGTCCTGCCAGCTCCTCCCACGCTCCCACGGTCAGCGTCGCCAGCCGTCCGATCACCGGTCCTGACACTACAACTCCCAGCATTCACCTGTGCCCTCATCATCACCCTCGTCTGTTTCAGCTGTTATCCAGCCTACTAGAACCCTGCTCAGACCCGGCTCCTCGTGTAGTCCTGTCTGGGCCACACCTCTTGTGCCCGTGCCCGTGCCCGTGCTTGTGCTCGTGCTCGTGCCCGTGCCCGTGCCCGTGCCTGTACCCGTGCTCGTGCTTGTGCTCGTGCCCGCGCCCGTGCCCGTGCCCGCGCCCGCGCCCGTGCAGTGTTGTTGTTATTAAACCCTACTTTAGTCCCGTCCACCCGCTGTTAAAAACCTGACGAACATAGTGTAAGGAGAAGATAATATTAATATCTGCTGACACCAGCTCAGCAGAGATGTTTCATCATGGGGCTCGTCCCTCCGGTGACGAAGTTGGGTGAAGTTCCGTCCTCCAAGCACATTTCAGACCACAAACGGGTTCAGTCCTTCCTATTTTGTCCCTGCAGAGGACTCAGATATGAGTAGCAGCATCCACACATCGTCCAAATCCTGAAGCTTCCTCAGATATCTGCCTCCAGGCGGGAGAGGAGGGAGCTTCCAAAGTCTGTTGGTACAGTCCCTCCCAGATGAAGATGTTCTTGGAGAACTCCTGGAGAACAAGGTCAAAGTGTCAAAGACCAGCAGATGGTTTTTCAGGTGTCACCACACAAGGAGTTTGGAAGCAGAGAGCAGGTTGGTACTCGCCAACGTCTCCTTTAACTGTCTCGCTTTGGTTCATTTGACCTGAACATTGAGGTCAAGCGAGCAGCTGTTATTACGCACTTCTACCAGGAACTTCTTCCCACGTTCATGTAATCTGGTGACGATCCAGGAACACGTGCTTGACCTTAACATGATGACACTGTCGCCAGTAAATATGGTGAAAACCTCTGAACATTTCAGGGCAGCAATCATTCGGTTCACAAACATTTTACAAGCAGAATTTGTGGAAAAAAGAACCTGTTTGAAAGAACATGGATGAGAGAACGTCTACGAGGCAGATGTAACTGTGCATTCAGACTCGTAGGAGCTTCCAGTTGGAGGAGCAATCATCTCCTACACTAGTCGGTAAACTAGTCCGTAGACGTGACTTCAACATGAGACTAAGGCATTCCGTATTATTGGAATGTTTCGAAATGACTAACCAGCTGATCTGCTCTGAGTCTTCTGAAGGATTAGGAGGAGGGATCACAACACGCCAGTTTCGCTCCAGCTTCCATCTCCTTTGTGAAGATGTACTGTAGGCTGCTCCGAACGCAGTGGCAGGGTTTAGTTGTAAGGAAGTGCACTGAGTCTACACTTAAAGTAGGAATTCTCTTCAAGGGTTAATACAGTTTTATCAAATTTAAAGGGAATGTTGTGTGAAATTTTCTTAAGGTTCGTTGGAGGTAGGCACACAGACAGCACACACAGACTGTGATGAACAATATATATATATATTTATTTTACGCAAAGCATAGCATAAGCAATCTATTTGGTTATATAGGCAAAACACACACAAAGAATATAACTTGGATTATATGAATGAAGCATGCATATAGAATATTATACAGGTATTTCACACACTTTCACACACAAAAGAACATTGACTAACCAAAGTGTCTCTCACTTTGGTTAACTACATTTCACACACACACAAAATCACACTCACTGTGATTCTAGCAGGATCAATCACTTTGGTTTTCATATATACACAAACCACATCTACTGTGATGCAAGGACCAACCTGTGTCCCCCGCTGAGCACAGCCAAAGTCACTCACACAAGCTTCAGTTTATCATAAATGCATTATTCTCATGTACTATGATGCTAGGATGAAAGTGTTGTTCACCCCCTGCAGAGCATAGCTCCAAACAACCATCGGAGAAGCGTTCCATCCTTACCGTTGACACACGGACTGGAGAGCCAAACAGTCCCGGTAAAAGCAGCTTCCAACCTTGCTGGGCATCCGTACGTGACCCGCAGCTGACTCTGACCCGGACAGAGACTTTCCGTCGCTATATTCTCTCGTACAAGGGCCGTGTGTGAGATGGGGGGGCCAACCCCTCCCCACAGACAGACCCTGCTCTTGGGAACAGATCCTGGTGTACAAAACATGTTTTGTAAACCAGGAACCGTTCTCAGAACATGCTATCAAAACAACAGACTTTTCCCAGCTCTACTCACAAAATAACAAAAACTTCTCTCAGGCACACAAAACTCTCAGGCACACAAAAGAAATAACAAGACTTTTCTCAGATATAAGCGAACAATTAGAAAAACATCTTACATAACCAATGTTTGGTCTGACCAGGACAACTAATAATAATTCTCCTTACAGGGAATTTTTCAACAGGTCACGAGACTTGGTTGCATCCTTCACCAGCTGTGCAGGAGTAAGAACCACTGAGCCACAGATCAATCCCGGTACCGACCTAAAACATGAAATACAAGTGTCAGTACATATGCATTTGTGTTAGTGTTAGGGGAGGGTTAGTGTTAGGGGATGGTTAGTGTTAGGGGATGGTTAGGGGAGGGTAAGGGGAGGGTTAGTGGAGGGTTAGGGGAGGGTTAGTGTTAGGGGATGGTTAGTGTTAGGGGATGGTTAGGGGAGGGTAAGGGGAGGGTTAGTGTTAGGGGAGGGTTAGGGGAGGTTAGGGGAGGGTTAGGGGAGTGTTAGTGGAGGGTTAGGGGAGGGTTAGTGTTAGGGAATGGTTAGTGTTAGGGGATGGTTAGGGGGAGGGTAGTGGAGGGTTAGTGGAGGGTTAGGGGAGGGTTAGTGTTAGGGGATGGTTAGGGGAGGGTAGTGTTAGGGGATGGTTAGTGTTAGGGGATGGTTAGGGGAGGGTAAGGGGAGGGTTAGTGGAGGGTTAGGGGAGGGTTAGTGTTAGGGGATGGTTAGTGTTAGGGGATGGTTAGGGGAGGGTAAGGGGAGGGTTAGTGTTAGGGGAGGGTTAGGGGAGGTTAGGGGAGGGTTAGGGGAGTGTTAGTGGAGGGTTAGGGGAGGGTTAGTGTTAGGGAATGGTTAGTGTTAGGGGATGGTTAGGGGAGGGTTAGTGGAGGGTTAGTGGAGGGTTAGGGGAGGGTTAGTGTAGGGGATGGTTAGGGGAGGGTTAGGGGAGGGTTAGGGGAGGGTTAGTGTTAGGGGATGGTTAGGGGAGGGTAAGGGGAGGGTTAGTGTTAGGGGATGGTTAGTGTTAGGGGATGGTTAGTGTTAGGGGATGGTTAGGGGAGGGTAAGGGGAGGGTTAGGGGAGGGTTAGGGGAGGGTTAGTGTTAGGGGATGGTTTAGGGGAGGGTAAGGGGAGGGTTAGTGTTAGGGGAGGGTTAGGGGAGGGTTAGGGGAGGGTTAGGGGAGGGTTAGTGGAGGGTTAGGGGAGGGTTAGTGTTAGGGGATGGTTAGGGGAGGGTAAGGGGAGGGTTAGTGTTAGGGGAGGGTTAGGGGAGGGTAAGGGGAGGGTTAGTGTTAGGGGATGGTTAGGGGAGGGTAAGGGGAGGGTTAGTGTTAGGGGAGGGTTAGGGGAGGGTTAGTGGAGGGTAAGGGGAGGGTTAGGGGAGGGTTAGTGTTAGGGGATGGTTAGAGGAGGGTTAGGGGAGGTTAGGGGAGGATTAGTGGAGGGTTAGGGGAGTGTTAGTGGAGGGTTAGGGGAGGGTAAGGGGAGTGTTAGGGGAGGGTTAGGGGAGGGTTACTGGAGGGTTAGGGGAGTGTTAGGGGAGGGTTAGTGGAGGGTTAGTGGAGGGTTAGGGGAGGGTTAGGGGAGGGTTAGTGGAGGGTTAGGGGAGTGTTAGTGGAGGGTTAGTGGAGGGTTAGGGGAGGGTTATGGGAAGGTTATTGGAGGGTTAGGGGAGGGTAAGGGGAGTGTTTGGGGAGTGTTAGGGTTAGGGGATGGTTAGGGTTAGGGGAGGGTTAGGGTTAGGGGAGTGTTAGGGGAGGGTTAGGGTTAGAGGAGAGTTAGAGGAGGGTTAGTGGAGGGTTAGGGGAGGGTTAGTGGAGGGTTAGTGGAGGGTAAGGGGAGTGTTTGGGGAGTGTTAGGATTAGGGGATGGTTAGGGTTAGGGGAGGGTTAGTGGAGGGTTAGGGGAGGGTTAGGGGAAGGTTATTGGAGGGTTAGGGGAGGGTAAGGGGAGTGTTTGGGGAGTGTTAGGGTTAGGGGATGGTTAGGGTTAGGGGAGGGTTAGGGTTAGGGGAGTGTTAGGGGAGGGTTAGGGTTAGAGGAGAGTTAGAGGAGGGCTAGAGGAGGGTTAGAGGAGGGTTAGAGGAGGGTTAGAGGAGGGTTAGAGGAGAGTTAGAGGAGGGTTAGGGGAGTGTTAGAGGAGGTTTAGAGGAGGGTTAGTGGAGGGTTAGAGGAGGGTTAGGGGAGGGTTAGAGGAGGGTTAGGGGAGGGTTAGGGGAGTGCATTTACATTGTCCTTTAGTGTGCGTCTTTCATACAGAAAGTTGACTATCAGGTTCTGAAACAAGTTGGTGTTTGTATTTTCAATACATTTGAATAAAAGTGGATAAAAGGTTTTGATATTATGTCACTGAATCTACAGATAACAACAGATTACAGATGAAATTGAACTGAAAAGCTGGTGTTCAGTGTGTTTCATTACCAGTTAAACTACAGAGGTATTATTACAAGAACATGTAAGGACAATAATGCATTAAACCATTTAATAATCCCTTTTGATTCAAACTAGGACAAACAATTTTGATATATTATATACATTATATATATATATATTATATATATTATATACAAGACAGACCCCTACGCTTCCTGGGCACCACTTCAGGTTAATGTGGACCGCCTGACGAGCTCGCTGAAATCCGCTTCAACATTCCCCTTGACCTCTGCTACTTCAGCTTGGTAGCAGCACACTGACGTCGGTAACTAATCAGAGCATCTCCATATTCTACATTGATCGCTTTGGCCATGAGGGTCTCCGCACCCCCCAGCAGCTCCGTCCCCATCTGTCTAGGACAGCGTTGATGATGACAGGTCAGAGAAGCAGGTCTCCCTCAAAAACAACCCGACAGTATATGTCTAAGTGCAGTAAGTTATGTTTAGTATGAACTAACTTCACATTAGATATTTTTTTTTTTTTTTTTTTTTTTTTTTTTTTCTTCCCTTTCTTGTCAGTGTGGACATCGTGCACACGCTGTATGTACGATGCACACCGAAATTAGTCTCTGCTTTTAACCCATCAACTAGTTTCACTAGTGAGCAGTGGGGCTGCTAGCAGGGCAGCGCCCCGGGGAGCAATTGGGAGTTAAGGGCCTTGCTCAGGGGCCCCCAAGTGATTTACCATTGTGGGCAGCCCTGGGCTTGAACCTGGGTCCTCCACGCCCAAGCCCACCACTGTAACCTCTAGGCCACCACTCCCTAACCACTAGGCCACCACTGATATCACTATGACAACCTGGTTAGGACATTGAGGTATATTAAAACTCACAGATTAGTCCCAAGTCTGTAATTTAGATGAAAACAGTAATTCAGTGGTGTTTTCAGTTTAACCTCTAACCACATCCTGTACCACAAAAATAAAGCTCCTCCAGGAAGTCTGGGCACACTTTTATCAGAAAAACCGTTAAAAGCCATAAAATGATCACCCGTCACTGATAACTGGGAAGCTAAATCAGTTCATAGTCTACATGTTTCCATTCTCCAGTTTTTCCACCTACTTTGGCGTTCCAGCCCGTCCACAACAGAGCAATCCATGATGTCATGACCGCTAAACGGTTAAGAAGCCTTTGCTCTGCTGGAAACCGTCAACATGTTGACACAGACAAGGAGCGCGTGAAAAAAACGGGGTTTTAATGAAATTTACCAATGAAGAAGAATGTCAGCGCAGCAAACAGCAGCGGGATCTAACCAGCAAAGATAAAAAGAGAGCCGGATAATAAGAAGAGCACTGATGGCAGACGACTTCAGGACGTACCAATGCAGACTAACGAGAACCAGGAGATGCACAAGAGAGCGAGCAGACAGGAAGACGACCGAGCCTCACAGAGCGGGAGACGACTCAAACAGCGAGGCTACGGACCTTACCAGGAGGGTTCAGGTGAGCCGGTCCTCAAACCTGACTGTGTGAAGTGAACCTGGTCTAGAGCTGGTTTACTTCATAGGCCTCGGGTTACCGTCGGTGTCCTCCTCGCCGTGACGCTGAAACCAGATCACTTTCATCAGCAAAGCAGATCGAAGATCTGAATAGATCATTTAATGCAATAAAACAGTACTCCTGACATCCTGACGATTTCTTTGAGGAGCATTAGGTCTTTTTTTCTTTTGTTTATTTCATTATTAGCGGTCTGAAGGATCTCCTGTGGCGGTTTGAAGGATCTCCTGTGGCGGTCTGAAGGATCTCCTGTGGCGGTCTGAAGGATCTCCTGTGGCGGTTTGAAGGATCTCCTGTGGCGGTCTGAAGGATCTCCCGTGGCGGTCTGAAGGATCTCCCGTGGCGGTCTGAAGGATCTCCCGTGGCGGTTTGAAGGATCTCCTGTAGCGGTCTGAAGGATCTCCCGTGGCGGTCTGAAGGATCTCCTGTGCCGGTCTGAAGGATCTCCTGTGGTGGTCTGAAGGATCTCCTGTGGCGGTTTGAAGGATCTCTTGTGGCGGTCTGAAGGATCTCCCGTGGCGGTCTGAAGGATCTCCTGTGGTGGTCTGAAGGATCTCCTGTAACATTTGTAACATCTCATGTTTGCCATCATTCACCCTTCACTCATCACATCAAGACTACAGCTGTCACTCCAATATTGAAACAACAGATTCATACCGCAACATCCACAATAACCTCCACCCTATTTCTAACCTACCCTTCATCTCAAGAATCCTCAACAAAACCGTTGCCTCCCAATTACACTCTCAACAAACTCAGAACTCCCTCTATAAGCCTTTCCAGTCTGGTTTCCGCCCCCGTCACAGCACCAAAACCACCTTCCTGAAAATCCCTGACGATGTCCCCACTGCAGCTGACTCTAGTCTTCTCTCCATCCTCATCCTCCTTGACCTCAGTGCTGCCTTTGACACCATTTCACACTCCATCCTCCTCCATAGACTCATCCATTGGCATCACCCACACCCACCTCCACAGGTTTCATGCTTATCTTACAGGTCGCACTTGGTCCATACAGCTTAAATCTTTTAGATCCAATTTCTCCCCAGTCACTACAGGTGTGCCCCAGGGCTCTGTCCTGGGACCCCTTCTCTTCATCACCTATCTCGTTCTCCATGGCAATAATGTTTGCAGATTCAATATCTATTTTTGCTGCTTCGCCGATGACACCCAGCTCTACCTTAAACCAGACTCCATACTCCCACCCTCCTCCCTCACCTCCTGCTCCTCACTGGCACAAGATCCTCTTTATCCACAGCTGACTGCTCCTCTGTGTCCCCGGCCCCTCAGGTGAAGAGTCTGGGTGTCATGCTTGACGGGACCCTGTCCTTCCACTCCCATATCAACAACATCCCCCGGTCTGATTAATTAATTGACTCCGCCCCTCCTTCACTGTCACACTGCCTCCATCCTTGTCCACTGTCTTGTCACCTCCTTCATCAGTTACTGCAACTCTCTCTCCTCTTTGGTCTCCCCCAGAAGTTTCTCCACAAGCTCCAACTGGTCCATAACTCTGCTGCCTGGATCATAACAAGAACCCCATCATTCCATCACCTTCCATAACCTGAACCCACCTTACCTGTCTGACCTCCTCCAGATCACCACTCCAGCCTGCTCCCTCAGTTCCTCCTCCTCCATCCACCCCCCTGTCCCCTCTGCCCGCCTCAGCACCATGGGAAGCAGAGCTTTCAGCCTCTCTGCTCCCAAATTCTGAACTGAAATATTGACTCTTCCCATCTTCAAATCCAGACTCAAGACCTGCTGAAGTTTCCCGTCTCACTCCAAGTTCAACTACAGTCTTTTGTGTTTTACTATATGCTGATTTTATCCATTGTTGTTTTAGCAGTTTGTTGGAAAGTGTCCTGGGGTTCCATGAAAGGTGCTTATAAATAAAAAGTATTATCATCCACCCGGCCTTGCACGCCGGGCTCCAGTAGTTTTATTTATTCCTGCCTGAATCGGCCTGCACGTTTAGCTGATACATTCGTGTACTGACACAGATTCTGTATTCATCAACACCTGTGTGAATCTGTTCAGAAAAACAGCCCTGAAATAAAAGTGTCATATATACGTAATTGTAGCACTACAAAATAAAAGTCTCACTGATAAAAAATATACCATTATGAAATTAAAATGTCATGAACTAAATCAACATACCATTATTGTCCCGGTTTTCCTCAAATACCTGACCCACAAGCAAAACACTTTCAGCAGGCGAGCCAGTTTAAGGAGTTTATTTCTGAAGATATGAATAAATGTGCTGGGTCCGGGTGTTCTCTGGAGTCGGGGATTTTGGACGCTTGTGGAGAGGATGAAGATCCGCCAGGGAGAGGTGAATGGGATCAGGGAGGGTGAGTCCAGGTGGAGGTAAGCCAGGAGGAGTGTGGAGTGAAATGGAGACAGCGGAAAGAGCCGGCAACAGGCTCCTCTGACCCTCCAGGAGGAGGTTTGATGTGCAGGTGGATGTCCATCATAGTTTCAAGCATTCCTGCTGACGCCACCTGCTGGAGTCCAGCCTCCAGTAGGGCAGCAGCTCCATGAGGCCCCCTGGTGGCCAACTGTGGACTTTTCATTAAACAAATAAGTTGTCATTTAAAAAATGAAAAAGAATGTATTCATTTATTTGTATTATTTTATTGTCATTTATTTTCACGGTGTTCCATAGATTAGCTCAGCTGTTAAAGGTTTCCGTGATTTTATTTTTGGTTCTCTACTGTTCCATTCTTCTTGACTGAGAAGGGCAGTAAGCCCGAACCTCAGGACTCCGGACACCCACGTTCCCTGAAGCCGGTGGCCAACGGCAGTTTTCATCCACTGAATCGATCCCCAACGAAGGAACACTCGGATCTTTGTCCACCTCTTATTTGCAGTTGTAACAATAATGTTTTCACTAAATGTTGTTGCACATTTTGGGTTTTGTCTGGTCTTTTTTAGAGCGTATATGTAACCAGGGAAACGGAGCGGGTAACAACGGTAAATGCTTAAGTTTGATATGTATATAATCCAAATCAAACGATGATCAAATGCATTGATGAAATTGAAGAGTGGATGTGCCAGAATGTTCTTCAGTTAAGTAAAGACAAAACAGAATTAAGTGTTTTGGACAAAAGAAGAAAGATTAAACCTTCAGCACTCAACTTCAAGCAGTGGAGCTAAAAACCAGGAGCCAAACCAGAGATCTGGGACTGGTTCTGGACTCAGGCCTGAACTTTACCAGCCACATTAAGACAGTGGTGAGAAGAAGACCTTGTCAGAAGACCTTGTCCAGGCTTTTATCTTCAGTAGACTGCACCACTGTAACGCTGTTCTCACGGGTCCCTGAAACATCCATCAAACAGCTGCAGTTAGTCCAGAACGCTGCTGCCGAGTCCTCACTGAGACCAGAGACCGGACCACATAACTCCAGGTCATAGATCTTCACACTGGCTTCCAGATGTTAAAATCCTGCTGCTGGTTTATGAACCTCTGAATGGTCTCGGGCTTAAATACTCTCTGATCCTGGTCCACGATGAACCAACCAGAACCCTCCGGTCGTCAGGGCCACGCCTACTTTCTGGACCCAGAGTCAGAACCAAACAGGTGAGGCAGCGTTCAGCTTTGATGCTCCTCACCTGGTGAACAAACTCCCAGAATCCTCTACAACCTGCATTTCTTGTGTCATGTTTTATTCTTTTTAACTTCTCTTTAATTCTGCTTTTAAACCTTTACTTTTTAATGCATTTTAAGATGTTTTTATGTAAAGCTCTTTGAACTGTCTTGTACATGAATTGTTTTTTTGTACAAATAAACCTGCCCTGGGACTCTGTCCCCTGAAAACAAACACTTTAAAGTGGATTGTAAAAAGGAGGAGCAGCTTCATCCAGAACCCCTGCACCCGTCTGTTCCCGAGCATCCCCGGCTTCGTCCTAGGTGACTCCCACCCCCCTAATGCCGAGTTCAGGCTGCTCCATCAGTACAGACTCCCAGTACCAGCCTGTAAAACAAAGTGGTACAAAAACAGCTTTTTCCAGCAGCCATCAGTGACGTTGACAAGGGGAACATATGTCTGAATATTTGGGTCTTAGTCTCCGCCAGGCATGTTTTTGGTTGCCTGTTTCCAATTTCCTCTGCCGTCGGCATCGCCTACGGTGGAGTTCTGCCACGATGACTGACACACACACACACACACACACACACACACACACACACACACACACACACACACACACACACACACACACACACACACACACACACACACACACACACACACACACACACACACACACACACACACACACACACACACACACGTGACCACAGCGCCTCCCAGTGGACAGAAAACACATTGGGGTTTTTTTGACAGTCGATTTTGATCGAGTCCGTCGCTGCTTTGTAGCAGCGCTGGTGGAGCTGACTGGACTTCAGGAAACTGCCAACACTCCTCCCTCAATCCAGGAAACATTTCGGCTGACTTCACCTTCTCCCGTCTGGTAGACGCTACACGGCACCGACGCCACCGCCAGACGGCTTCTTCCCTCGGGACTGTCACTCTGCTGAACGTTCGAGGGTTCAATATCTGTGCAGTATCTTCATCTCTCTACATAGCAGGTCTGTCCTGTATATACAGCACATACCTTAATCACTGTGGCTTTGTATTTTGTTTTTAATTCCATTTTTTTATTCAACATTTGAAATCAAAAGTCTACTGAATCAAATTCCTCGCTGGTTTCCACAAACCTGGCGAACACATTTGATTCTGGTGTGATTGATTATTTTAATGGAAACAGCACCTGAGCATTGTTCGACCTTCTGGCCGCTTCAGTCGTTGCCGTCGGGCCACACGTCTGTTTTTCACCCTCAGGAAGCACCGTTGAACTGCTCCACTGTCCTCAGAGAAACGTGCTACCATGTGTCCACATGCACACACCAAGTCCAATGAGAGGAAGAGGAACGACCCCCCCCGCCCCAGTCCAAACACGTCAGCGGCAGGACCTCCTGCTCTGCAGCAGCTGGTTGAGGATGCTGCTCTGTTTCAGTGCTCTGAGCTCAGACATGTCCTCTGAGATCACAGGGATGTCGTCGCTATGATCTGCCTCCTCAGCACCATCTTCATCGCTGTCAGACAGAGTACACAGGAGAGCGTCGTTCTCGTATGTGGGGAAGTAGTACCTGTAACCAGAGAGATGGGAGGTGAATCTATCTTGAAACGCAGAAGTTTAAACACAACTCGGCTGCAGGACTTACTGCGGTTGATCCCAGATGGACATCTCTGGCAGTTTCATGACATGCTCCTCAGAGACCATGTGATGCATGACATCGGCTCTGGAATCGAACTTCTGCTGGCACCCGTAGCAGCGGCCCTGATGGATCTGTCGCCGGATGAAGTTCACCAGCTTGACCTGCTGGTAAAACTTGAGGTCTGAGGACACAGGAGGTGAAGACAAGCACACGTCACACCAACACAAGACAGAAAACACACTGCAAACGTTTACTTCCCTGTGTCACACCAAACCGTTAATGATCTGCTTGTTCTCCAGTCACCGTGATGTCTCACAGAAGAGTAAAACTGTTTTACTGACGTAACTAAACATTCAGGAGCAGAACACCTGTATAACACTGACTGCTCAGGAATAAGGAAACATCTGGAAGAAGAAAGAAAATGTCCACTTTTAGACACAAACCTGGTTTAATCTGACATGTGGAAAGAATCACCCTCACAGTCATGTTTACGTCTTTACTTTCACAAATCTGAGATGTCAAAGTCGCACTAAGGAACATCCAGATGACGCTGGCCAACGGCAGCCAACAAAGGAAAACACAAGCAGTTTAGCTGAGTCCGTGTGTGTCCACGCACGTAATGTGGACCACAGACATCCAACCGCCAGGAAACAGATACTTCACGATGACTGAAGTAGTCCTCATCCTTCATTTACTTACTGAGCTGCGTCTTCAGCTGATGCAGATCAAAGCCATGCAGACCCTGCAACAAAAATCACACAAAACACTCAGCAATCACCACACACCAAAACACCCTCAGTTGAGCTGAACGGAGACGTTTTTTCTTCTTGAGACGCATTTTAACTCAGAGTTCAGAATTAAAGAATTCAGACCGATTTTGAGAGAAATTGTTTTGTGTTTTTTGTTGTTGTTTGTTTTTTACTTTAAAGCCTGGTTCCTTCTTTAAGCAACATTAAACAAATGAAGCCCGCTGAAATCCAAACTGAAATCCAAAACCGAAATCCAAACCCGAAATCCAAACCCGAAATCCAAAACCGAAATCCAAACCGAAATCCAAACCCGAAATCCAAACCCGAAATCCAAACCGAAATCAAAACCCGAAATCCAAACCCGAAATCCAAAACCAAAATCCAAACTGAAGAGTAAAAGCGTGGCGGGGCTTCAGCAACAGCGACAACCAGGAAAAGGATGGCAGCTACGTTTTTCAAAATCTGCTCGTTCAAGATTCTTCAGCGTTGGAGTCAACAAGACTTTACCTTCATGTGTGTGTAGATCTGGTCCATCGTCTCCGACTGATGATCACAGAAGAGACATACAGCAAAGACTGGATGAGCTCGCCAGTCTGACCAGTCGCTAAGAGAGGGTAGACACACACACACACACACACACACACACACACACACACACACACACACACACACACTGAAGTATTTCACAGCAGACAGAAAAGTGCTGAGACTAAGTCAAGGCCATCACCTGACTCAGGAGCCTTAACTAGAAAAATATTCATGCTTACTCATCATCATCATCCACCAGCTCACGGTCATCCTCACTCTGAACATCTTCCCAGGTTTTTCCAAGTTCCTGACAGGAGAACAGGTATAAAACAAAAATAAAGTCACAAAAAAGGGAATTTCCTAACACCCTGTCCAGTGTACTTTTTTTTTTAAAACCCATCGAAGGCAGGATGCTGGAGGAGAAACAGAAAGAAGACGCGTTGATGTACAAACCAGCAGTGATTATGATGTAAGGGGGCACAACCGCCCGCTGAATGCAGTAATTATGTGATTATGTTAGTACTTGAGGAACTTGAGGAACAAGGTTCCTCGTTCCTGCTTCAAGCAGCTTCAACTCTTCAGCTCTTATTGTGAACTAGAAATAAGGAGAAGTTCCACATCCTTCTCCTGAGCGCCCTTTCAAGGCTCAGAGACAAGAAAACTCCCAGTTTACTTGACAGAAGTAAAAGCCACTTACCAGATAGTTGATGACGTAGAAGCGGTCATACTCCCGGTTGTTGGCGTTGATGCGGCGGTGAGCCTTTTTCCTCATGTGATCCTTCAGAGTGGTTTTATCTCGAAATGTTTTCTCACAGTACAAACACTGCATACTGATGGAAATGAAGAAAAACAACAACACGCGCTCACAAACAGGGAAACACAAACAAGCAGATGCTGAACTGCAGACCTGCAGCTGTGGTGACCTTCAGTATTTTCCATCATCTGAACTGAATGCTGTCCCATAAGCACGCCGGGTTCACACACGGACCCTTAACCCTCGCCGTTTAACCCTGTTCATAACTGAATCCTTTCGTCCTCGATTCAAACAGAATTGATGTTTTTTATGAGTTTAAGCCTCATTTGAAACCAGAAAACCGGCCAGCACTTCGTTTGGAGCTGTGTCACACAGACACAAACGAGTCGGTTCGTACTTGTCCAGTTTCCTCTGCAGAGCGTCCAAGAAGTGGTCGCAGTAGACGATGTTGTCCGGCAGCCCGATGCTGAAGGAGTGATCTCTGGCCATGTGGTTGAGCAGCGCCGCCCTGGACAACAACACCTCAGTCACATTCAGCTGCTGATTCATTTATTTTAGTCCCGTTTAAAATAATAACATTTTATACCTTTGAAATCTAACAGTTTTTTGTTCAAGAAAAATCCTCTGAATAGTTTTTCCATTAACTTTATATCGCCAGTAGCAGCAACAAAAGAAATTATACGTTTCGGCTAAAGGTTGGTCAGTGCTGCCAGCTGACGATGATAAAACTACGTGAAGTCCTTTCACCCAACCAAGAGAGAAAGCAGCAGCTGGATTCTCTGAAGAGAAGGTCAGCGCTGACCAGCAAAGCAGCGTCCCTCCACAAGAAGGTCCGAGAGCTCAGGCGAGGCTCGATGCCCTCGGACACAGACACCGAATCTACAGGTAAGGGTTTACCTAAAAACGCTGAAGATGGGGACGCAGACGGTCTTTTCAAGCCTGCTGTCTGGAACCTTTGGATCAGACACGGTTCTGAGTCATTATCAAACAAGCCCATCGACTACCCGGTAGACAAGATCCTAACGGACCTCCTCAGACACGTCATTATGATGGGTCTGTGTCAGGGACCGGTGAACGCCAAGAACGGGTCTGCATCAGGATGAGACCTTGTCGGGGACGGGTGTGCGTGGGGTCGGGTCTGCGTGGGGTCGGGTCTGCGTCAGCGCCGGGACAGGGTTGGGTCTGCGTCACCTGTTCCCGGTGAACTCTTCATTGCAGAACATGCAGAGTCGCTGAAAGCTGCAGTCCTCTCTCTCTTGCTGCTGCGTCGGGTCAGGGTCCGGTCTGCGTCAGGGTCCGGTCTGCGTCAGGGACAGGGTCGGGTCTGCGTCGGGTCAGGGTCTGCGTCAGCGCCGGGACAGGGTTGGGTCTGTGTCACCTGTTCCCGGTGAACTCTTCATTGCAGAACATGCAGAGTCGCTGGAAGCTGCAGTCCTCTCTCTCTTGCTGCTGCGTCGGGTCAGGTCTGCGTCGGGTCAGGTCTGCGTCGGGTCTGGTCCGCTCTGCGTCGGGTCAGGTCCGGTCCGGTCTGCGTCGGGTCAGGTCTGGTCCGGTCCGCGTCGGGTCAGGTCCGGTCCGGTCCGCGTCGGGTCAGGTCCGCTCCGGTCTGCGTCGGGTCCGGTCCGGTCTGCGTCGGGTCCGGTCCGCGTCACCTGTTCCCGGTGAACTCTTCATTGCAGAACATGCAGAGTCGCTGGAAGCTGCAGTCCTCTCTCTCTTGCTGCTGCGTCGGGTCAGGTCTGCGTCGGGTCAGGTCTGCGTCGGGTCTGGTCCGCTCTGCGTCGGGTCAGGTCGGGTCCGGTCTGCGTCGGGTCAGGTCTGGTCCGGTCCGCGTCGGGTCAGGTCCGGTCCGGTCCGCGTCGGGTCAGGTCCGCTCCGGTCTGCGTCGGGTCCGGTCCGGTCTGCGTCGGGTCCGGTCCGCGTCACCTGTTCCCGGTGAACTCTTCATTGCAGAACATGCAGAGTCGCTGGAAGCTGCAGTCCTCTCTCTCTTGCTGCTGCGTCGGGTCAGGTCTGCGTCGGGTCAGGGTCAGGTCTGCGTCGGGTCCGGTCCGCTCTGCGTCGGGTCAGGTCCGGTCCGGTCTGCGTCGGGTCCGGTCCGGTCTGCGTCGGGTCAGGTCTGCGTCACCTGTTCCCGGTGAACTCTTCATTGCAGAACATGCAGAGTCGCTGGAAGCTGCAGTCCTCTCTCTCTTGCTGCTGCTGCTCCAGCACCTCCTCCTGGAGAAACAATGACACTGAAGTGAGTCCGGACCATCTAAATCATGGGACACACGTTTAACCGTCTCATACCTCTGACTAAAGTCCATAATTATTCATTACAGCTGTCTCATCATCAGCTGCAGACAGGTGTGAGCTGTACCGCGATACTGGATTTGGCGCCAGTCGTTTTTCTTTATATTGAAACTTGAACGTATCAACTAAGTAGCCCGACAGTCTCCTGAAGTGAAATACCACCGATCATTACAGGGAGATGTGACGTAACAAAGCAGATTCTAGTGACCAGATTCATCCTGCGTAACGCTGCACGCCTGATGTTCTCTCCCTGCAGGAGGACGAGAACCTGAGAGACCGAGACCACAAATGCTTCCTGGTCCAAAGGCGTCTCACAGTCCGAGAAGTCATTTGGTCTTTTTGACATGAATCATCAGGAAACGCTTCTGTCCAGTGACGACATGTTTGGATGAGAGTTCTGATGGCGGGCCGAGCCACGACCAGAATCTAGCTGATGTTGGACGTGCTGTTCAGATGCTCACCAGACGTTTCTGCTGGAGATTCTCTCTGAGCATTCGGTCTTCAGGAAGGACGTCGCATAGCAGGAAGTATTCTTCCTGTTTCTCTGGAGGTCAAAAACGTGTTAGTTGTGGACGTGCAGCGACTCTGAATCACTGATGGTGTGAAAGGAATGAAGAAGGATGAAGCCTTGATTCGCAGCGTGGCGTGAGGCCTCCTCAGCCCCGACTCACCGGCTGGACCCGTGGAGTTGGTCTTGATCACGCTACAGAACTCCGTGACTGGCTGCTCCAGGAATCGGCCCTTCCAGTACAGGATGTACCTGTTTGAGAACAGGAAGCTCTTCACAACAATAAGATCTGACTCAACACGTGTTCTTAAATCACAACATTTACCATCTCCTCATATTTATCCACGTCTCCATCACGATAACAAGTTCTGCAGAGGCGGAAAAATGACGTCTGACTTTAAAGGTCCTACGAAAGCCGACGTCTAACCTTAAAGGTCCTACGAAAGCCGACGTCTAACCTTAAAGGTCCTACGAAAGCCGACGTCTAACTTTAAAGGTCCTACGAAAGCCGACGTCTAACTTTAAAGGTCCACTGAAAGCCGACGTCTAACTTTAAAGGTCCACTGAAAGCCGACGTCTAACTTTAAAGGTCCACTGAAAGCCGACGTCTAACTTTAAAGGTCCTACGAAAGCCGACGTCTAACTTTAAAGGTCCTACGAAAGCCGACGTCTAACTTTAAAGGTCCTACGAAAGCCGACGTCTAACTTTAAAGGTCGTACGAAAGCCGACGTCTAACTTTAACGGGCCTACGAAAGCTGACGTCTAACTTTAAAGGTCCTACGAAAGCCGACGTCTAACTTTAAAGGTCCTACGAAAGCCGACGTCTAACTTTAAAGGATTTACGAAAGCCGACGTCTAACTTTAAAGGTCCACTGAAAGCCGACGTCTAACTTTAAAGGTCCACTGAAAGCCGACGTCTAACTTTAAAGGTCCTACGAAAGCCGACGTCTAACCTTAAAGGTCCTACGAAAGCCGACGTCTAACCTTAAAGGTCCTACGAAAGCCGACGTCTAACCTTAAAGGTCCTACGAAAGCCGACGTCTAACTTTAAAGGTCCACTGAAAGCCGACGTCTAACTTTAAAGGTCCACTGAAAGCCGACGTCTAACTTTAAAGGTCCTACGAAAGCCGACGTCTAACTTTAAAGGTCCTACGAAAGCCGACGTCTAACTTTAAAGGTCCTACGAAAGCCGACGTCTAACTTTAAAGGTCCTACGAAAGCCGACGTCTAACTTTAAAGGTCCTACGAAACCCGACGTCTAACTTTAAAGGTCCACTGAAAGCCGACGTCTAACTTTAAAGGTCCTACAAAAGCCGACGTCTAACTTTAAAGGTCCACTGAAACCCGAGGTCTAACTTTAAAGGTCCACTGAAACCTGACTGTTTCGCAGCTGCTTCCTCCACTGACAGACCTTTACTAATCTTTGCTCTATGCTCATATGAGGACCTGCTCGTGGCCCACTGGACCAAGTCAGGCCTCAACTTTTCCACTTTTCTCTCAGCCTGTTGACACAAACGAGCGTCAGCAGCTGGGACACAGGTCAGGACCCATACTTGGGCAGGTCTGCGATGAGTCGGACATCAGCAATGACCAGCTTGTGCTCCAGCAGCAGGTGTTTGAGCAGCAGGTCCTTCTGCTTCAGCAGGAACGACTCCGAACAGAAAAGACACAGCAGCAGCAGCTCAGCCCCGGAACGGTGCTCACTGGGAAGACTGGAACTTTCAGCTGGCTGCTCTGGGAAACACAGAGGCTCCAGGATGCTCCCCTCAGCTGAGGAAAGAGGCAACTTCAGGTCAACGTGACAGTAAACAGACCGCCACTAGAATGAGATCAGATACATAGCGGGGCGTCCGTGTGCCAGTTCTTCCCGAGGACTCCTTTATTCGTCTCTGCTCTTGTTTCTGAACCGCCGGGAATGATGTCAGTTTTATAAATTAACCGTTTTAGCTGACCTGTCTTTAATCATCTCAACAACTGTACGCTGAAATTACGATGATCACTTGACAGACGCTCAGTCGAAGTCACACGACAAGACCTCTGGACTGGAACGACAAGGACCGGCGGACCGACGAGGACCGACGGGACCGACGGGACCGACTGAAACGACGAGGACCGACTGAAACGACGAGGACCGACGGGACCGACTGAAACGACAAGGACCGACTGAAACGACTGTAAAGACGAGACCGACTGAAACGACGAGGACCGACGGGACCGACTGGACCGACGAGGACCGACTGTAAAGACGAGACCGACTGAAACGACGAGGACCGACGGGACCGAGTGGACCGACGAGGACCGACGGGACCGACTGGAACGACGAGGACCGACAAGGACTGACGGGACTGACGAAGACCGACGAGGACCAACTGGAACGACGAGGACTGACAGGACCGACGAGGACTAACGGGACCGACGGCGACTGACGGGACCAACTGAACAACGAGGACTGACGGGCACGACGGGACCGACTGGACCGACGAGGACTGACAGGACCGACGGAACCAACTGGAACAACGAGGACCGAGGAGACCGACGAGGACTAACGGGACCGACGGCGACTGACGGGACCGACGGCGACTGACGGGACCGACTGAACAACGAGGACTGACTGGACCGACGAGGTACGACGAGGACCGGCGGGACCACCGGGACCACCGGGACCCTGAGGTGACACTCACAAACTGTACAAATCAACTCAGAAAACGTTAAAACCAAACGCGTCAAAGTTTAGTTTCTATATTTGTCAGAGACAACCGTCTGGAGAGCTTGTTTGTTGGTGTGGTTTAAACGTCCACACGTCTGACGTGACAACACGGACACAGAAAACGCGGTTTAAGGCGGCGAGAAGTTTAAAAACCGAATTTTATTCAAACTTAAATTTACCTCCGTGCGCGGCTCCGCGGGCCGCCATCGCCTCTTCTTCGTGCCCTTTCCCGGCTGCTTCTTCCTCGTCGGTTGTGACCAAAGCCAGGCTACACACCGGCGTCACAGGTGTGTGCTGCCCTCTGTGGTACTGAAGTGTAACGCCATGACGTGGACGGCTCAGACCACACCAGATATCCAACCAGATTTATTTTGATATCCAAGTACAGTTTTTGCGCCTCTCCTTCTCCACTCCCTGTTACTGGTTTTTAAATTCGTTCCCTCAGTTCTTCCACACTGAACATTTTTAAACTAACATCATGTTCTAAGCTCTCCAGATACAGACATTATAACTATGATTATACGCATATGCAGCCATTTAGACTTGTGTATCCTAAATGTAATCATAACAACATCCCTTGTGTAGACTTTAATTTTAGACAAAGACAAGTCTTTACATGTGTTCATCCAACTCTCAGTTTGATTTCTTTCTTTTTCAAGCGCAGATGTGCTTCAGAACTGTGTCATATTTGTCAGTTTCTTAATGCGAAACGTTCAAACATGAACTTGTGTACAAAAAGGAATTGTGGCGCAGCAGTGTCTCCTTGGCGTCCGTGAACTATGGTTGTGCTCCTGATGCTCACGCTCATTTGGGGGTATTTCGACTACCTCCGCGTTCCTCTGAAGCAGCGCTCACGCGGCTCCCTGTGGTTTCCCACTCTGCACAATCAGCCTGCTCAGGTGTGTTCAGGTGCCACATTATTCCAGCTCTAACTAAACCTCAGGAGATGTGAGGAAACATCTCCACGGAAGCAGCCGGGATATGATGTGGATTTCTGGTGTAGACCACAATTCCCACATGAGGTACAACCATTTTCAGCTCAAAACCACATGACATATATTTGTATTTATCGGTTTTGCACTGTTCCGTGGTCAGTTTCGGTCTGTTCTGTGCAGCTCTGTCAGCATCTCACATAAAGGAGTGTGTTTAAATGTAGTCGCTTTGTAAATAACTCAAGAGCAACACATTCAGGTATCTTTTAAAAACCTAATAATAATGATTATTATTAATATTATTTAATTACATTTAATTAATGTCCCTTCAGGGAGTAGTGGGGTATTTTTGAACTTTTATTGAGCAGAATGTCATTAAGCCACATGAGGAATTTCAACATCTCCTGGGTTCGAACACATTTATTATTTGATATATTTATTGAACCTACAGAGGTGAACCACCACTGTGGCCCCTAACCCAGACCCTTAACCCCCCCAACTGCTACCCGGGCGCTGGAAAAGCGGGTACAGGGTTATAGGGGTCCACTGGTCCAGCTCATTACAGGAGAAAGGCAGGGGTACCCCTGGACCACATATAGACCAACAGTTGGTTGCTGCAGTCCAAGTTCTAACTAGAACTGGGAACAGGGATCATGTCAGTGGGACATGCTTTCCCCCTCCTCCCTCCTCGTGTCACCCCTCTTACCTAATGAAGGGGTTGCGCCGACCTTTTGGCTGCGGCCTCTGGCATCTGTCTACCGTCTCTCAGTTCTGCCGCTCTCGTCCGAGGGCGACGGGTTTCCTTGGCGACGGTCGCTTGTACTTACATTCTGCTCACCTTACACAGGTATGAGCGAAGAGGACGGTGTTGGCGCCGGACTGTTCGGACCTGCCTCAACACAGACTGTGTGGATGGTTTGACAAACATCAACCCTGAACTGCCTTTTTCAGTCACCCACGGGTCCTGGTTGGGGCTGCTGCTCTTCTGTTCATGTCTTCTAGTGGCTGCTTTAGCGTTGAGATCCTGCTCTGATTTCAATCTGGATTGTTCCTCATTTTGAAGCTGGAACGCCCCGATTCCCTCCATCAATCTTTCAAATCTACTGCCAGCTCCCCTACTCTGAGGCTGTACGAACACTGGCTTCATCTGGATTTTAAGCACACACATTGCAACCACCCCCTCTGCCTGACTGCCGCGCTCCACTCCGGTCCCACCTGGATGCTGCCAGCAACAAACTGTTGCATAGCAACCGCCGGCTCCGCGCTCACACTGCTTTCTCCTGTAAAGAGCCGCGGAGCCTCCGATGATTTCATTATGTGGGCAGCGTCGCCCACATGGGCCAGTGTCAACCAACCGCCACGAGGGCTCTTGTTCTTTAATTTTTTATTTTTTGAAGTGGAGGAGATGGAGGCGCATCCGCACAAACACACGCCTCCACACACAAGCGCTGACACACGGCGAAGCTGTACAGCACAGGGCCGTAAACACGGGGACAAAAGGCTCAAATGTGTTC
This sequence comes from Xenentodon cancila, assembly GCA_014839995.1. Classification (NCBI taxonomy): domain Eukaryota; kingdom Metazoa; phylum Chordata; class Actinopteri; order Beloniformes; family Belonidae; genus Xenentodon; species Xenentodon cancila. Next base: position 1,513,425 of record CM026199.1, on the reverse strand, counting down.
TGCAACTACCAACAGTGTATTTGTGTTGAGCTGCATCCACGTTTCAGCGCCCCGTGATAATTACTGGCGGGTCCAAGGCGGCTGTGTGACGGCTCAAAGAAACGTCTTCCGCTCGTTTCATCATTGGCTCATTCAAAAGTCACAGATTTTACGTGTTTGTTCTCTGCAGCGGAAGGTTTGTAAACGTGAGACAGACGGAGCGTACACTGTAAAACGTCTTTCAGGGGAAATAAACCAATGACCTAAATATGAAATTATATTCATTTTATCTTGTTTTTTTAGGTTATCCATAACTAAAAAAATCCTGTTATTCTCTGCACTTAATATTTCCATCATAACATTGATTTAGTTTGACTTCGTCATAAATCGTTTTCCCAAAACTAAGTTTGACCTCTGACACAGAAGCAAAGACGGGGCCTCGCCCACTTGAAGCACAATAACTGGTCTGACCCGCGTTTCAGCTGCATGTGGCGTTTCCTTTAATAACGTCACACCACAGAGGTGGAGACATTTGTTTGGGCTAAAGTCAGATTCAGCTTTAATTAGACAAAACTCACAAAAGTACAGCGTTTCCTCCATTATATTTTAATTGAGTAACTGCCAGAAGGCCAGGCGCGTATCTCAAACACACATCGATCTCTTGTAAAGTAGTGTAATGTTTGTAATTAACAGGTGTTATTCTTGTGTTCTCGTCCAGGTTTGACATTTTCAGTAAAACATGTTTTCTCTGAGGTAACGGGTCATACGCATAAAGGAAGCGGTCAGCTTGTCAGGAAAACCTTTTTCCCATTCAGTTTTGGTCCTAATTCCAGTCTTTTATGGTTCAGTTATTGATTTAGAGAAGCAGTGGGGGCGCCTGTGTGACATCATGGACCATTTAATGGATAATCAGTAAACCATTGTGGTAATCACATTAAACTTTTGTCCTCCTTGGACTAAGAGTCCTCTAAAGTATCCGTAACAGTAAATTGCTGTATAGATTTGGTGGTCAGATATTTGCATCATTTAAAAATGTCAAAGTCTTATGAAATGAACAACTTTATTCGTCCCTCCTAACATGAGTATGAAATAAGCTGTATTGTTTTCTTTTATAATTTGGCGTACGGTCAGACTGAGCCTACATGGAGCAGCAGGTTGGTGATTATTCAAAAACCTTTTGGGTCCATGTGTGTCTGCGTTTGGGTCGAGCTTGATAGACATTTCTGGATTTTTTAAGAAATTAAATTTTTGTGTCAGACTATCAGCTGTGGTTTTCACATGTAATGAAGGAGAGTGTTTATCTTTAGGCGTGTTACCTGAATGGTGGTGTGGTGCCTGGGACACCTTAAGTTAATAGCAGTTTTATCTGTAAAGACATATCAAACATCAAAGTTGGGTGGTTGTCCTCAGTTCATTACGTCATCCCATTCAAAGTGGAGGCTGGTGACGCCTTCATCCTCTACGCTGTGTGAGGGACAGTTTAAGAACCGCCGGCCTCCCTGGACGTTTGACAATTATGTCCCTTTTGGCTTTCCATAGCGTGCATGTCTCCGTCGGTCGCGCGTGTTGCCGGAGAGCAGACAGACGGAGTCGCTGCAGGTAGGTGTCTGTCTGTCTGTCTGTCTGTCTGTTTGGGACTTGGAGGGGAAGTGTTCAGTTGAGGCGGAGGGACCGCGGCGGCCCCGCCGGCGTCTCCGGCAGGTGTCAAGACTGCTCGGTGAACGCGGGGGAGACGTTGTTCACGGCAGCTAGCTGTTAGCCTCACGGCTCGACGCTTCACCGTCAGCGGCGCGAATGAGAACCTGAAGAACGTGAAGAACCTGAAGAACGTGAAGAACCTGAAGAACGTGAAGAACATGAAAAACGTGAAGAACATGAAGAACTTGAAGAACGTGAAGAACATGAAAAACGTGAAGAACATGAAAAATGTGAAGAACGTGAAGAACATGAACGTGAAGAACCTGACCAACGTGAAGAACCTGACCAACGTGAAGAACGTGAAGAACCTGACCAACGTGAAGAACATGAAGAACATGAACGTGAAGAACATGAACGTAAAGAACATGAAGAACGTAAAGAACATGAAGAACGTGAAGAACATGATACTCCTAAATGAAAAATGATACACATGATACACAATATAAACATGATACACATGATACACAATATAAACGTGATACACATGATACACAATATAAACGTGATACACAATATAAACATGATACACATGATACACAATATAAATGTGATACACATGATACACAATATAAACATGATACACAATATAAACATGATGCACAATATAAACATGATACACATGATACACAATATAAATGTGATACACAATATAAACATGATACACATGATACACAATATAAATGTGATACACATGATACACAATATAAACATGATACACAATATAAACGTGATACACATGATACACAATATAAACGTGATACACATGATACACAATATAAACATGATACACAATATAAACGTGATACACGTGATACACAATATAAACATGATACACAATATAAACGTGATACACATGATACACAATATAAACGTGATACACAATATAAACGTGATACACATGATACACAATATAAACGTGATACACATGATACACAATATAAACATGATACACAATATAAATGTGATACACATGATACACAATATAAACATAATACACAATATAAACGTGATACACATGATACACAATATAAACGTGATACACATGATACACAATATAAACATGATACACAATATAAACGTGATACACATGATACACAATATAAACGTGATACACATGATACACAATATAAACATGATACACAATATAAACGTGATACACAATATAAACGTGATACACATGATACACAATATAAACATGATACACAATATAAACATGATACACAATATAAACGTGATACACATGATACACAATATAAACGTGATACACAATATAAACATGATACACAATATAAACATGATACACAATATAAACGTGATACACAATATAAACGTGATACACAATATAAACGTGATACACATGATACACAATATAAACATGATACACAATATAAACATGATACACAATATAAACGTGATACACATGATACACAATATAAACGTGATACACAATATAAACGTGATACACATGATACACAATATAAACGTGATACACATGATACACAATATAAACGTGATACACAATATAAACATGATGCACAATATAAACATGATACACAATATAAACGTAATACACATGATACACAATATAAACATGATACACAATATAAACGTGATACACAATATAAACATGATACACATGATACACAATATAAACATGATACACAATATAAACGTGATACACAATATAAACGTGATACACATGATACACAATATAAACGTGATACACAATATAAACGTGATACACAATATAAACGTGATAAACATGATACACAATATAAACATGATAAACATGATACACAATATAAACGTGATAAACATGATACACCATATAAACGTGATAAACATGATACACAATATAAACGTGATACACAATATAAACGTGATACACAATATAAACATGATACACAATATAAACGTGATACACAATATAAACATGATACACAATATAAACATGATACACAATATAAACGTGATACACAATATAAACATGATACACATGATACACAATATAAACATGATACACAATATAAACGTGATACACAATATAAACGTGATACACATGATACACAATATAAACGTGATACACAATATAAACGTGATACACAATATAAACGTGATAAACATGATACACAATATAAACATGATAAACATGATACACAATATAAACATGATACACAATATAAACATGATACACAATATAAACGTGATACACAATATAAACATGATACACATGATACACAATATAAACATGATACACAATATAAACGTGATACACAATATAAACATGATACACATGATACACAATATAAACATGATACACAATATAAACGTGATACACAATATAAACGTGATACACATGATACACAATATAAACGTGATACACAATATAAACGTGATACACAATATAAACGTGATAAACATGATACACAATATAAACATGATAAACATGATACACAATATAAACGTGATAAACATGATACACCATATAAACGTGATAAACATGATACACAATATAAACGTGATACACAATATAAACGTGATACACAATATAAACATGATACACAATATAAACGTGATACACAATATAAACGTGATACACAATATAAACGTGATACACAATATAAACGTGATAAACATGATACACAATATAAACGTGATACACAATATAAACGTGATAAACATGATACACAATATAAACGTGATACACAATATAAACGTGATACACAATATAAACGTGATAAACATGATACACAATATAAACATGATACACAATATAAACGTGATACACAATATAAACGTGATACACAATATAAACGTGATAAACATGATACACAATATAAACGTGATACACAATATAAACGTGATACACATGATACACAATATAAACGTGATACACAATATAAACGTGATGCACAATATAAACGTGATACATACAGCCATTCCCCACTAACTGGGTCACAAACTCCAAAGACTTGGACTGACCTCTTCACTCTGTACCTGGATCATGGACTTTCTTATCGGCAGACACGAGAATGTCAGAATAGTCAAACACATGTGTATATGTGTATATATTAGAGTTACTGTTAGGGTTGTGGTATATGTATATGTGTCTGTATGTGTATATGTACATACATGTATGTGTGTAAATACAAACTCCTCTGGTGCTTTTTTGGTACATGCCCCATACTTAATTTAAGGTGAATTTAAAGGTTATTGCTTTATATAAATGAACCTCTGTTAAATTCCTTGTTAAAATGTTGTAAAATCGGTTGAAAATATGAGGGTGGTCAGCAGGTCACTGGTCAGCCTGAAAATCGTCAAATTGCGGTCCCATGCCGGTCGGTTGGTGCGTCTCTCACTGTTGGACCTTTATCCACCTCTCAGGAACGTTGCTGGGAAGTCAGCAAAGTGCTAGGTGCTCACATTTTAACATGGAGGTAAGTGGAGGCTGACCACTGGAGGAGCTGCCCCCAGTGGTCAGCTGTGGAAGTGCAGTAGTTCCTGCTTCCCGCAACACCGAAGTCAGAATGCTGATGCTTGGTTCATGCCGAGTCAAAACAAGAATGAGGCTTTAGGTGTGGCCATGTCCTGCATGACCCGTTAGATGTCACACTGTAGTTTTTAGGAATGAGTTTCCTGTTGAGATGGAGTCCAGACAGTAGTCAGGAAGACTGTGAAGGCGCTGAATCTTTGATTGTATGAATTGTCTCATGTACAAAAAAGGTAGTTTCAGGGTGTTTTGCTGCATTAGGATGTGGACATTTGGCTAAAACTGTGAGAAACTCATTCTGCCTTTTAACTGTGACTTTGATGTGGGACCTGCTGTGTCAGCTACATTATTTAAAAGTGCCAACAGGAAGTCAGAGGAAACAAGGTCGTTTTAATGGGACTGCTGTGGGGCTCTGAGGTATCGATGTAGAAACAAGCCCACCGTAAAAGTCAGCGGAGACCTTGAAGCTCCTCTGATAATCCACTTTCTGTCTGTGAGAGGAATTATGCAGCAGGCTGTGCGGAAGTGCAGCCGCACTACGGTCATGTCTGGATGCCTTATTATGGGGAGACAGATTTTCTGCACTGCTGCTGGAGTTTCCCCCTGCAGCTCATGGTCAGTGACTGATGGCTCACAATGAGCTGAAGAAACAAATCTCTGCAGTTAAATCTTTAACATAGACGGACAGAATTGTTCAGCTGAAGCAGTGTTTGTCAGTGGCGATGTGGTACGTTTGCATTGGTTTTTACCTGTGTGTGTGCGTGTGTGTGCGTGTGCGTGTGTGTGTTTAGGCAAAGCCTTACAATGTTAACACTGGTTTTTACTCATTAAATGATGAAGCCTTGCATGTTGCCTCAACAACGTGTCCAGGAAGGATTAAAATTAGCTCACTGCTTCAGTTAATGCGCCACCAGACTCGGCAACAAAGAAATGTGTGTTCTTAAACTGTCATAGCTCATAGTTGGCACACCTCACCGTAACACAGAGCAACCAGGCTGGCCAGGCATGCTTTTAAAACCTCCCAGCATGCAGATGAAACTTCGCTCAGCCGGCCGTCGTTGATACTCTGTCTCTGAATTCTGTCTCCTATCATGCCCTGCAGAGGGCGCTATTTTTCCTTGCATCCATTTAGTGGAGGTTCATTATAACCAGGGCGTTAATGCTTAAATGTATTTCAGTAAATGTTGCTTGTCATGTGGGAAACTGGGAGAAACCGGTGCTGCTAGTGTGTCTGCTTTTGTAACTGATGTTTTCAAAGTGCTGGTGTTTTGCAGCTCACGCTGACACAGGCCTCTCCACCCAGCTGCATGCAGAGGACACACCTCTGCACAACGCAACAGCTGTCGAAGTTTTGATTTGGCACTATTACATTTGATGGCTAAGAAGACGACCTTGTCTCAACATGCTGAACACTGATGGTGCCTGTTGACTTTAGCTGCGATTACAAATCTGACATGTATTCAGTCTGCCAGAAACGTCTGTTTCAGTGTCAGGAATGCTTCAGTTCTGACACCACCTTAGTTCTGTACCAACCCCATACTAGGGTTGTTTTTAAAAATATATTTTTAAATCACAGTTAGTAGCACTGTCTTTTTATACTTGTTATTGTTGTTAATGTCACTGTTGTATGGCCTTGGTAAAGTTTAACTTTCTTATTCGGTTCAGTTCTAAAATATGAATAGATGCATGTTAGCGATTATCGCCACATAACAACTAATGCTGTTTTCTGTGATGAAGTCACGATAAACTGGTGTCAAAATGATCTATAAAATAATCATTAATGAGAGAAATCTCAGAATTCCCAGTGTCTTCTAAGGTGCTGTGGTTATTGACTTGGCAGCCTCTGAGCTGGATCAAATTCAACTCAAATTCAATTCAAATGCAATTCAAATTCAACTAAATTCAATTCAAATTCAATTCAAATGCAATTCAAATTCAACTAAATTCAATTCAAATTCAATTCAATTCAAATGCAATTCAAATGCAATTCAAATTCAACTAAATTCAATTCAAATTCAATTCAAATTCAACTCAAATTCAACTAAATTCAATTCAAATGCAATTCAAATTCAACTAAATTCAATTCAAATGCAATTCAACTTCAACTCAAATTCAACTAAATTCAATTCAAATTCAATTCAAATTTAATTCAAATGCAATTCAAATTCAACTAAATTCAATTCAAATTCAATTCAAATTCAATTCAATTCAAATGCAATTCAAATTCAACTAAATTCAATTCAAATGCAATTCAAATTCAACTAAATTCAATTCAAATTCAACTCAAATTCAACTAAATTCAATTCAAATGCAATTCAAATTCAACTAAATTCAATTCAAATTCTATTCAATTCAAATTCAATTCAAATTCAATTCAAATTCAATTCAAATTCAATTCAAATTCAACTAAATGAAATTCAAATTCAATTCAAATTAAATTCAAATTAAATGAATTACATTCTAAAAAGTGGCATGCAGAGCTGCATTTTGAAGTAAAAAGTTTGCACATTCAGGTTTGAAGTTCCAGACACTCTGGAAGAAGAGTTTTATTTATTATCAGCTCAACCTTTTACAGGGCATATTTGGTCACCTCAGTAGAACTACAGTCAGTGGTTATTACCATAGGCCGTACGTAACGGTGGAGGAAGCATTCGGTCGGTGACCCATTGGTTTCTGAAGCCCTTTTTCCATCGTGCGGGGCGCCCGCTGCATGGCAGTCAAAGTTAGCTTTGCTCCCAGCTCCTTCAGCTGAACCCCGTCAGAATATCTGCAGAGGTGCTGAGACCGGGTCGTATCGTTTTACATATCAACCCGATGGCGATGTCAAAACCCACCGTCACGTCTAGCCGAGAATGGGTTAATACAAACGGGTGGTTGTTTCGTGAAGGGCGGTAGTATGACGATTACAAATGAAGAAGTAATAACGGCTAGCGATTGGCTGAGCCGACTGCTAATCAATCATATTATGAACTCTGCTGGTGTGGTACCAAAAAACTCACCCCCTCAGTGGTCATGAGTGTCAACTCAAACAATTCAAATTAAACTGTTTTTGGAAAAAGCTGTGAATGTTTTTTTTCTGCTCTTAAATTGGACGTTTTAACATGAGAGTCTATGCTTCTGGAGCCTCTAGTGGCCAGTCGGGGAACTGCAACAAAACGTAGTTCCACATGAGCCTCAACGGGGACGTGAGATGGTCGGCGCTTGGTTTTTACAATAGAAGGTTACAGGGTCAATAGAGGTCCTTTAATATTCTACAGCAACCCTCTAGAGTTCAAATTTTGAAATTTTATTGACTGCCCTATAAAAGGTTATTTCCTTATCCACAGTGTTTTCTCTGGGATTTTCCTGCTTTTTCTGTGATGCTGTAAATGTAAATGGTTAAGAGGTCACATGACATCCCATCATAAGAGACACAGACACACCGTCAAAGGTACCAAAGACCAGATCCATCAGTATAATCATCTGTTAACTGGAGAACTGAGTTTTCTGTCCACCAGACTGGTACCTGGTTAGTTGGTGGACTACAGAGACCACTATCTAAACAGGTGTAGACAGCAGACACTGAGGTGGTCAGAGGTGGGACTGCAGGGCAGCATGCAGCTCCTGAGGTTCTGGTCTGGTATATTTTTAAAATCAATAATGACCTCTTCAAAAGAGATTAAAACATAGGGATGTCAATACCATACTTACTAAATAAATAAAAAATACTCAGTTCTCTTGTTCAGATATCACCAATGTTAAAACAAGACATTTCCAGTGGTCATAGATAGAACGTGCGTAGCCTCTCTCAGGGGTTTTTTAAGAAAATGGTTCTTTTTACAAACCAGATCTTCGTTGTCCTTTGTCAACCAGGTAATCCTTTCATATGCTTGCGTAGAGCACAGACCATAAAGACAGTGATGAAGCATCTTTTTCTTTGTGATGAGCGCTACGTGTTGCTCTGAAAGCGGAGGTTGATCCCGCCCACCGTATGTCAGTCAAAGTTCGCTTCGGCTACCAGCTCCTTCTGCGGCCCGCCACCAAAGCAGCTGGGGAGCTGTCTGCAGACGTTTACAGCAGAAGATACCGTTTAACATGTTGATGTGATGGCAAAGTCAGATAACTGCTGCATTTGGCCGCAGGGGTTGTATTAATTATATACTAGCCGCTGGCTGAGCCGATTACAAGACACACATACGTCACATATACGTATCGCTTTACATAGACTGTCTGGCGTGCTACAAAACAACGAAACCCCCTCAGAGCTGACATGGATGTGAAATCAAACGACTGAAACCAAAAAGGTTTTTGAACCAGACTGTAGATATGTTCATTTGAGCTCTACAGCTGGACGTTTTAACATGGAGGTCAGTGACGTAGGTAGGTGTATATTATGTTGGAGACGTGAGATCTAAATGTGAGCATGGTATAAACTGCAGGGATGGATGGAGAACAGTTTGTTTTGGTCAGCTTATATAACAGTAATGTGGTTATAGTCATAGAGTAGTTCCCCTACTGACACCTTTAGTTCTGACTTAAACCTAAAAATCCAATAAAATCCATCTTTTTCCTTTTAATGTGGTCCTCTGGTCCCCTGGTCCTCTGGTCCTCTGGCCCTCTGGCCCCCTGGTCCTCTGGTCCTCTGGTCCTCTGGCCCCCTGGTCCTCTGGTCCCCTGGTCCTCTGGCCCCCTGGTCCTCTGGCCCCCTGATCTTCTGGCCCTCTGGCCCCCTGGTCCTCTGGGCCCCTGGTCCTCTGGCTCCCTGGTCCCCTGGTCCTCTGGCCCCCTGGTCCTCTGGGCCCCTGGTCCCCTGGGCCCCTGGTCCCCTGGTCCTCTGGCCCCCTGGTCCTCTGGTCCCCTGGTCCTCTGGCCCCCTGGTCCTCTGGCCCTCTGGCCCCCTGATCTTCTGGCCCTCTGGCCCCCTGGTCCTCTGGCCCTCTGGGCCCCTGGTCCTCTGGCTCCCTGGTCCCCTGGTCCTCTGGCCCTCTGGCCCCCTGGTCCCCTGGTCCTCTGGCCCTCTGGGCCCCTGGCCCTCTGGCCCCCTGGTCCTCTGGTCCTCTTCAGTAGATATGGAGAATGAGGACCGACATGAAGGCAACTTGAGAAAAACACAGCACTCTGTCACCCAGTCTGATTGGTTGACTCTCGGCTGAACCCGCCCACCACTGCAGTCCCCAACGCCCTCCCGCTGCTCTGCTCTCAACTCTGCGATGAGCACATGTGAGATTTGAAGCACTTATACGATCAGTGATACAGAATTCAGAGCATATATTCCTCACTTGACACTATCTTTGATAATATATCTGTCTCTACTCTCTGTTCTTCATCCTCTCTTCCTGATCTCCCTTTTCCTATTCTACTGGCTGGTCTTCAGCAGGAGGGTCCCCCCTTATGATCCAGGTCCTGATCCAGGTTTCTTCCCTCTTAAAGGGGAGGTTTTACGTGCCATTATGTAATAATTGCTCGGGGTCGTGTTCTGAAGCTGTGGAAAGATCCTGGAGACAACTTGATAATAACGTTCTTTAATTGACACATGTTTTCAGGAATGTTTATAGATCAGATTAAAAGGTCATCAGCGTTGCATCCAACTGTTTTGGAAATTCAGATTGTGCTTTCTTTTTCTCTTTTCTTTTCTTTTTTCTACTAAGCTCATACAGCAGTGTTGAACACATGTTGCCTAATGAATTGCAGTGTATTGTGATTTTGATGACCTTTTTTATTATAAAACTGGTGGAGTGAAGGTAATGAAGGAAGCCATCTCTAGAGTCAGGTCAATGAATGTTTTAGGTGCGGCTGTTAGATGTTTGCCAAAGGCGCTGGTGCATGGCTCATAACCTCACCCTAACATCATAGAAAATATTCATGGTGTGGGGAGTCCAGATGGAAGAAAAAATCATATTTTTCCATGAAAGAAGGTATCTTGCAGTGCTTTAAGTGGTGACTCACGGGACCATATAGTTGGCTGTAGCGTGGTTTAACACGTTCTGCACCAACACGTGTCCCAGGCTCGATCGAGCTGCTGTCTCTTCAGAAGTCAGTAAATTTGATTTGGTGATTGTTTAAATGTTTGCATGTTGTCATAGTAGTGATTGTGATGGTTTCTCTGTTGTTTCTTGTTCAGTTCTCTTATGGCTCAGCGGATGTCAGCTGGAAGGCGCTACTTGCGTGCATTCGTTAGTGGATTCTTTGTTGCCGTTCCTGTCACAGTTACCGTCCTTGATCGATTGGCTTATGTGGCGCGGGTGGAAGGAGCATCAATGCAGGTAAGACCAAATCCGCTTATCAAAGAGAAGACCTTAGGAATTAAGCAGAAAGAAAAACGTGAAAGCTTATTGTGAACAGCTGTGGCGTTTTAAATAATCCTTTTCCAAAGCATATCCGAACACCACTTGAGCCTTCCCTCCCTGAGTATAAAATTCTGCTGTTGCACCACACAGTTCATTGGGGTCCAAGTTCAACCCATTTTCCCCCCAAGATAGAGGACTTGGGCTAGTGTAGACTTCACACCTGTAGTAAGTTAACATTTTTAAAATTGTTTGCCAATTTTCACGTCTGTGGATGTGACGTTGCCGGTCAATCAAAAATAATTAAAATCTAATTACCAGTTGTTTTTGTCTTCGTTAAATCGATGTAGTTGTCTTGTAATACTACTTAATCATTATACATTATTACATTAAGTGTGCAAAATTGCAAGAACGCCTCTGTGACCTTCATGGACAAGGTCATGGTTATCAACTTGGTCCTTGAAGAGACCAAACCAAATCATCTGACCCGAAGCGCCCATTGTGGAGCCATTTCAACATGTTGCATTCAGCATGTTAATTATTTGGGCCGAATTCCAAATACACATGTTGAACACATCATTTAATCCTGCTGATATTAGTCTGGTTAATGACACACTACAACTGCAACTCGTGTTTGATAATTACTTTGGCATTTATTTACTTGTTTGATGTACATGTGTACTGCCGGATGTTAAAATAGCCCTTCAGAGAAGCTTGTTAGATGACGCAAGTGAACAGGTATTAAATATAATAAATAGTCAAATTAGACGTGTTCATTAGTGTGGTAATGTAGCAAGTTAATACCAGTTTTATACTCTTTTCTGTGTATGTGTGTGATTTCTTTTTTTTTTTTGTTAATGTTCACTTCAGCGCCGTGCTGGCTCGACATCAGACTAAAACACTTCAAAAATCCATCTGTTGCAAAAGGCTGCACAAAGATAATCTTAAGAAAAACTAATTTGTCTAATTTGTCCTAGGAAAACAAAGAATTTAAAATCCAAATAAACACGGTTGACTATGCAACCTTGCCTCTTTTCAGTGCAGTGGAACCAGTTTTTTTGCTTAAAGTCTCACCATAGACCTCTAAAACTACCACACACATCTGGAGTCCTGAGACGCCCCACCACCCATCCAGTCAGGGTCTGGAGACACCGGTTCCTTCAGCTCCTGATTTTTCCCAGAGCCTCTTCAAGTTTATATATGTGAAAAACTAAAAGACAAAAAGAATCTATAATTTACCTATACTTCACATAGTCAGTGTCAGTGATACTGGGAACATGGGTTCTGTTTCTCTGGGAAACCGAGTTTAACCGGTTTAATCAGAGACTTTAACCACGGCGCGGTAGAAGGTGAACAGTGACGCCTAAACCGAGTTTAACCGGTTCAGTCAGAGACTTTAACCATGGCTGGGTAGAAGGTGAACGGTGACGCCTAAACTGAGTTTAACCGGTTTAATCAGACACTTTAACCACGGCTCGGTAGAAGGTGAATGGTGAAGCCTAAACCGAGTTTAACCGGTTTAATCAGAGACTTTAAACACGGCGCGGTAGAAGGTGAACAGTGACGCCTAAACCGAGTTTAACCGGTTCAGTCAGAGACTTTAACCACAACTCGGTAGAAGGTGAACGGTGACGCCTAAACTGAGTTTAACCAGTTTAATCAGACACTTTAACCACGGCTCGGTAGAAGGTGAACAGTGACGCCTAAACCGAGTTTAACCGGTTTGATCAGACACTTTAACCACGGCTCGGTAGAAGGTGAACAGTGACGCCTAAACCGAGTTTAACCGGTTTAGTCAGAGACTTTAACCATGGCGCGGTAGAAGGTGAACGGTGATGCCTAATTCGAGTTTAACCGGTTTGATCAGACACTTTAACCACGGCTCGGTAGAAGGTGAACAGTGACGCCTAAACCGAGTTTAACCGGTTTAATCAGACACTTTAACCACGGCTCGGTAGAAGGTGAACGGTGATGCCTAATTCGAGTTTAACCGGTTTAGTCAGACACTTTAACCACGGCTCGGTAGAAGGTGAACAGTGACGCCTAAATCGAATCGAAGGTGAACGGTGACGCCTAAACTGAGTTTTACCGGTTCAGTCAGACACTTTAACCACGGCTTGGTAGAAGGTGAACGGTGATGCCTAAACTCAGTTTAACTGGTTCAGTCAGAGACTTTAACCCCGACTCGGTAGAAGGTGAACAGTGACGCCTAATTCGAGTTTAACCGGTTTAGTCAGACACTTTAACCACAACTCGGTAGAAGGTGAACGGTGACGCCTAAACTGAGTTTAACTGCGTTTAATCAGACTTTAACCACGGCTGGGTAGAAGGTGAATGGTGACGCCTAAACCGAGTTTAACCGGTTCAGTCAGAGACTTTAACCACAACTCGGTAGAAGGTGAACGGTGACGCCTAAACCGAGTTTAACCGGTTCAGTCAGAGACTTTAACCACAACTCGGTAGAAGGTGAACGGTGACGCTTAAACCGAGTTTAACCGGTTTAGTCATACACTTTAACCACGGCTGGGTAGAAGGTGAACGGTGACGCCTAAACTGAGTTTAACCGGTTTAATCAGACACTTTAACCACGGCTCGGTAGAAGGTGAACAGTGACGCCAAAACCGAGTTTAACCGGTTTAGTCAGAGACTTTAACCATGGCGCGGTAGAAGGTGAACGGTGATGCCTAATTCGAGTTTAACCGGTTTGATCAGACACTTTAACCACGGCTCAGTAGAAGGTGAACAGTGACGCCTAAACCGAGTTTAACCGGTTTAATCAGACACTTTAACCACGGCTCGGTAGAAGGTGAACGGTGATGCCTAATTCGAGTTTAACCGGTTTAGTCAGACACTTTAACCACGGCTCGGTAGAAGGTGAACAGTGACGCCTAAACTGAGTTTAACCGGTTTAATCAGAGACTTTAACCACGGCGCGGTAGAAGGTGAACGGTGACGCCTAAACTGAGTTTAACCGGTTTAATCAGAGACTTTAACCACGGCGCGGTAGAAGGTGAACAGTGATGCCTAATTTGAGTTTAACCGGTTTAGTCAGACACTTTAACCACGGCTCGGTAGAAGGTGAACAGTGACGCCTAAATCGAATCGAAGGTGAACGGTGACGCCTAAACTGAGTTTTACCGGTTCAGTCAGACACTTTAACCACGGCTTGGTAGAAGGTGAACGGTGATGCCTAAACTCAGTTTAACTGGTTCAGTCAGAGACTTTAACTCCGACTCAGTAGAAGGGAAACGGTGACGCCTAAACTGAGTTTAACCGGTTCAGTCAGAGACTTTAACCACAACTCGGTAGAAGGTGAACGGTGACGCCTAAACTGAGTTTAACTGCGTTTAATCAGACTTTAACCACGGCTGGGTAGAAGGTGAATGGTGACGCCTAAACCGAGTTTAACCGGTTCAGTCAGAGACTTTAACCACAACTCGGTAGAAGGTGAACGGTGACGCTTAAACCGAGTTTAACCGGTTTAGTCATACACTTTAACCACGGCTGGGTAGAAGGTGAACGATGACGCCTAAACCGAGTTTAACCGGTTCAGTCAGGGACTTTAACCACGGCGCGGTAGAAGGTGAACAGTGACGCCTAAACTGAGTTTAACCGGTTTAATCAGAGACTTTAACCACGGCGCGGTAGAAGGTAGAAGGTAACGGTGATGCCTAAAGTGAGTTTAACCGGTTTAATCAGAGACTTTAACCACGGCGCGGTAGAAGGTGAACAGTGATGCCTAATTCGAGTTTAACCGGTTTAGTCAGACACTTTAACCACGGTGCGGTAGAAGGTGAACAGTGACACCTAAACTGAGTTTAACCGGTTTAATCAGAGACTTTAACCACGGCGCGGTAGAAGGTGAACGGTGATGCCTAAACTGAGTTTAACCGGTTTAATCAGAGACTTTAACCACGGCTCGGTAGAAGGTGAACAGTGACGCCTAAATCGAATCGAAGGTGAACGGTGACGCCTAAACTGAGTTTTACCGGTTCAGTCAGACACTTTAACCACGGCTTGGTAGAAGGTGAACGGTGATGCCTAAACTGAGTTTAACTGGTTCAGTCAGAGACTTTAACCCCTACTCGGTAGAAGGGAAACGGTGACGCCTAAACTGAGTTTAACCGGTTTGATCAGACACTTTAACCACGGCTCGGTAGAAGGTGAACAGTGACGCCTAATTCGAGTTTAACCGGTTTAGTCAGACACTTTAACCACGGCTCGGTAGAAGGTGAACAGTGACGCCTAAATCGAATCGAAGGTGAACGGTGACGCCTAAACTGAGTTTTACCGGTTCAGTCAGACACTTTAACCACGGCTTGGTAGAAGGTGAACGGTGATGCCTAAACTGAGTTTAACTGGTTCAGTCAGACACTTTAACCACAACTCGGTAGAAGGTGAACGGTGACGCCTAAACTGAGTTTAACTGCGTTTAATCAGACTTTAACCACGGCTGGGTAGAAGGTGAATGGTGACGCCTAAACCGAGTTTAACCGGTTCAGTCAGAGACTTTAACCACAACTCGGTAGAAGGTGAACGGTGACGCTTAAACCGAGTTTAACCAGTTTAGTCAGACACTTTAACCACGGCTGGGTAGAAGGTGAACAGTGACGCCTAATTCGAGTTTAACCGGTTTAGTCAGACACTTTAACCACGGCTCGGTAGAAGGTGAACAGTGACGCCTAAATCGAATCGAAGGTGAACGGTGACGCCTAAACTGAGTTTTACCGGTTCAGTCAGACACTTTAACCACGGCTTGGTAGAAGGTGAACGGTGATGCCTAAACTGAGTTTAACTGGTTCAGTCAGACACTTTAACCACAACTCGGTAGAAGGTGAACGGTGACGCCTAAACTGAGTTTAACTGCGTTTAATCAGACTTTAACCACGGCTGGGTAGAAGGTGAATGGTGACGCCTAAACCGAGTTTAACCGGTTCAGTCAGAGACTTTAACCACAACTCGGTAGAAGGTGAACGGTGACGCTTAAACCGAGTTTAACCGGTTTAGTCAGACACTTTAACCACGGCTGGGTAGAAGGTGAACAGTGACGCCTGATTCGAGTTTAACCGGTTTAGTCAGACACTTTAACCACGGCTCGGTAGAAGGTGAACAGTGACGCCTAAATCGAATCGAAGGTGAACGGTGACGCCTAAACTGAGTTTTACCGGTTCAGTCAGACACTTTAACCACGGCTTGGTAGAAGGTGAACGGTGATGCCTAAACTGAGTTTAACTGGTTCAGTCAGACACTTTAACCCCGACTCGGTAGAAGGGAAACGGTGACGCCTAAACTGAGTTTAACCGGTTTGATCAGACACTTTAACCACGGCTCGGTAGAAGGTGAACAGTGACGCCTAATTCGAGTTTAACCGGTTTAGTCAGACACTTTAACCACGGCTCGGTAGAAGGTGAACAGTGACGCCTAAATCGAATCGAAGGTGAACGGTGACGCCTAAACTGAGTTTTACCGGTTCAGTCAGACACTTTAACCACAGCTCGGTAGAAGGTGAACGGTGACGCCTAAACCGAGTTTAACCGGTTCAGTCAGACACTTTAACCACAACTCGGTAGAAGGTGAACGGTGACGCCTAAACCGAGTTTAACTGCGTTTAATCAGACTTTAACCACGGCTGGGTAGAAGGTGAATGGTGACGCCTAAACCGAGTTTAACCGGTTCAGTCAGAGACTTTAACCACAACTCGGTAGAAGGTGAACGGTGACGCTTAAACCGAGTTTAACCGGTTTAGTCAGACACTTTAACCACGGCTGGGTAGAAGGTGAACAGTGACGCCTAATTCGAGTTTAACTGGTTTAGTCAGACACTT
Source organism: Xenentodon cancila (assembly GCA_014839995.1). Taxonomy (NCBI): domain Eukaryota; kingdom Metazoa; phylum Chordata; class Actinopteri; order Beloniformes; family Belonidae; genus Xenentodon; species Xenentodon cancila. The sequence continues at coordinate 1,496,171 of CM026199.1, read as the reverse complement.
TAACCACGGCTCGGTAGAAGGTGAACAGTGACGCCTAAATCGAATCGAAGGTGAACGGTGACGCCTAAACTGAGTTTTACCGGTTCAGTCAGACACTTTAACCACGGCTTGGTAGAAGGTGAACGGTGATGCCTAAACTGAGTTTAACTGCGTTTAATCAGACTTTAACCACGGCTGGGTAGAAGGTGAATGGTGACGCCTAAACCGAGTTTAACCGGTTCAGTCAGAGACTTTAACCACAACTCGGTAGAAGGTGAACGGTGACGCTTAAACCGAGTTTAACCGGTTTAGTCAGACACTTTAACCACGGCTGGGTAGAAGGTGAACAGTGACGCCTAATTCGAGTTTAACCGGTTTAGTCAGACACTTTAACCACGGCTCGGTAGAAGGTGAACAGTGACGCCTAAATCGAATCGAAGGTGAACGGTGATGCCTAAACTGAGTTTAACTGGTTCAGTCAGACACTTTAACCACAACTCGGTAGAAGGTGAACGGTGACGCCTAACTGCATTTAAACTGTTTTTACAGCCATTCCTGAACCCAGACGGGGGGTCGGACTGTGATGTCGTTTTGCTAAACCGCTGGAGTGTGAGGAACTTTCAAGTCCAGCGAGGTGACATCGTCTCCATTGTGTGAGTAAATGTCACAAATAATACACTCGTACATGAAGCTACAGCTGCATGGAAAGATTTAAAGGGTTTTTTTTAAAATAAAATTTGTTATTGGGCATTTGTCCATTCAGAATAAACTCTACGTTGATCCAATCTGCCACACCTGTTCATCCCAGTTACGGTCACAGGGGAGTGGATCTTGAGGTGGGATGCAGCGTGCACCCGGGAGGCTCGGTACTCCATCATTCACACGGCGTATTCCTCTTAAATGGCAGCTGGCTTGTAGGTTTAGTGGTCTGGGAACAAAGGACACATCTTTCTGATATTTCAGGGCTACAATGACCTGAGTGACGGTATAAGTAGCCAGTAAATAAATAATGGCAGAATTTAACTTTCCGTGACAGACAAGACGTTTCCACAGCAGGAACTGTGTTTCAGTGCAAATCCAGTGACTTTACTTCACTTTTTCAATGTTGTTTCACACTTTTATGAATCTTAAATGAGAAGCAAATATTTTTTATCTATCTATCTATCTATCTATCTATCTATCTATCTATCTATCTATCTATCTATCTATCTATCTATCTATCTATCTATCTATCTATCTATCTATCTATCTATCTATCTATCTATCTATCTATCTATCCATCCATCCATCCATCCATCCATCCATCCATCCATCCATCCATCCATCCATCCATCCATCCATCCATCCATCCATCCATCCATCCATCCATCCATCCGTGTTGTGTCCGTAATAGGAAGCAATTATCATTTAGTTGTATCATCATAAATTGAGCCGTGTAGATTATAATTATATAGGTGATGAATCATCTGCAGGCTGATATCTGTACTGATATCTGTACTGATATCTGTACTGATATCTGTACTGATATCTGTACTGATATCTGTACTGATATCTGTACTGATATCTGTACTGATATCTGTACTGTGTACTGGTTGAAATGATCAAAAGTGGCAGAGTCTGTGGTGGTTTGAATCAAGCCAGTGAAGAAGGCAGTGTAGGTGTTTCCACACTGGGGCGCCCGTTCCCGGGGCTGCTTTGGACGGCGACGCGCTCATTCGAAGAGCTCCGCGCTGGGACGAGGTCCAGGACCGGTAGGACACCCGGTGTTTCCTCACAACTGTCCGTATGGTGAAAGGACGACGCTGTAACACGGATATTAAACTGATGTTGGAGGGTTTAAGGTCGTTCTGAATTGGCAGGTACAGTTTTGATGTCTGTAGAATGAATTGCAGTCACTGTATTAGTACGTTGTAAGGTGTTTTGCATGTTTAACGTCCTCGCGCTTTGGCATTTCGAGCTGTTTCTCACTCAGCGACACTGAAGAAACACATCGTGACTCTGTGACAGACCTGGTCGGCTTAAGAAAGAACCTCGATTAGTCACGCCTGACTTGACGTCGCCCCGCTGTGTCATCCTGGGTTGGCATTTGTGCACCGGAATGAGCTCGGATTGAGTTGGATATGTATTTCTTATTTATTAATTCTGTGCAACAGGTCTTAAAGTAAATGCTACCTGGCAGCGCGCTTAGACGCAGCGGCCCTGCAGGGCCGGCCCGCTGGCACGGAGACGACCCCTGGACCTGCTGCTTCCCAGCCTGGTCCTCTCCGGCGCCAGATCCACAGTGAATAAGATCAACCAGCTGAGACTCCAGATCGCAGCCGAGCTTTCCAGGCCGCTGTGTTCATTTATTTAGGACGTACTTTTTCCTGTTTAAATGAGTGCAGTGAGAGAAGACAGAACTGAGTGTAAAAGCTTGGATCATCAGGACTTCCTGATGATCACTGAGAGCATTTCAGAATATTAAACCCGTCTTCGTATGCTGCGAACGGACCAAATCAGGTGATCCGGTGATCAGCTACGTTCTCTGTATAAACGGCTTCTTTGGACAATTTCATGAGAATATATCATCTACATGCCACTGATGACACCCGGATAAATCGATTTATCTCCAACTTTGGAGGTTTCTTTTGGCCCTGAAACTGCCAGAGGCTCATTAGCCAAGCACAAATGAACTCTGGAGGGTTCACCACTGTGAAGAACCCTGAAGAACCTCGTCTGGTTCATTTAATTCAAATATCTAATAGGCCTCTATGTGTCATGGCATAACATTTGCAGAATTAGGAGCATTTTGTCCCATGACGATGCTGGAGGAGTAGATGGCTTGACGGATGGCGTTCAGGCGAGGCTTCAGAAATTCAGTTTTATCACCCAAACAATCCTGAAGATTCTCCTTCGATGCCAGATGCAGCAGCCAGGTTGCTGACATGTGTGGCCAGGGCGAATCTCATTTCTACGGTGGCTTCTGGTAGAATGTAGAGTTGAGTTTAAAGTACAAAGGTCTCAATAACCTCGCTCCTGTTAATATAACTGCAGCGTCGTGTTCCCTGTCCGCCCAGAAGCGCCAGAGCTTTAGTTTCCATGCTCCTTTCATGTTCAGCCAGCTCCCAGACATTCGCTGTACTTTTTTCAGCCAACGTTCCTGTTTGAAAGAGCTTTTTTTTTTCACTCATCGTTTATGACTAATTTCCCTGCGTGCGGTTCTTGCTTTAATGTGCTCTGTCGAGTGGTATTTCCAGTCCGTGAAGTGGCTCCCGCAGCCACTTCACGGACTGTGTAACTGATTACAAAGGAACCCAGAACATGCCGGTCTCCTGTCCTCCATCTGAAGTGGATCTTCATCATTTTACTGTGTTTTAGTGGGAATATTTAGAATATCTGTGCTGGTGTCGGTAGCGCCTGCTCATGTTGTTTGTAGTCTGCGATTATCCTCCGGTGAAAACAAACTCTCTGTGAGCCTCTGCGTGGTAATGACCCAGCAGGGCAGCACTGCACAGCTGGACAGACACCAGCAACCAGAAAGGGATTCTTTTTTCTCCTGAGAGGAGAAGTACTGTATTATTTAGATTCAGTCCATCATCCTGGTGGAATAAGCTCAGTGCATCTCCTTCTTTTCCCCATGTGCCCTTTTCTCCTGCTTTTCCGACAGTCTGAGCGACACCTGCTCACCTGGTGACCCTTCTTCAACCTGGTGAGATTTTTGTTAAATCTCTCATAACGCTGCATCCATCATCTTCAAACATATTACCTCAAATTTAAATGTCAGATGTGATGCAGTTATTCTAGGCGGGAGGCAGTCTCCTGCCTGTAAATGTTTCTCATTTTAGAGGAAAACTGCTCTGGGGAACGTCCCAGTCTGTAGTGTAATATATTATTTATAGGATTCCCCTCATGTGTGCTGGCTAAGAAAATCATTTTGTCTCTTTATTTTCTAGAAAGCCTAACATAGTCATGGGTGTTTGTCGTGCTCAGAGGGCAGAGCCTCACAGAGCAGAGCCTCACAGAGCAGAGCCTCACAGAGCAGAGCCTCACAGAGCAGAGCCTCACAGAGCAGAGCCTCACAGAGCAGAGCCTCACAGAGCAGAGCCTCACAGAGCAGAGCCTCACAGAGCAGAGCCTCACAGAGCAGAGCCTCACAGAGCAGAGCCTCACAGAGCAGAGCCTCACAGAGCAGAGCCTCACAGAGCAGAGCCTCACAGAGCCGATTGATTTGGTCTTCAGCTGTGAACAGGACCGTTTGCCTCTGAACTGCCTCAGAACGGATTTCAGACAGTTTTCTCCTTGACGGCGAAGAAATGTTTCTCTTGGGGTAAAAATTGGCTTCACATCATGTGAACAGGATCCATGCTGCTGGCTCAGTTCGTTTTGGTTCAGGACTTCCAAGCTGCTGCGTTTGGTCGAATCCAAACATAAACGGGGTTTTTGCCAACACATTTTGCTGTTACAGCTGCAAAACGTGGACAGACGTCGTAACAGCGTGCAGGGTTTCTCAGAGATGAACAATTACCAGAGATGCAAATGACCAGAGATAAGAAACAAGAACACCAATGGTCCAAGACCATGAACAGATCCAGGAGGACAGATCTTTCTATCAGATTACGGGTGTGGCCACTTCAACAGCAGCCGCCTCCTTCATGACATTTTAAAAAAAGATGGTGAATAAAGAACTGCGTGGAATGTCTGAGGTGTTTTAAAGCTCAGAAGTTCATATTTATCTCTCTCTTCCAGTTCAGCAGAGCTGGAAATCCAATATTCACATCTTGTTAGTTTTAGGATTTGACAATTGCTTAAATAATCAGGTGTTCAGTCAGTCATTGAAAGGCAGAGTAGCTTCTCACAGATGTTTACCAGCTGAACATGGAGATTCAATAGATTCTCCTCTGCAAGGAACTGTGTGTGTGTGTGTGTGTGTGTGTGTGAGAGAGTGTGTGTGTGTGTGTGTGTGTGGTGGGTGTGGAGTGTGTGGTGTGTGTATGTATATGTGTGTGGGTGTGTGTGTGTGTGAGTGTGTGTGTGTGTGTGTGTGTGTGTGTAGTGTGTGTGTTGTGTGTGTGTGGTGTGTGTGTGTGTGTGTGTGTGTGTGTGTGTGTGTGTGTGAGTGAGTGTGTGTGTGGTGGGTGTGTCGGGGTGTGTGTGGTGTGTGAGGTGTGTGTGGTGTGTGTCGTGTGTGGGGTGTGTGTGAGAGAGTGTGTGTACGTGTGTGAGTGTGTGTGTGTACGTGGGTGTGTGGTGTGTGTATGTGTATGTGTGTGGGTGTGTGGTGGGTGTGTCAGGGGTGTGTGTGGTGGGTGTGTGAGTGAGAGTGGTGTGTGTGGTGTGTTGGTGGTGTGAGGGTGTGTGAGTGTGAGAGGTGTGTGTGTGTGAGTGTGTGTGTGTACGTGTGTGATGTGTGTGGAGTGGTTGATGAGTGTGTGTGTGAGTGTGTGTGTGTGTGTGTGTGAGGGAGTGTGTGTGAGGTGTGTGTGTGTGTGTGTGGTGGTGTGTGTGTGAGAGTGTGTGGTGTGTGTGTGTGAGTGTGGTAGTGTGTGTGTGTGTGTGTGTGTGTGTGAGTGGGGGGTGTGAGTGTGTGTGTGTGTGTGTGTGGAGAGTGTGGGGTGGGTGTGTGTGTGTGTGGTGAGTGTGTGAGTGGTGAGTGTGTGTGTGTGTGTGGGTGTGAATGTGAGTGTGTGTGTGTGTGGTGTGTGGTGGTGCGTGATGTGGTTGTGTGTGTGTTGTGTGTGGCGTGTGTGTGTGTGTGTGTGTGTTGAGTGTGTGTGTGTGTGTGTGTGTGTGAGTGTGGTGTGTTGTGTGTGGGTGTGTGGCTGTGTGTGAGTGTGTGAGTGTGTGTGTGTGTGTGTGTGTGGTTGTGTGTGTGTGTGGGTGGTGGGTGAGTGTGCTTGTGGTGTGTGTGGGTGTGTGTGTGTGTGTGTTGTGTGTGGGTGTGGTGTGTGTGTGTGTGTGTGTGTGTGTGTGTGAGAGAGAGTGTGTGTGAGTGTGTGTGAGAGAGAGTGTGTGTGAGTGTGTGTGTGAGTGTGTGTGTGAGTGTTTCACTGTTCAGACTAAACTTGCTTGAGAACTCTTGGTGTGTTTCTGATGTCTACTTTTTAATAGCTTATTGTGTGTTCTTAGTTCTACAAGAAGAATTTCAGTGTCGCCACTTTGGGAGTGCAGACTGTAAACGGATTTAGTGACAATAATTAAATGTCAGATGTTTATGATCTGATTTCAACAACCAGACCGTATCAACTTTGAAGTACTGCTGGAAATGAAGATACATCAGATATACTGAGTCACATTGACACCGAGAGGATGGCGTTCATTATTTCTTCCATTTCCACAGCACAGTTGGTAAAAATAGCTCTGTACATTCTGAATTCACATGGGGGTCTGAACCTAATTTCCATTAAGTTGGTATTAAAGCCTCAGTAATTACGTTCGCCTAAAGAGGCTTCAAACCCAGAGAAAGAAGGAAAAATACTTCAGTACTGCAATTATTTCAGGAGCACACATGTAGGGGAACACACAGGTGTGTTAACCCTTTAGACTGGTATGAACACGCCTGACAGGTGTGAAGAAGAAGAGTTTTCTTTTGTTAAGTCCAAATGAAGAACCATCTGGTCATGGTGGTCCAAGACCATAACATAACATATGATAACGGATTACTACTGAAGCCACTGTTGCTTTCCCAGATAGCAAAATATGTTAATTCAATGTTGAATTATGGTCAAAAAGGTTGATTTTTGGTCAAGGTCGACGACTGACGGTGGACCAACCATCAAACAATCATGCAGTGTTAGCCAATTAACCAATGTTGAATAGATCAATGTTGCTTTGTGGTCAATTTATTTACATAGATGTAAATAATTGTGCATTGTTTGCCGGTGGTGTCTTTATATTATATATTTATATATATATTTATATATATATATTATATATATATATATATATATATATATATATATATATATATATATATATATATATATATATATATATATATATATATATATATATATATATATATATATTAATGTGCACCTTTTTATAAAAAGTTTTCTTTCACATTTTTCGTTAGTGTCATATTATTTATTATATAAGGTTGGTTAATTAGTTGGAGAAAAAGTTTGGGTACCACTGAGTTAAGTGAATAAAATTCTGGCACATCTAATCTTCAATTTGATCAATGTTAGAATTGAATTATAGTCTCCTGGTTAGATGGTTAGCCTTGTGTGTCATCTACATAGTTATAGTATTTTTGATTTTGATCTTTTCATAATTTGAGCGAGTGGGAGCATGTAGAGGCCCCAGTACTGAGCCTTGATGAACTCCACATGGTTTTTTTGTAAGCTCAGACTTGTAGTTACCTAAAGATAAAAAAGAGTCCCCGTCTTCCAGACAGGACTCCAACCAGGCCAGTGCTGTGCCAGAAAGTCCCTCGCAGTTCTTCAACCGGTCTGTCCAGATGTTCTGGTGGACCGTGTCAAATGCAGCACTGAGATCCAGTAGGACCAAGACTGGAATGTTGCCACCATCCGTCCTGGAGGAGATCTCATCAAGGACCTTTACTAGAGCCGTCTCAGTGCTGTGATGTGTCCAGAAACCCGACTGGACCACGTCAAAACAGTCGTTTAGTGTCAGGAGGTTGACCAGCTGTTGGAAAACTGTTTTTCTATGGTTTTACTAAGAAAAGGGAGGTTTGATACGGACCTGCAGCTGTGACCTGTCTATTCTTTTTTAAAAGTGGATTGATGACGACTGAAAACAGACGTATTTACAACGTCTAGAAGATCTGAGGACATTCAATGTTCAACACTCTTAAGAACCCTGTTGGCAGAGAATCAAGCAGCAGGTGGTGGAGTTCAGGTGATGTGTGATGTCATCCAGGTTCTTGTGACTGATTGGACAAAACTGTGTCCTGGTTCCTCTCAGTGGACTCAGAGACGGCACGTATCCTGCATCTAACAGAAACACTGACGGGTTCAGGTCCACTGACTCTTTATAAATGTCTTCATGAACCTGGAGTTCAGTTTTCCGGCTGCATTCAGCTTTTCCACTCTTTTGTCAGCTCTGACCAAACAGAGCAGCTCAGGAGGCAGGAATCAACGATCCAGTGATGCTTCAGTAGGTGAGGCGTGCCAAGTCCAGCGTTGCCCACTCACGTCTGTAGTTTTCTCAAATTTAACTTGGGTTTTTTGTCCTCGTTCCATAAAAAAGATGTACAGAGTTTGTCAAAGTGTTTAAAATATTTGAGGGTAACTCGAACTGCAGCAGGTAGTTGAGCTTTGGGGCACAGACCATCTTGATCATGAACTTTTCCCCACTTCTGTTTTGTAATTCCGTTTCACTAAATTCCCTTGGGATCAATAGCGTTTCGTCTTATGTTATAGGTTTTTCTTTTCACTGAGTTTTACTGCGTGAACTTGGAAAGTGTATTTGGTTTTAGTTCAGTCCATTTCTTTTCTACATGATACTTTATTGTTTGTTTTAAAGCCGTAGACCTTTAGACAGGCTTGTCATTTATTGTCTTAATGCTTTAACTAACTTGTGTGAAAATAGTCGAATTGTCGTTTTAGAAGTGGTTGACAGATAAGCTTACGATGTGTGAGATGTGGAGTATCATGTGTCACCATCTACCTCTTTAGTGTCCTTAAACTGACATTATTATTATTAACTTGCCTTAATAGACTGCAGCTCTGGCAGATATCTGCTTAATTAATGCGGCTCTGACTGGTGCAGCTTAATAAAACTGGAGTAAGAGGCTGTCGCCGTCCTCACCCAGAGTTTCCTTTGGAAGGAGTCTTTATCTTCACATGAACTTCAAACCTTCAGAAACTTTTTATCCCAAGTATCCGTGTCGTTCAAACTGCACCTGATATGCTCTTAAGCTTCATTCTTTAACAGCTAATTGATGCTGACAATTAATTTTAGTACAACGAGAGGATGTTTGAAGTATCCGTAAATCGGACCAGGCCCACCGCGTGGAGATGGGGAGGATGTTGTGGTGGCTCCTCAGCCTGGAAGCAGCACCTGAACCAGATCTGCTGCGGGAAGCCTTTCCTCTGCATCCTGAACTCCCGCACAGTTTAAACAGGCTGCTGTAAATAAACCTCGAACTGCAGAATTATTACCTCAGAAAGAGTTATGCTGCCGCTATAGTGAACATTTGCAAATATTCCCCATTTTTAAATTTGCTTTCAGATAATAATGCAGTTTTCTCCAGATTGACAGTAATTCTGCCATGGTCTCCTCCCCAAACAATGACACAAATTTAAATCAAAAGAGCGCTGAGCAGAGCGCTGAGCAGAGCGCTGAGCAGAGCGCTGAGCAGAGCGCTGAGCAGAGCGCTGAGCTGAGCGCTGAGCAGAGAGCTGAGCAGAGCGCTGAGCAGAGCGCTGAGCAGAGCGCTGAGCCGAGCAGAGCGCTGAGCAGAGCGCTGAGCCGAGCAGAGCGCCGAGCAGAGCGCCGAGCAGAGCGCCGAGCAGAGCGCCGAGCAGAGCGCCGAGCAGAGCGCCGAGCAGAGCGCCGAGCAGAGCGCCGAGCTGAGCGCCGAGCTGAGCGCTGAGCTGAGCGCTGAGCAGAGCGCTGAGCCGAGCAGAGCGCCGAGCAGAGCGCCGAGCAGAGCGCCGAGCAGAGCGCCGAGCAGAGCGCCGAGCAGAGCGCTGCACGGCCCCTTTTATTAAACTGCAGCTCAGTTACATTTGTGGGGACATTTCCAGGGAATTTACTTCCATGTTGCTGATAGTCCAGATTGCAGGCTCTGATGTTTTTAATAACCAGGTTATTCGCTCTACAGTTCATGAAGTCAGTAAAGTAAGCTGATTATAACACTGGTTCTGAGTGCAAAATGATTATTACGTAAAACTATTAGCTGCATTTTGCCTCAGATAAAGTCTTGACTTAAGTTCAGATGAAGTCCCTTCACCGGTCACAGCTGTTTCTGAAATGCAGCTGTTTGTTACACATTTATTTTACAGACTTTTGCCAAAATTCTTCTTTATTCTGTGGCAGACAGGCGACCTGTGTAGGAGGTGCTCCGCCTCTCACCCGATGGCAGATGGATGGGCTCCAGTCACACGCGGCTGAATGAACAAATGAAGGCGGTCCAATATTCCCAGATGGAGCCCAGTGCGTTTTATAAATAGGAAGATCTTGGTTTTTGTCATGGTGCAAAGTGAGCACCTTTTTCAATCAATAATGCAAATACAAATCAATTTGTTTAGAGCTGAGAGGGGAAGGAGCTGCCCGTCAGACCTGCGAGATGCTGATGGATGTGAAGCAAAAGGCTTCCAGAGTACCAGCATCCGGAAGTACTGCAGAGAGATGCAGCCAGCGTTCTTACTGGTTTTCCTTGGAAATCCATCAACAACACTGTCAAAGTAAACCGTCAAAACTGAAACTAAGTACCTGTTGTGCCATCCTCATCGTGGACACCTTCCTCGTCAGAATGTCCGAACGAGCTCCCTGTCATCCTTTGGTTTGATATTAATCTGTCGGTCTCTGAACCTCTCAAACACATTTAGGAAATGTGTAGCCTCGTCTGCAGGTGCATGCCACTGCTGAATGCCATCAGCGAGCGGGAAGCAGAGATGACTGATGGTGCAGCTTCCCCCGGTTGCCTCAGCAACGGTGGAGGAAGAGGACGGTGACAGGAAATGAAAACCGGGGGGATGTGGGGGGAGGGGGGCACTTTGTCATGCTTCAGGGCTGGAGATTGAACCGCCAGCCAGAGGGGGACCTGCCCTACCTGAGGACTTCCCTGCCTGAGCCGAGGCTGCCTCTAAGAGTGGTCGGCACCAATAAACGAAACAGTCGAGGTGACTGGCAGATGTGACTAGATGTGTTGCATGGAGGTTCATTCCTGGTGCCTGGTAGGCCGTGACTCCAAGGTCTGAGCAGCCAGACCCAGCTGGTGCTGAACCTACTTCAGTTTTCATTAAATCAGTCCAGTCCGGTGGCGGAAGTACCTGCAGTGGTGTTTGTGTAACCCTCCAGTATCTAGAGGAAACGTCATGACGTCATAATCCTGCCAGGCTTCCTCACGGTGCAGAGCTGTGGACACAAACATTTGGACCACAGACGTTCCCATGAAGTGAGCGGAGCTCTCCGAGATAGAGAAAACTGCCGGGTCCCTCTGGTTTCACGTCGGCGCCGTCGGCTGAACTGACCAGCTGCTGCTGTCATGTTCCCTCCCAGGACGGTGGGTTGGTGTGCATCTGTCACACGTAAACCGGCCGTCGCCTCTCTGAATCGCAGTGTTCAGGCTCCACGTGTTCGTACCGTCTCGTATTGGTTTCTTGCTTTAAGACGTCGTCGGGGGCTGCCGTGTACTGCGACCAGACTGGTGATTCTCTTATTGTCAACCAATTCCTTGAGAAGATGCTGAAATCAGCTCCTCACATTTCCCAGGAGTACTGTCTCGCCATGGATGCTTTCTACAGATGTTGCCATGGTTACGTTTCTGCCGAACTCCTTTCATTGCCCAGCGGACCGCTCAGAGTGACTCTGGTCGGTAGTCGGGACCCGGGCCTTCACCTTGTCTCAGGGATTTATTGATAACGAGTGACTTGCTGTTGTTGACTGAAATAAGTCACCAGATTGTCTGACAGGTTCAGTGTGTAATTACATTCAGACGCTTTTCAGACTGCAGACGCCGGCTGACCTCCCACAGGTCAGACGGACCTGCAGCATCCATTCAGTCACTGCGATCAGCAGAACCGCTGCAGGAGAAATGAATAGAGCATGATTGGACCTCTAATTACCCAGCTTGTATCGGTAGTTTGTGTTCGTGTTGACGTGTCTGAAGCTTGTCTGCAGATAGAACGTGCAGATGGTTACTATGACGGCGGGCGTTTCCTGCCTAACAAACACCACCCTCTCCCCTCGGCCACGCTGCATTTCCGTTTGTGAGTTTCCTTTCCTCTGTGGAACTTTGTAACATGTTATTGATTAGAAACAAAGACAGACAAGTGCATGATGAACGCGGTACAAGTTGACGGAGAGCTCTGTGTCAGACGGACCAGCGGAGCGTCATTACCTGCTCTACAAAGATTTTCCCCAACTCCTTAAAACACTTAAGTCTGACCGTGTTTGAGCGTGTCCGCGGTGCGCCGCCACACCGCGCCTCAGTGGCGATATGAAGGGTGGAGGGTGTTTACCGGTTGTCCGTCTCGCTCGGCCCGACGTCAGCATGTCCCAGAGTCTGTCAAACAAATGAGAATCACGAATAAACTAAAATCAAAAGGAAACCAGCTCAGAGCCTACTAGTGAGGACGTTCTGGACCCTTCATGGGCCGTGAAACTCCGATGTCCCATCTGCCCTAAAGCCGTCTTATTTTCATAGTTAAACGGGCCCAAACAAGAGAACAGCCTGAACTGGTACATATCCAAGCACCGGTGTTTACTGATTCATTTATTGATCATTTGTTCATTTTAAAGGAAACGGGTTTAACAGATCTGCTTCAACTATTCTGGTGCTAACAAACCGTTGTTGTTATTGGCATTATTGGATTGTTTCTCCTTCTGCTGTTTAAGGACTTTATTGACAGATCATTTTCAGAGCGTCCTCTTTCTTAACATCCAGGCCATAGCTGAAAGGCCCGTGTGTGACGGTGCTGGAACGGCCCAACAGGCCTGAAGTCATTCCTGAAGGCATTGAAGCTCTTAGTGCAGCACCTCGTCTGGACCAGACGGGTTGGTTCAGCCCCTGAAGGGTCTGGGCAGGTGTCGTCTCACGTCTGTGTTTGAAGAAAAGAAAAACCAACGCGTTCAGGATTTGTTTTGGTGATGCGATCAGTTACTTTTATCTTCACTCAGCTGAAACAGCTGAATGTCACCATTGATCTCATGCTTAGTCTTAATTTTCACACTCCTAATGAAGGATACGGGTCAGCTGAGTTTTCATTTCTGCCTTTCAGGGATATGAGGCTGGGCGGGAGGGGTGAGATTGGAGATGATTATCCAAAATGAATGTTGTATGAGTGAAGGGACAAGAGAGGAGCTCCTACTCCTCGTTCAAGCACACCACGCAAATAAAACCTGGAATTATCATAGGTCACTGAATTCATTTTCCAAATGGCAATTGGTGTGAGGTCTCTCGGGAGAAGATGACTGGCAGGTCTGTTTCCCGCTCACCTGTAGAACAGGATGTGAATATTCAGTCTTGGAGGTCACATTCTGTTTGAAGGAAATTCTGTTCCTCGTTGGTGGAGTCCTCCAGAGTTTCTGCTGCAGAGATAAATCAACACAAACACGAACTTCATCACACCTGCCTCCGGACAGAGCAGTCCGGGGCGTGGCACCAGCGCCTGCGGCCGTTTCACACGCCGCGCGCACACAACGTGTGTGTGTGTGTGTGTGTGTGTACGTGTGTTTATGTGTGTGTGTGTGGGTGAGTGTGTGTGTACGTGTGTTTATGTGTGTGTGTGTGTGTACGTGTGTGTGTCTGTGTGTGTGGGTGTGTACATGTGTTTATGTGTGTGTGTGTACATGTGTGTGGGTGTGTACATGTGTTTATGTGTGTGTGTGTACATGTGTGTGTGGGTGTGTGTGTGTGTGTGTGTGTGTGTGCGTGTGTGTACGTGTGTTTATGTGTGTGGGTGTGTACGTGTGTGTGGGTGTGTACGTGTGTGTGTGTGTGTGTGTGTGTGTGTGTGTGTGTGTGTGTGTGTGTATATTTCTTCTAGTGTTGCCAGAGGTTTGGGTTCCTTTTGTGATGAAATCTCTACATAAGTTCCAACTCAGCAGGAGCCCCGACGTAGGACAGGACTTGTTATCTTTTGAGGCCGTTCAGGGCAGTGATGAGGATCAGTGGAGGTGGAGTAGAAAGCGGGGGCTGCAAAGTCGGTCTGCAGGTAGTCCACTTGTCCATCCTCTCATCTTCGTGCTCTTCTTTACATCGACCTGGTGATGATCGTCACTCGCAGGCTGTCATGGCTCTAAAATAACAAAGAATGTCCTTAATCCCATCCTCGGGCTAGTGGGGATTATTTCCATCACTTTGAAGCCCGTGTGACCTTTTGGCCTCCTAAGTTCAGCAGTATTTGAGCTGCTGTCACGGATTCTGTAATTGCATTTGTTGTTTTCGCAGCAGAACCACCACAGCTGCCCGGCAATTGCACGTAACTCCTAAAGAAGTCTTTTTATAGCAGTCTGTTGCCAGTGCCTTCAGCCAGCAAAGCTAAATAACCTGTAATGTAAGCCTCAGTGCTGCTGAGAGATCTTTCTTTCTCTTCTGTCAGCCGTATGGAGAAAGAAAACAAACAAGTGACCACTTTTTTGTCATCATAACCTTTTTTCAGACATTAAATGTTATTAAGCATTCATTTTTCTGTTGGAGAAAAAACATCCATACCATACATATATATATATGTGTGTGTGTGTGTGTGTGTGTGTGTGTGTGTGTGTGTGTGTGTGTGTCATAGTTAACCAAAGTTAACTATGACATAAAAACATACAAAACCTGGATCATCACTGTTAGTGGGTTGACACCTTTGTCAGCCTTTCTACACCTACTCAGGTGATGTTCCTCTTAAGAAGATCCACTAAAAGGTGATGTCAGCATGGATGGACCCAGAAGCAGTGCAGGCAGAGTCGGGTGAGTCGGTATGCAGTAGTTCATTAGTGTTAGCAGCAAATCAGTCACCACCACCCATGATTAGTGAAAAACAAAACCAGCGGTGTAGTAAAAGAAATAATAAAATGTAATGTATTTTTAAAAAATTATATTGAAGCACCAAGGGGTTAACTAATCTAAAAGCCGTCAGGTCTGTATTTGGTCATCCAGGTGTTTACACCAAGTGACAGAAGTCCTCCAATATGACAACACCAGAACTGTGTTCAAGTCTCTCAGGAGTTTCTGGTAGTTGGAGTTTAAACACGACTCCAGATGTTTAAACTTGACTCTAGATATGAAACAACAGGCAGACCCACGTCATGTCAGCGTGGATGTCAGTTGGAGCCACCATCAGTTGGAGCCACCATCAGTTGGAGCCACCATCAGTTGGAGCCAGTTGGAACCACCATCAGTTTGAGCCAGTTGGAACCACCATCAGTTGGAGCCACCATCAGTTGGAGCCACCATCAGTTGGAACCACCATCAGTTGGAGCCAGTTGGAACCACCATCAGTTGGAGGCACCATCAGTTGGAGGCACCATCAGTTGGAGGCACCATCAGTTGGAGCCAGTTGGAACCACCATCAGTTGGAGGCACCATCAGTTGGAGGCACCATCAGTTGGAGGCACCATCAGTTGGAGCCAGTTGGAACCACCATCAGTTGGAGCAAGTTGGAACCACCATCAGTTGGAGCCACCATCAGTTGGAGCCAGTTGGAACCACCATCAGTTGGAGCCAGTTGGAACCACCATCAGTTGGAACCACCATCAGTTGGAGCAAGTTGGAACCACCATCAGTTGGAGCCACCATCAGTTGGAGCCAGTTGGAGGCACCATCAGTTGGAGGCACCATCAGTTGGAGCCACCATCAGTTGGAGCCACCATCAGTTGGAGGCACCATCAGTTGGAGCCACCATCAGTTGGAGCCAGTTGGAACCACCATCAGTTGGAACCACCATCAGTTGGAGCCACCATCAGTTGGAACCACCATCAGTTGGAGCAAGTTGGAACCACCATCAGTTGGAGCCACCATCAGTTGGAGGCACCATCAGTTGGAGCCACCATCAGTTGGAGCCACCATCAGTTGGAGGCACCATCAGTTGGAGCCACCATCAGGTGGAGCCAGTTGGAACCACCATCAGTTGGAACCACCATCAGTTGGAGCCAGTTGGAACCACCATCAGTTGGAACCACCATCAGTTGGAGCCAGTTGGAACCACCATCAGTTGGAGCCACCATCAGTTGGAGGCACCATCAGTTGGAACCACCATCAGTTGGAACCACCATCAGTTGGAGCCAGTTGGAGGCACCATCAGTTGGAGGCACCATCAGTTGGAGCCACCATCAGTTGGAGCCAGTTGGAACCAGTTGGAGCCACCATCAGTTGGAGGCACCATCAGTTGGAACCACCATCAGTTGGAGCCAGTTGGAGCCACCATCAGTTGGAGGCACCATCAGTTGGAGCCACCATCAGTTGGAGCCAGTTGGAACCACCATCAGTTGGAACCACCATCAGTTGGAGCCAGTTGGAACCACCATCAGTTGGAGCCACCATCAGTTGGAGCCACCATCAGTTGGAACCACCATCAGTTGGAGCCAGTTGGAGCCACCATCAGTTGGAGGCACCATCAGTTGGAGCCACCATCAGTTGGAGCCAGTTGGAACCACCATCGGCTGGAACCAGCATCAGTTGGAGCCACCATCAGTTGGAACCACCATCAGTTGGAGGCACCATCAGTTGGAGCCAGTTGGAGCCACCATCAGTTGGAGGCACCATCAGTTGGAGCCACCATCAGTTGGAGCCACCATCAGTTGGAGGCACCATCAGTTGGAGCCACCATCAGTTGGAGCCAGTTGGAACCACCATCAGTTGGAACCACCATCAGTTGGAGCCACCATCAGTTGGAACCACCATCAGTTGGAGCAAGTTGGAACCACCATCAGTTGGAGCCACCATCAGTTGGAGGCACCATCAGTTGGAGCCACCATCAGTTGGAGGCACCATCAGTTGGAGCCACCATCAGGTGGAGCCAGTTGGAACCACCATCAGTTGGAACCACCATCAGTTGGAGCCAGTTGGAACCACCATCAGTTGGAACCACCATCAGTTGGAGCCAGTTGGAACCACCATCAGTTGGAGCCACCATCAGTTGGAGGCACCATCAGTTGGAACCACCATCAGTTGGAACCACCATCAGTTGGAGCCAGTTGGAGGCACCATCAGTTGGAGGCACCATCAGTTGGAGCCACCATCAGTTGGAGCCAGTTGGAACCAGTTGGAGCCACCATCAGTTGGAGGCACCATCAGTTGGAACCACCATCAGTTGGAGCCAGTTGGAGCCACCATCAGTTGGAGCCACCATCAGTTGGAGGCACCATCAGTTGGAGCCAGTTGGAACCACCATCAGTTGGAACCACCATCAGTTGGAGCCAGTTGGAACCACCATCAGTTGGAGCCACCATCAGTTGGAGCCACCATCAGTTGGAACCACCATCAGTTGGAGCCAGTTGGAGCCACCATCAGTTGGAGGCACCATCAGTTGGAGCCACCATCAGTTGGAGCCAGTTGGAACCACCATCGGCTGGAACCAGCATCAGTTGGAGCCACCATCAGTTGGAACCACCATCAGTTGGAGGCACCATCAGTTGGAGCCAGTTGGAGCCACCATCAGTTAGAGGCACCATCAGTTGTACCTGGTTCATATCTTTCTTCTGTGCGGCGTACTTATTTACGCAATGCCCTTTGTGTTCTTTCAGAACCTTCTGCTTCTGTAAAGGCCTTTCTTGATGCATGCAAAGCAGAAGTGTGTTTAGCTACCCACTAACTTTTGGTGGTGTCTTGTACATTCTGCATGGTGTTGTTGGCCATAACAGTCCAGTCCAGCCCAGCCCAGCCCAGTCCAGTGTCCCAGTCACAAGCATTCACTTTCATTAAAATCTCAGTGTTTGGTTGTGTCATTCTATAAGTCCATTGCTCCAAGGGCTGTATGCTGCGGTTGTCTTTATTTCTGTTTTGACATTTTCATCTCATCAGTATTGTACCTCCATTCTCACTGAACGGTTTCTGCGGTGGACCATGTACACTCATCCTGGCATGGATGACGTGTTTCACTATCTCAGATGACTGTTTTGTGGTCCTGCACTAAATTGCGTGATCTGGTCAATAGTATGTAGATGCCACACACCTGGTTAAAGTTCATGAAGATCAGCTGCCACAGTTTCAGTGTACTGAGATGCCAGTGGGAGGCCAACAGCTGGCCTTGGTTTGGTTCTGCTGTATCTCTGACATGCCTCATATTTATTAACAATTCTTTTCAGGATAATGCCAACTTTCGTTTCATCATGACACTTCGTTTGTTCAATTTTGGTGAGGAATTTTCAGTCTTCTTTTGGTGGAGTTGACCCCTTTTTCTTCTCCAAATCTGAAGTGTCTACAACTGCATTTTTGACTTAATTTTGACTTATTTTACTGGTGTAGCTGTCTGGACATTATCTGTCAGTTGTTGCAGAGCCAGAACACCCTGTCATAAAGATCTCTGCTTCAGTGGGGGACTCCGCCATGCACTCCTCTACATCATTTACTTTATCATCCTCAGTCAGGTTCACTTGCTCAGGGTTAGGGTGTGTGGACAATCCTTGGCCTGGTCAAATGTGCTTTGACAAATGGCACATTTTGATCTGCAACCATACCTATCCAGGAGGTATTTTCCAAGCAAGAGTGTCTTCTCTTTATCACTTTGGGACATGGCTTGCCCATCTGTCTCCTCTGCTCAGCTATATAGGCAGGGTCCTGGTCCTGGTCCTGGTCCTGGTCCTGGTTCATTCCCACCGTTAAACTAGAACCTTTCCCTCAAAAAATCCTTTTCAGTGCTGACTTCATCAAGACAAAAGTCAAATCTGCACACACTGCCAGTGCTACAGGCCAGTCTTTCACATCCAAACAAGCCATGTCTAGGACCTTTTCCCTCGTCATACGTTGGCAGAAGTATCTGGTTGCCAACCATCTTCTGCTACCAGTCTTACTCATAAACAACACACTCCTGAAGTTGAACGTTAACTTTATGCACCATTGCGGAGAACCTTGGGCTGAATTGTGGTTCTGCGATACTGATCATCAGCTTCCTCATTTGCTCTCTTCCTTAAAAGCTTCTCCTTAAGCTCATTGCACGCGATGCCAAGTTCAGGGCTGTCTCTTTGGGCTCTCGGGAAATGTTCATGAGTTGGTGGTGGAGGTCAGTAGAGCTGTCTACGCTGTGGTGGTCCCTCAAACGGTGAGAAGTGCTGTGAGGGGACTGGAGTTCTTGAGTCCTCCTGACTGGCTCGCTAAAATATGCCACACCCGGAGAAGGAAGCGCTGTGCTCAGAAGGTGACAGTTGACAAGCCCTACTGGTCCGTCATCTCTTTGAAGCAGACCTTCTGTCGCCATGGAGCTGCCGGCAGGCCCGTTTTACAAGCGCTTTTCAAATCACTGTAAATGGTTTGTGCTGAAGAGAAAATTCAAAGGTTTGTGAGTGTGGAGAACGAACTTCGCAGTCATATTTGATGTTTAATGGCACCTTAAGCATTCACAAGGTGATGCTGTGTGGAAACAGACAGAAAATCAGCTGTGCTTAGATTTTACTGCGTGGTCTTTTTGAGCGTGTTACTGCCAACAGAACAAAATGAGTCAAGTGAACGTGCTATGTTCCTACATGCCAGTTGTCTGGGGTAAATGCATCTCCAGATTAGTAGAATGCCTAGATAATTGAATACCATTACACAATGACATAAGTGTCCACGTCGTGTTTCAGTTATCAGCAGGAGATTTCCATGTTTTCTACACCATGTTATTGGTGACGCAACAGATGCATCCTAGTAACAGACTCGCTCTTTATTTGTAAAGAAGACGGGCCAAAATGCATGGAAAAGAAGTGTTATTTGCACTTAGCTCTATGTGTGGGTTGTCATGGCAACAGGCCAGTGCAAGTGACAACTTTTATAGATCAAACGGTCGATCAGTTTATCACATCAGAGTGATTTATCCACATTTGCAGTCTACAGCGTTCAGGCTTTGTTCCCCTGATACAATATGAGGCCACGTAGAGGATAAACAAAGAAGTCAAATGATGTAAATCCCCCAATCTCTTACACAAATGCACATGCACACACGCACATGCACACACACACGCACATGCACACGCACACGCACAGGCACAGGCACATGCACACACACACATGCACGCACACACACACATGCACACATGCACATGCACAGGCACATGCACACACACACACATGCACACACATGCACATGCACACACGCACATGCACACACACATGCACATGCACACACACACACATGCACACACACACACACATGCACACACGCATACGCACCCGCACACACACACACACATGCACACACACACGCACAGGCACATGCACACGCACACACGCACACGCACAGGCCAATGCACACACACACATGCACATGCACGCACACACACACGCGCACATGCACACACGCATGCACACACGCATACGCACCCGCACACACACGCACATGCACACACACACCCGCACACACATGCACACACGCATACGCACCCACACGCACATGCACACACACACACCCGCACACACACATGCACACACACACACGCACACACATGCACACAAACACACATGCACACACGCACATGCACACACACACACATGCATACACATGCACGCACACACGCACACACACTCTCGCTCCTCTTCCTCCGGCTCTTGCACGTCCTCGCCCTCCAGTGAGTAGGAGATGTTTGTGGCCTTGCGACTCCTTTTCGTGGGAGGTGTGTACGTGTGTGTGAGACGCCGCTGAGCTCGTAACATCCTGTTTTCTCTGTTCATGGAAAACAAATTCATTCCTTTGACACTGTATAGAACCACTACTGTAATAAATACTAACTGAACAAATGGAGTGCTTTGTAATATTATTGATTTCTTGTTGCCTAAAGTCCGGAGGCTTTCAGCGCGTCACTGCCAGCTTGGAGACTTCTGGTAAACCTCAGCTCAACATAAAACGTGTCCCAAACATGTTTGTGTGACCAGCATCAGAAATCAAAACTGTTATAAATCTTCCCAGCTAACGGAAGTGGATTGAATGGGCGGGTGGGAGACCGCCCCCTCGCCACGGCGTGGTGTTTGAAAGCGCCACCGCTGCGACACCTGGGCGTAGAGGGTTCGCGTGGAGCACAGCGCCTGTCGCCCATCTCTCCTTTCCTGTCGCTGCCATCAGCAGTTACACATGCTGCTGTCCAGGTGGGAGCTGTGATGTCACACACAACACTGGTCATAATATTTCAGTTTCCTCTTCGTCTGTGATGGAAGGGTTTACGTTTCCAATCCAGCTTGTCTGCAAAAGTAGAAGAGAGACGAATAAGAATATCTGCTGGAAATTAATTGAGAAATTAAGAGTGTTAAGAAATTATTATTAAAATTTAATTAGTTTTATTTAATTAATATCTTGCCTTTATAACCAGATTTTGTTCTGGAATTTAAAAGTTGGTTAAACAAAAAAAAAACACAATGACATTAAAATGGGCACAGTAACGAGATGGTCCTCCATACTGCTGCTGCGTCCCCGTCGTAAAGTGAATAGACTGAGGTCCTCCTGATAATCCTTCTGGCTGTTGACTGAAGCAGCCGCTTGTTTTCGCAGGGCTGTTGCAAAGCCACAGTTCAGTCACGGCTCTACTTTGGACGTTGGCTGTTGTCTGTCGGACTTTCTTCTGGTGTTTCTGATGGATGTGATGTGATCTTTTCTGTGTCATGTAATATCCTCGAGGTCCCCTCCTTAGTGTTAAAAGCTCGGGGAGTCTGTCAGCTGCGACTTCATTAAACATCTGTGTGAAATTAGGCGTCCCGCTGTAGCTGGTGAACTAACGAGCAGACGGAGCAGCATTGCTGCGCCGTAATCGGAGGCACGTGCCACATGTAGTGTCTGGCACTTGCAGTTTGAAGTCATTATTTGTGGCGACCCAGGCAGTTGAGGTGAATAAATTCAGCTGATGTGAGAGGCCCCCCCGCCCCACCCCGGTTTAGGGGCGTGGACCTGGACCCTTCTTCTCAGCCACAGCTTTCTTTAAAGCAGCTGGTCTCAGGCCGCAAACGCCACTTCCTCCTCTCAATGGTGTGTCTCAGCATGACTTGAAACATGGGAAAGCCGGATAATTCTGCTCTGATTTGTGTCCTTGTGCTGCTCGCTCAGTGAAGTATTTTCAGGCACGGTTGTGTTATTTCAGGTTTTCACCTAAAAGTCACCTCAAAGACCCAAAATAACAACAAAGTACAAGGGTAAAATAAAATGGTTTTTTCCACTATTCTCCTCTTCAAGGGCAGATGGTAAGTAAGACCTTTTAAAATGAAACGCTTCATAACACACAGTAATAAAAGCAAATCCTATATTTAAGTAAAATCAGTACAAAGTCCACTACATCAGAAAAAACTGTTTTTACTTGACGTTATGAACACGTTTTGAAAACATACAGGGACTTGAAACTTCTGGGAGGAGTGTAACAAACCGCATGACACTGCCTCCACCCAAAGATGTTCCTCTGTCGGTGCAGCAATCGGCACAGCTTCCTGCCCGTCTTCTCCACACGCTACCATCCAGCGGCTGTAGGCAGAATCTGGACCCATCTCTGAGCATAACGCTCCTCCACGTGTTGTCGACGCCAGCGTAACACCAACCACAAATACCCGCGGTTGACCAAATTCAGGAGCAGCTGAAAATACAGTCATCTCTGAATAGGACAACAGCAAAGGAGATGTTACCTGCTCGTGGACATTGGTATGTTCAAGCAGGAGATTGATCCTGTTGAACAGTGGCTGAACTCCCACCAAGACTCGTGAAGCGCGAAGCCGGGACCATTAGAGCAGCAGGTTTGCAGCGAAGGACAAGACTTCTGTGAATCTTAGAAGACGTGGATCATTTCATAGATATGACGCAGGATTAAAGCTTGGCGAGTCCTCATCTGGTCTTATGTAGTGTCATAACGCCACGTCAAACTCTCACCTGTCGTCGTTTCCATCGTTGCATTTGCACTGGTTGAATGGTTGACACGTATCAAAGAAAAGGCCGCTGGAGGAAGGCAAGCCTTTCACATGCAGATAAGTTCTGCTGCTACACTAAATACTTCAGTTTTAATTTCTTAGAAAATCCCTAGAAGAGTTTCTAATTTCCTTTTGTCGGTTTGGATTAGGGAGTATGTTTAAAGTGGCTGTAACTGAAGTTCTATAATTTAAGAATAAATCTATAACTCGAGGTAATTGTTTTTCTCCTTCGGAGTCAGTATTGAACAGAGCCTAACTGATTCCTGTTACAGGGACACAGTCAAAGGGCGGAGTTAGAGAGCAGCAGGGGGATGGAGACGCTGATCCTGCTCTTCACTCATCTGGACTGGGATGTTTCCTGCAGGGCTTCCTGATGTATGTGGCTCCTTTCTCCTCTGAGTTCACAGGGCAACAACTCAGTCTAATCTCTCCCCAGGGGGCAGTTACGTTCAGCATCCATCCACTTTGGTCAAACTGCCAGTAAATTCCAGAAACTCCTGACGTGACCACACACACTCAGACTGCGTTACCGTCCTTCAGCAAGCAGCTTCCATCTTCACATCAACAACAACTGCAATAAAAGTCCAAAATGAGATGCTTCGCCATCAAGCAAGTCAAACTCATAAACAAACAAAAGTGTGGCCGGAGCAACTTGAGTGATGCATTTTAGGTTTACTTTTCCAATACAGAAGAAAACACAACAGCAGTGATACGTTGTGATAAGACGACATAAAAACTAAAGATGTGATTGCAGATGTGATTGCAGATGTGATTGTAGATGTGATTGTAGATGTGAATGCAGATGTGATTGTAGATGTGAATGCAGATGTGATTGTAGATGTGGTTGCAGATGTGATTGTAGATGTGACTGCAGATGTGACTGCAGATGTGATTGTAAATGTGACTGCAGATGTGATTGTAGATGTGATTGTAGATGTGACTGCAGATGTGATTGCAGATGTGATTGTAAATGTGACTGCAGATGTGACTGTAGATGTGACTGCAGATGTGATTGCAGATGTGACTGCAGATGTGATTGTAGATGTGATTGTAGATGTGATTGTAAATGTGACTGCAGATGTGATTGCAGATGTGACTGCAGATGTGATTGTAAATGTGACTGCAGATGTGACTGTAGATGTGACTGCAGATGTGATTGCAGATGTGACTGCAGATGTGACTGCAGATGTGACTGCGGATGTGACTGCAGATGTGACTGCGGATGTGATTGTAGATGTGACTGCAGATGTGATTGCAGATGTGACTGCAGATGTGATTGTAGATGTGATTGCAGATGTGACTGCGGATGTGACTGCAGATGTGACTGCGGATGTGATTGTAGATGTGATTGTAGATGTGAATGCAGATGTGATTGTAGGTGTGACTGCAGATGTGATTGTAGATGTGAATGCAGATGTGATTGTAGATGTGAATGCAGATGTGATTGTAGATGTGGTTGCAGATGTGACTGCAGATGTGATTGTAGATGTGAATGCAGATGTGATTGCAGATGTGACTGCAGATGTGGTTGCAGATGTGACTGCAGATGTGATTGTTGATGTGAATGCAGATGTGATTGTAGATGTGACTGCAGATGTGATTGTAGATGTGAATGCAGATGTGATTGTAGATGTGGTTGCAGATGTGACTGCAGATGTGATTGTAGATGGGACTGCATATGTGATTGTAGATGTGAATGCAGATGTGATTGTAGATGTGAATGCAGATGTGATTGTAGATGTGGTTGCAGATGTGATTGTAGATGTGACTGCAGATGTGACTGCAGATGTGATTGTAGATGTGACTGCAGATGTGATTGTAGATGTGATTGTAGATGTGACTGCAGATGTGATTGCAGATGTGATTGTAAATGTGACTGCAGATGTGACTGTAGATGTGACTGCAGATGTGATTGCAGATGTGACTGCAGATGTGATTGTAGATGTGATTGTAGATGTGATTGTAAATGTGACTGCAGATGTGATTGCAGATGTGACTGCAGATGTGATTGTAAATGTGACTGCAGATGTGACTGTAGATGTGACTGCAGATGTGATTGCAGATGTGACTGCAGATGTGACTGCAGATGTGACTGCGGATGTGACTGCAGATGTGACTGCAGATGTGATTGCAGATGTGACTGCAGATGTGATTGCAGATGTGACTGCAGATGTGATTGTAGATGTGATTGCAGATGTGACTGCGGATGTGACTGCAGATGTGACTGCGGATGTGATTGTAGATGTGATTGTAGATGTGAATGCAGATGTGATTGTAGGTGTGACTGCAGATGTGATTGTAGATGTGATTGTAGATGTGAATGCAGATGTGATTGTAGATGTGGTTGCAGATGTGACTGCAGATGTGATTGTAGATGTGAATGCAGATGTGATTGCAGATGTGACTGCAGATGTGGTTGCAGATGTGACTGCAGATGTGATTGTTGATGTGAATGCAGATGTGATTGTAGATGTGACTGCAGATGTGATTGTAGATGTGAATGCAGATGTGATTGTAGATGTGGTTGCAGATGTGACTGCAGATGTGATTGTAGATGGGACTGCATATGTGATTGTAGATGTGATTGCAGATGTGACTGCATATGTGATTGTAGATGTGACTGCAGATGTGATTGTAGATGTGACTGCAGATGTGGTTGCAGATGTGACTGCAGATGTGATTGTAGATGTGATTGTAGATGTGATTGTAGATGTGACTGCATATGTGATTGCAGATGTGACTGCAGATATGACTAAATGTGATTGCAGATGTGATTGTAGATGTGGTTGTAGATGTGGTTGCAGATGTGACTGCAGATGTGATTGTAGATGTGATTGTAGATGTGAATGCAGATGTGACTGCAGATGTGATTGCAGATGTGACTGCATATGTGATTGCAGATGTGACTGCAGATGTGATTGCAGATGTGGTTGCAGATGTGACTGCAGATGTGACTGCATATGTGATTGCAGATGTGACTGCATATGTGATTGCAGATGTGGTTGCAGATGTGACTGCAGATGTGATTGTAGATGTGGTTGCAGATGTGACTGCAGATGTGATTGCAGATGTGGTTGCAGATGTGACTGCAGATGTGATTGTAGATGTGGTTACAGATGTGACTGCAGATGTGATTTTTAGATGTGATTGCATATGTGATTGCAGATGTGACTAAATGTGATTGTAGATGTGACTGCAGATGTGATTGCAGATGTGACTGCAGATGTGACTGTGGATGTGATTGTAGATGTGACTGCAGATGTGATTGTGGATGTGATTGCAGATGTGACTGCAGATGTGATTTTTAGATGTGGTTGCAGATGTGATTGCAGATGTGACTAAATGTGATTGTAGATGTGACTGCAGATGTGATTTCAGATGTGATTGCAGATGTGATTGCAGATGTGACTAAATGTGATTGTAGATGTGACTGCAGATGTGATTGCAGATGTGATTTTTAGATGTGATTGTAGATGTGATTGTAGATTTGACTAGATGTGATTGTAGATGTGATTGCAGATGTGACTGCAGATGTGACTGCAGATGTGATTGTAGATGTGACTGCAGATGTGATTGTAGATGTGACTGCAGATGTGACTAAATGTGACTGCAGATGTGATTGCAGATGTGACTGCAGATGTGACTGCAGATATGACTAAATGTGATTGCAGATGTGATTGTAGATGTGACTGCAGATGTGATTGCACATGTGACTAAATGTGATTGCAGATATGACTGTGGATGTGGCTGGACTCTCCACTGCAGACTTGTAAAGGATACACAACATCTTGCGGTGTTATGCCCAACACCGTTTGATGTGTAGAATCATCAAGATACATACATTCTTATCAAATCTGAGTTTAGCTTGGTGTTTGTGAATCTAGAAGATTCATCCATCCATCCATCCATACATCCCCCTATTATCCATCTATCCATCCATCCATCCATCCATCCACCTATTATCCATCCATCCATACATCCCCCTATTATCCATCTATCCATACATCCATACATCCCCCTATTATCCATCCATCCATACATCCACCTATTATCCATCTATCCATCCATCCATCCACCTACCTATTATCGATCCATCCATCCATCCATCCATCCATCCATCCATCCACCTATTATCCATCCATCCATACATCCCCCTATTATCCATCCATCCATACATCCCCCTATTATCCATCCATCCATCCATCCATCCATCCATCCACCTATTATTCATCTATTCACCTATTATCCATCCATCCATACACACATCCCCCTATTATCCATCTATCCATCCATCCATCCACCTAGCTATTATCGATCCATACATCCATACATCCACCTATTATCCATCCATCCATCCATCCGTCCATCCACCTATTATCCATCTATTCACCTATTATCCATCCATCCATCCATACATCCACCTATTATCCATCCATCCATCCATCCGTCCATCCACCTATTATCCATCTATTCACCTATTATCCATCCATCCATCCATCCATACATCCCACTATTATCCATCCATACATCCACCTATTATCCATCCATCCATCTACCTATTATCGATCCATCCATCCATCCACCTATTATCCATCCATCCACCTATTATCCATCTATTCACCTATTATCATCCATCCATCCATCCACCTACCTATTATCCATCCATACATCCACCTATTATCCATCCATCCACCTATTATCCAATCATCCATCCACCTATTATCCATCCATCATCCATCCATCCACCTATTATCCATCCATCCACCTATTATCCATCCATCCATCCATCCGTCCATCCACCTATTATCCATCTATTCACCTATTATCCATCCATCCATACATCCACCTATTATCCATCCATCCATACATCCACCTATTATCCATCCATCCATCTACCTATTATCGATCCATCCATCCATCCACGTATTATCCATCCATCCATCCACCTATTATCCATCTATTCACCTATTATCCATCCATCCATCCATACATCCACCTATTATCCATCCATACATCCACCTATTATCCATCCATCCATCTACCTATTATCGATCCATCCATCCATCCACCTATTATCCATCCATTCATCCATCCATCCACCTATTATCCATCTATTCACCTATTATCCATCCATCCATCCACCTACCTATTATCCATCCATCCACCTATTATCCAATCATCCATCCACCTATTATCCATCCATCCACCTATCATCCATCCAAAACACTTTGAATCAACCTGTGTGAGTGTTAACTTGTTCAGTGTGTGTGTGTAGGTTGTTCAGATGTTTTACAGTGTGGACTGTCACTGTGGGCAGTTTCCATGGTAACAGTTGTATCTACGGTTTTTTTTGTTTGCTCACTACTACTGCAATTGATTGATTCTTTTGTATGTTTTTTTAATCTACAGTGATGACACTATACCTTTACACACTTTTAGGCACAACAATGTGACTAATGACAGCAGACTTCCACAACAGTTTAAGACAAATATAGTGCCTAATATGGATATGGGTTGCTTTGTTGGTGTTTTTTTTACTTTACTGAGGTTTTGCAATAATGAAACAGACGCAGGATCATAAGCAGAAAAGGCTGTGGTGTTGTATTTCTATGTGAGTTAAACATCGTGTCTTCGAGTAGCCTAACCTCTATGATGTGGCATTTCATTTTGTAATTTGAGAAATCTCGTGAGGATGAAGGCCTTCACTGCGTGGTTTCACCAGAGGCTTGGCAGTGATGATTATGGGCGTGACCTTTGTCTTCCACTCGCAGCTACTCAACACACAAGCTCATCAGTTTGAATTTGAAGACTCTGGACGCTGGAGCAGCGTCTGCTGTCTTCTTTTTCTTGTTATAATATGCATATAAATCTGTGAAATCTTCCTCTTGTACAGTTCTGCTCCCCGTCTCCATCTGTTCCTCCACACCACCTCCAGAAGATCATCAGCAATGAGTGAACGAGGGAAAGTCTGTCTTCTGTGGCCCTTCACGTCACTTTATGGTTCCTGTCCCGTTCGGTGGATCCTCTCATCCAAGAACATCTGTACCATAATACACAAAACTATTGATTCTCCAAAATGATCTTGTGCTCTTGGTACTGGTCAGTCTTGTTTACCTTCTCATAAAACTCCCTGAGAGCCTCTTAGATTGGATTCCAGATGAATCTCTTGTCTCTGGAAATGCTCTGGATGACCATCTTCTGTGGGACCATCTGCACTCCCTCTGAGCCCTGAGACAAACGTGTCATTTCAACCTGGTGGCCCACAGCGCCTGTCAGCTCACTGATACCTGCCTTGGTTCTCACTTAGTTTTGTCCTACCAGAAGTGTTGGGTAAGAGCTATGTCGACACTTGGATCATCTTTGTTCATCTCACTGCATCTTCTTCTTCATTTTCAGCCCAAGTGCTCCCAAACTTCAGAGATGCTCAGTTGGAGTCAGTGTGAGATGTGGTGTGTGGTTTTTAACAGCTCAGATATCAGCTCATCACACTCCGATCGATCGATATCTAGAGCCTGGTTTTATATAAACGCTGGATACGCAACGAGCTTTTGTTGTTTATTTGACAAATGAACCAACGTGGCAGATATAGAAGATGTCTGTGGAAGCTCCTGCAGATTCAGACCTTGTTGTTTTTCTGAAAACTGGGGATGAACTGAGCAGCTGGCAACGCAGAGCTCTCTGGGGCTGCAGGGTTGACAGTTAAACACATGTACCATTTATTCCTTCGCAGCGCTGCTGTGCAGTGCACTGAGGCCAGCCTGTAAAGTGCCTCTGAATAAATGAGCTGTCACTCCACGGACGAAGAGGACCGAGTGCCGTGTCTGACGAGAACCGTCTTCTAACTGGGATAGTTCGCAGAAACGGCTCTGATTTTGCTTCGTTTGCTGCATTTACCAGCGAAGTGCTGTGAGATTTAGGAATGACTGCGGACCTTATTTAATTTAAAGATTTAAAGTGGAACATATCGAAATCAACATAATTGTATCTTTATTAACCTTTAGGTGATCATGAATTGATTTTAGGTGTGGTTATTTGTCATCGTGTGGGTCTGCGGCGGAGTGGCGACCTGTTTTGGGTGAACTCCTCCCCTTTCCCAGTGATAGATGGGCTCGGCTCCTCCTTCACCCTCAACGGGATTAAATGAATCAGCCTGACTAAACACAATACACGCCAGTTTAGTCAAAAATAGTCAGCTGATTGTGCAGGTTAGAGGAAAAGATGGTAAACTTTCATCTCAGTTTATCACACGTTTTCTTTCTTTTAGATTTGCTAAAACAGTTTTTTTGCTCGTTAACGTGACCAGTTTTCCCGTTTTGTTTTCTCTTCCAAATCGTAACGTAAGTGGTGGTGAGATGAATGTTCAGGGATCCGTCCATGATGGCATACGGGGAAAAGAAGCTTGACCATCCAACGTCCAGGTCTGGACCCTGGAGGGGTCAAAACCAGGAAAGCTGCCGGTTCTGTGGTGAATGTCTAGTGACGACAGATGATGACAGATGGGCTGTTCTGGAAGGCGACAAGAGCCAAACGTTTTGTCTTTCACTTTTGTAGATGTATTATTAACACTAGAACTTGTTAAAGAGCATATTTGAGAGGTGTGGTTCTTAAACACTTTCAGATCATAGCTGCAACCTCCAACCGGTCCAGGTGGATGCTGGTCCTACCTGGGTCTGGTTCTGTCAGAGGTTTTTCTTGTTAAAGGGGAGTTTTTTGTTTCCCTTTTGTTTGCACATATATTAATGCTGTCGCGGTTGTCATGTTGAAGATGAGTGGTTGGGTGGAGGTTAAGGTGGAGTTGAGGTGGAGATGGAGGTGGAGTGGGCCTCCAGTGACTTTATCATCAACTCGTTTCTATTCCTCTGTTGCCTCTGAAGTGACCTTTGACTGCGTATCCCTCTTTTACACCCCCCCCTCGTTGGCGGCCAGCTCCACACTTGTGTACTTCTATATGCTCATTTCAAAACTACATTTGTGTACATCAGTGTGCTCATGAAATGGGCAGGTTCCCTGAAGTGTTGTGGGTTAGAAACCACAGAGAGGCCCCTATTTCACCTTCACGTCAGCCATTCAAGGCTATGATCTGACACCGACCGCAAACTCTGCATCAGCCGCTGGTCACAAACGCTCAACAGTGACCTTCCAGTGTTTATCCTCCAACTGGCCTTTAGCTCATTACAGACGGAAACAGTCAGCTGACGAAGCAGAAGAGACGCTGCCAAGCTGCTTCCTCGCGCGCCCCTCCCGTATGCTCCTCCCGTATGCTCCTCCCGCGCGCCCCTCCCGTATGCTCCTCCCGCGCGCCCCTCCCGTATGCTCCTCCCGCGCGCCGCTCCCGCGCGCTCCTCCCGCGCGCCCCTCCCGTATGCTCCTCCCGCGCGCCCCTCCCGTATGCTCCTCCCGCGCGCTCCTCCCGTATGCTCCTCCCGTATGCTCCTCCCGTATGCTCCTCCCGTATGCTCCTCCCGCGCGCTCCTCCCGTATGCTCCTCCCGCGCGCTCCTCCCGTATGCTCCTCCCGTATGCTCCTCCCGCGCGCCCCTCCCGTATGCTCCTCCCGTATGCTCCTCCCGCGCGCCCCTCCCGTATGCCCCTCCCGCGCGCCCCTCCCGTATGCTCCTCCCGCGCGCCCCTCCCGTATGCTCCTCCCGCGCGCCCCTCCCGTATGCCCCTCCCGTATGCCCCTCCCGCGCGCCCCTCCCGTATGCTCCTCCCGTATGCTCCTCCCGTATGCTCCTCCCGCGCGCCCCTCCCCTCTGCGCTCCACAGCTCGGTCTGAGATAAATCGCCCTCCTCTGGTCTGTGTGCAGCTTTAAATTGGCTTTCTCTAAAACTTCACAGCATTTATTGACAATTGCAGCGTGGAGTGATCCGCAGTACTTCAGGGTTTTATTGTGAGCAGGTACAGGAGCTGATGGATTTGGGTTATTTTCTCTCTCTCTCTCTCTGGTTCCACTTCAGCTCTGTTTCCCAGACCTTTTCTCATCCGGGTTTCAGAAAAGACCCCAGACCCTCGAAGCAGCAGATAAACTCCGCAGGTCATTTCTGTCACCAAAACACGGGGAGCAGATTCGGGTTCAGTTTGTAATATTTGTCTTAAGCAACAACATGCAGTGGTGGTCTTTGGACCAGAAAAGACCACGGACAACATCCTGCAGACGGCGTGAACACGGACTATAGCCGACTGAGCGAGCTGGAGGTGCGTGGTTGTCCCGTCCGCTCGCTCTCTTGATTGGCTGCATTCTGATCCACGTCACAGTCGCTGTCGGCCGTCACCGCACACACGAAGATGTTTGTCGTAAATATTGACAAGTCTATGAGTTCATAACCTGCCTAACATTTAAACATTCCCATCGCTTCACCCTGCTTTGGCTTCGTTTCCTGAATCCGATGTTCTGCACTGGAACTGGAGAACCACCTCAGCTGTTTTCTTCCACAGCGGTGTTGGAGGATGTGTGCTGTTGATATTATGACGTGGTGAGTTTCCTCGCCCTCGTTTCTATCGACTCATTTGTGTTTCCCCAGCGTGACCTACCAGTGAGGAACCATTAACCCAGACACAGTGTTCCCAGAGAGAAGAAGATAGCAGTGGAAATACTTCATAGACAGAAGTTAAATCAGGCCAACTCTCCAACGCCTTATTACTAACTCACTTCCTAAATAATGTATGTACAGTACTGCAGCGGGAGGAGGTCTCCTCCAGTGGTGGATCGACGCTCAGCTCTGCCTCGCGTCCATGAGCAGGACAGCAGCACAGCAGATGTTCATGTGTGTGTGAATGCAGAACCGAAGTGCTGCAGACCGGTTATGAGGTCATGTGTATAATAAGAAGGGGTGTGAGAGCTTCTACTGGCACCTCCATGACAGATTGATATTTTAACAAAGTTCCTGAGTCTGGATCCGTGTCTGTGAAGTCCTGCATAACCACAGCTGACAGCGCTCTTTAAAGTTACACTTTAACGCGTTGCTGAAAGACGTGATGGTTCCCACAAGAAGAATTTTCTAATAAAATATTTGTCTTTGATTTTGTAAATATCTTATGTAGAAGGTGTGAATCAGGTTTATCGTCGCAACAAAAGTTCAAATTGTTCATCGGACATGTGTTGTGCACGGCGGCGGAGAAATCGTGAGCGCCACTAACTAACCGGTATTGTTCAGTTAAAGTGCAGTTCCCAGTCTTGTCCTGATTTTCCTGGAATCCCTCGTCTGGCTCCAGCTTTAATCACTCTCCAGGAGGAATCAGTGTTTTAATGGAGCTTCTTACTGAGCGATTATAAAGGAGTAAATTATTCATTACAGAGTGTGTAATTGTTGAGCAGCTTGAGCTTAGCTGTGCTGGTCCTCCACCGCCGGTGGCAGCCGTGAACAACATGGAGACCGGAGTAGCCAGGATGAGGTTGTGCACCTGTCGTCAGTCTACTGCTAATAAACCCCACGTTCGTTACTTCTCCGTTAAGATTTAAAGTTCAAGAACGGCACAGGAACAGGTTCGTCGTGTCTCACGTCTCACGATCAAGGTCTTTAAAAGGTCCATGTTTTATGTTGTAACTGCAACTGTAACTGGTCATAGTCACATGATACAGGCATAAAATAAGTAAAAACAGACAGTGGAAGCATCAGGTCACGTGACCTGTTGCTTTTCCACCATGTTGCTCTGGAAGCTGGTGGGGTCACGCCCGCCGTGTGTCAATCAAAGTTGGATTTGCTACCAGCTCCTTCAGCGGATCTCCACAGAAACATCTGCAGAGCTGCTGGCAGACGTTCACAGCTGAAGATACCGTTTCACATGTTGTCGTGACGGGGAAATCAGAAATCTCAGTCGAGTTGAGCCGACGCCGGGGTTGTACAGACGGCTGGTCGCTTCGCCGAGCGCTGTAGTGTGACGATTATTGACCGGGAAGTGATGGTGGCCATTGGCTGAGCCACCTGTCAATCAATCTTATTAGAAATCAATGATCCTGGGCTGGGTCCAAGAATTCACTCCCTCAGAGTTGTCATGGCTGTGAAACCAAAATGGTCTTTCGAACCAGGCTGTAAAAATGTTTATTTCTGCTCCAAAGCCGGACGCTTTAATGTGGGAGTCAGTGGGAGTGAACTTGCTTTTGCAGCCGCCTCTAGCGGCCAGTCGAGGAACTGCAACCTGCAAAATGAATCTGATTAAAAATACGATTCCCACGGTAGTCCCACCGTATTATGTAAATTACATTAATCTGCTAAGGGGACGTCCCGATCACACTTCTTTGCTCCTGAGACCGAGTCCTCTTACTCATGTGGAGTGTCGGCCGATGCCGACTCTGGAGCCAATCCCGACTCAGGAGCCGATGCCGACTCTGGAGCCGATGCCGACTCTGGAGCCGATGCCGACTCTGGAGCCGATGCCGACTCAGGAGCCGATGCCGACTCTGGAGCCGATCCCGACTCAGGAGCCGATGCCGACTCTGGAGCCGATGCCGACTCTGGAGCCGATGCCGACTCTGGAGCCGATGCCGACTCTGGAGCCGATCCCGACTCAGGAGCCGATCCCGACTCTGGAGCCGATGCCGACTCTGGAGCCGATGCCGACTCTGGAGCCGATGCCGACTCTGGAGCCGATCCCGACTCTGGAGCCGATCCCGACTCTCGAGCCGATGCCGACTCTCGAGCCGATGCCGACTCTGGAGCCGATCCCGACTCAGGAGCCGATCCCGACTCAGGAGCCGATCCCGACTCTGGAGCCGATGCCGACTCTGGAGCCGATCCGATGCTCTGGCCCTCCACTAAAGTGCTGTAGCACTGCGTTCACTGTCCAATTTGAGATATTTCCAATTACAGACATTTCTGAACTGCTCAGATGCTGTTTCCAGTTTTCTCTACATTTACTTCAGCCGGTGTTTCCAGCTCCTCAGTCAGGAAAGTGTCTGTTTTCAGTCCCTAAATAATTGTAATAGATCCTGTAGGAGAGAGAAGTAAAGTCATGGGAGAGATAAAAAGGGAGCCAAAAATTACAAATGGACTTTCTTTTATGTCCCACTTCCACCTCTCCTTTGTCCTGACTATGAATCCTAACTTTTACATTAATCGGAATAATAATTATTTAAAAATGTTGTACTGGCCTGCACATATCTGTGGAATTTTAATATCAATATTTATTGACTTTATTTGCATTTTTTTTCAATCTTGACTGTTTGAGTAGTGTTGGCAACCAAGACAACATTCAACTGGGGAATAATTTACTGTTTTTGTACAGTAAAGACGGCTGTAATTCTGGAAGTGTTGTAATAATTGGTCATTTTTTCACCTACATTTCAAATAGTTACATTTGAATGTTCTTCTTTTCCTGTTTGCTTGGTTCTGCAGCCATCTCACCGGTGATTCCTGGCATTACCGTACACCCGTCTGCAAAAGTGTCAGTTTGTCCCAATACTTGATCAACACTGAATCTGCACTTCGGTCACGTCTCGATTGTTTAGTTCAAATCTTCAGTGGTGGTGAATCAGGGCAACGTGATAACACTTTTGGACATGCAGCCTCTCCTTTAAAACGTAATCCTGCTGAACCCACCTGAGATTCAGTCACTGCAGCGGAAGAGCCCAGAAAATATCCGGAACAAATCAGAGAACAGATGAACGTCAAAGAAGACAAGTCCAGTTTGCAGAAAATAAGTGTTCTTACACGCATAAGCGAGCATAAGCACACAAACGCTGAGCCACTGAAGACCACTTTGTGCTGGAAATTACGCTTCAATTATGAATCATCCGTGTGAGCTCGTGAGAGGCAGGGACACAGCATGTGAAAAACTGCATGGTGTCTTGTGTTTCCAGCAACACTTAGTGAGGAAACCAGCCCGAGTAGTGTCCCTGCCTTCTGTGGCGTGGTCTCGTGGTCTCGCTTCCTGCAGAAGATGCCACATGCACACTCCCCATTTGCAGCTCTCCACCATAAAACAGAGAGATAAAAAGCGTTTTGTTCTCCAGAGTCAGCCGTGCTGCTCTTAACCCGCTTCCTAAACCAGCCTTCTGCACAACGACGACTAGATAGACTGGAGGCATTTAAAAAGAAATGTCTCCAGGCTAGACGTAAATACTACATGCTTGGAGATAAAGTCTTTCAGCGTCTTTTTTACGAGGGGTTTCCAAGCTCAAAGCAGGGCAATGGAAGTGTTACGATGGCAGATATTACACTACTACACTTTATAAGTAAATATTAGGAAATGCAGCAAAAGTAAAGTGTTTTAATGAGCGCACGGAAGTGAGCAGCTTCTCCAGGAGGGCTGGTTTTCCTGTTTCTGTATTATTTGTGTTCGTTTATTGCGTCCTCCATGGCCTCTGCACCAGCAGAGATGGCAGACGGCGTTCTCAAACACTGGATTATTTTGAAAAGTGACATCGACTGTCTTCACTTCAGTCAGCGAGTAGCAACGCTGGTCTACTCACACAAGAGCGGACGAAGAGCTTCTCTGCATTAGTGTAAGGTTCTGGATTAACTGGTGCTGCTGTGCTATGTGGGCCTGTGGGAGTGTTCCTGGTAAACAGGACTGTGGTCTGCCAGGAACACCACCTCCCATCACAGCAGAAGCTTTGGCTGATGCCCCTCCGACAACTAGAGGAATCAGAGAGGAGCCCACACTGTTCTTCATGTCTCATCAAGTGTGCTGAACCGCTGTTGTTGTGAAGAAGATGCTGGACATGGTTCATTATGTTTTCCTTTAATGAAGATTCTTCCTTGCACAACCATCTCAGAGGCTCCAGAACAGATCCGTGCTTGAGAAGTATTGGGTTTTAACGGCTAAAACAAAGGTTGTATAATAAACCTTCAAAATTAAAAAAAAAAAAAGATAAAATGGCACAACTTATGAATGCATTTCTCAAAATAGATAGAGCAAGTTTAGAAACTCCCAATGGAATTATTTGGACACCAAAAGCTCGTCTTAAGCATTTTTGTGAACCACTGAGTAGAAAATAAACTAAATATAAGTAGCAGATTATGCATTCTTCTCAAAACCGACACCAGTAGAATATCAGAAAACTTCTGAGTGAAATAAAACTGTTTTGCCCTGCAGAAGTACACCAGAACATGGGCTCTGCAGTAACTAAGAATGTAGAAATGTGGCGCCTCTGCTGGGTTTATGGATTATTTAAAGGTCCGTCGTCTCATCCTCACTGGAACTGTGACACCTGGACAGGCTACCAGTCCATCACAGGACAGGTGTGTGCTGGAGATACGAAGCAAAAAACAATGACTGCAATTGTATTTCCCAGTTATGAGAATAAAAAGCCCCGACTGTGATTATTGAAGGATGCGAAGATTACAGATGAACTTCTTGGGTGGGCATGAGCCTGAACCGAACCCAGAAACGTAGCTGAGGAGGGGACCAAGGGAAGCCCCTAAACAGCGTATCATCACATTCATGAAACCCCTGGTTTGTAATGCTGCCCCTCCTCCAGGTACCCAGCAAGCGCTTCACCCTACAGTGCTGAGGCAGGGTCCCTCAACAACGCCGTCCTGGGTAAATTGCACAGCAGTAACAACTGCAGGACGATTCATCAGACATTGGCATCCTCCATCCTTTTGGGGCTGAAATGGCTTTATTCTGCTTTTTTGGTCCCAACCCATCCCCACACTGAGCATGAGGCACTTAACAAATGTGCAAAGTAGTTGCTGAGCTGTTGAAGGCCACATGGGGAAGAGGATGGCTTGGGCCCACGTTCTTGCTGACCTGCTCACTCCCGACTCTAACGGGTCGTATTTTAGCTCCTGTGGCGGTGACAAATGGCCACGCTCTAAAAGCTCTATCCAAGGCGCTGAAACTCAGTTGATCTATGACTGAGTCCCTCTGATAAATGCCTCCCCTCAGTTTGCACATAATGCCAATTCATCACTGCGCTGGGCTTTGTGCTGCGGATCCATACTGGATATTAAATTAAAGAGAATATAATGTATTTCAAAGACAATGGATTTGCCAGTGTTCTCACACATCTACATACCTGCATCGTATGTCTCTCAAACAGTGTTAGATCATTTGCATTTGCATTTAAAGGCAACCAAAACGACAGTACAGTTCTACAGCACAACTCATATTCGTTTGCTGCAGAATTCAACGTGGGATTAAAACGCACTAAAATGTGTAATTTCATGGCCAATTGGTTTCTTTGTTTGTTAGTTTGAATGCTTGTTTTTGCAGACGGGGGCAATATAAACACAGGATTTTATAGACATCCTCTTTCTGTTGAAATTGTCCATATTTGAATAGAATAATTATTGTAGTTATATGGCAACACACAGGTTTAATGAAAAATGTATTTGTTCATAAAACCATTTACATTACAGTCTCTTTTATTGTACACTATAACACACTTTTCTTGCCTCTTGTTATAAACTATCTTTGCTTGGCACCATTTAATGTAACACAGCAAAGAAAAGGCTTTTGGCAGACCTAAAAGTAGCTTTTGTTTTAGTATTTAAGACTCGTCCCCGGACTGTGCTTCACTCCAGCTGCCCTGCACAGATGACCCCTCCTCAGGTAGATTATATTCAGGGTATTGACCTCAATTAGCAATGACACGGTCTGAAGTACAAAACGCTGTTTTTTATCCATTTATGTGGTTGTGTATGTTTTTCCCCTAATGCCACCTTGATGAGTTAGTTTGTCCACGCAGACGTTGTAGAAAGCTTAGTTGTCGTGTGTCTCATCCTCCAGCTTCACTTATTCCCGAAGTGCTGTCGCATCTACGGAGATCACTTAAGCAGAGTCATCTGCTAGGTCTCTTGCAGTTGCCCCCAGGTTGATCCCCGTCTTGCCAACGTGAAGGAGGTAGGAGGTGGGAAAGGAGTGAGCGCTGGCAGTCTGAAACAGTTCAGCTGGATCACGAAGCAGCTTCTTGTAAGACCCGCGGCTGTGCAGGGACGCGAACATTGCAGAGAGAGCCAAAGCAAAGAGAATAAAAAGCAGGGCACAGGAAGCCATCACTAGACCGCCCCACCTCTGGGTGGAGCGGTCCTCTCTTGGGACCGCTGATGTCTTTGTGGTCACGTTGAGACAGTCATGGCTGTACCCAGAGTCAGCTGCGGCAACCACGACACAAACCAGGTAGCACGTTGATGGCTTCAGCTGTTGGATTTGATATTTGTGTACATCAGCAGGAAGCCGGACTCTGAAAGGCAGAAGGAGGTGGGTGTCTCCAGTTAAGGTGGACCAATTTATCTCTGTGAGCAAAGCACCGGTGTTTTCCCAGGACACCACAACAGCCTGAGACTCCACCGATGTGACGTTCATGTCTAAACGTTGGTTCGAAGGTGAAGCCGTGTATCCATCCACCAGGACAAGCACCGACCTGAGATCAGCCCCGACGAGGTTGTGGGCCACACAGGTGTAGGAGCCAGCTTCCTGCTCCGTGGCATCGTAGATTTCCAGAGTTCCCTCGGGGTGCATGTAGTACTTATCAGACATGCTGCCTGGCAGTATTTTGTCTCTTGATGGTGTCACCCAGTAGATTTCCGGCTCCGGTTCTCCAAATGCTCGACAGTGCAGTGACAGTGAGCTCCTTTTACTGACCGCAGCTTGATGTGGGAGGCTCCTGGTTGAGATCAGGGGAAGGCAGATCTCTGTCATCTCCCTGAAGTGCACCTGTCGAACATACTGGCCCTTGTACTCAAAGGGTTCCTCACAGAACAGGGAATTGGGTTCCATTAGACGAACGTTGGTCTTGTTCATGTTGACCCAGCGGATGACACAGTCGCATCGAATTGGGTTACTGTGCAGGCTCACCTCCCGCAGGTTAGGCAGGGACTTCACGGTGCTGTAGTGGAGCGCACTGAGAGCGTTGCTGTTCAGCATCAGCGTCTCCAGCCGGGGCAGCTTGTTAAAGGCCCTCGGGTGGATGTACGACAGCATGGGATTGTTGGTGGCCTCAATCTTTGTCAGCTCTGGCAGGTTGTTGACGGCAAAGCTGTCAATGGATATGAGATCCGGCATGCTGCTGATGCCGAGCTCCTTGAGATGCATCATGTCCATGAAGTCTCCTCTCTGGATTCTCTGAACGGGATTTTTATTCAGATCTAGAAACTTCAGGTTCTTGACTCTCGTCAGCGCCACTCGGGGTACTTGCTTTAGCAAATTGTCAAAAAACGATATGCTCTCCAGGTTCTCAAGACCAACCAGGGTATTATCAGGGATCTGAGTCAAATTCATTCTGGCCAGTACAAGGCTTCTAAGGCTAACGAGGGGTTCAAAATTCATGTCCGTGAGACAGAGAATGGGGTTTTCTCCCAGCATCAATATCTCCAGGTTTGGGAGGTGCTGGAACCACTGGCTGCTGATGCTTGTTAGTCGATTGGAATTGAGGTGAAGTCTCAGCAGCCTACTCATGCCCTGGAAGGCTCCGGAGCTAATGGAGAAAATCAAGTTATGGTTGATGTACAATTCCTGGAGGTTTGGCAAGGAAGTGAGACAGCTGTCAGAAAGCTCCTGGAGCCAGTTTTCCTCCATGTGGAACGACAACAGCTGTGGGAGAAGCCCCAGGTGAACATCAGTCACGGATGAAATGTTGTTCTGAGACAGGTTGATTTCAGTGATGTTGGCCAGGTTCTCCAGCGGTCTCTCAACACCTTCAATGTTGTTTGTCTGCAGCAACAGCACCTGT
Source organism: Xenentodon cancila (assembly GCA_014839995.1). Lineage (NCBI taxonomy): Eukaryota > Metazoa > Chordata > Actinopteri > Beloniformes > Belonidae > Xenentodon > Xenentodon cancila. The sequence continues at coordinate 1,455,912 of CM026199.1, read as the reverse complement.
GTTTCTGGGGGGAGCCCCTCCGGCAGTGCTGAGAGTCCCAAGTCATTACAGTCCACTGTGGCGGCCTCGGTGTAAATTGAACTGGGAGAGAACCAGGGTCGTATCTCGCATCGACACAGTGCAGGGCAATAAGCAACTCCCTCTAAGGCCATAACAAAAGCAGCCAGAGATAGCTCGGCCAGTAAACAAGCCACAACTGTCGTCTCCTTCATCTTGGCCGTGTATTCCCTTCAGCCAGTAATTGGCCCGTATGGAGTCGGCTGTTATCACAGTTAACTTCACAGGTGAAAGCTCATTTGTTGCAGAAGCAAGACAAAGTGGATGTCTACTGATGCCAGGTCCCCGAAGCTCTGGCCCTGTTGTCTTGCAACTATCGGCAGAGGGAGGCAACCTTTCTGTTCACTCTGTGCCAGGCTGCCGCGCACGCTGTGATATGTCAAGGTCAACACATCCTTCAGGGAGCAGTGCTGCGAAGCAGAGGGCCAGTCGAGGAATGCAGAGCCCGCGGCGGGGGACGGATTACTCTGCCTTCCGTCATTATTATCCTCCCTTCCTGTCGCTGGTGTCAGTATCCATCTGGGGAGACAGGAGAGGGAAAGAAGACCAATATGATTTGTGCCGATGAGATGTGAGGGCGTTCTGACATTCAGGGAAGTTGAGATTTCATTTAATTTCACGACTTTCCTCACAACAACCTGACATGATGCACGATCACATGTGGCATAACTGAATATGTAGATGGTGTTTGAGCATCTTCATGAGGTTGAAGGGTAAGCAGACTTAAAAAACAACGTTTCTCCTGTTTTACACAGTAGCTGACGACCCCCCCCCCCACCTCACCTGTGCTGAGAGCGCTGGACCTGCTCGCTCATCAAATCACCCCCCAGAAACATGTGCACCATAGCTGATAGACACCACCTGAAAGTGTTGTGGATCCATCAAAACCTTGTCATGCAAGTCTGCTTCAGAGGCTGTGCCGCTATTATTCAACCGCTTTTACATTATTCATGAGACTCTGAATCAATGTTGCTGCTGCAGGTGACAGATCTACGCTGAAGCTCACCTATGTTGACTGCACATATCGATGTTTTGATTAATTTGTGACCTTAAGTGCAGAAGTCACAACCAAGTGTACCAGATCAGATGAAGTGGCCGGTAAAGACCGGTGGCTGCAGATGAGGAGGCTTCATGCATGTCGACTGGCTCAGTGTGTACAGGTTTCTACACAGCATTTCCACGTCTATTCAAGAAGGTGTTTGTAATCAACCAGATATACCAGACGCGTTAAATGACAACACCAGGCACCAGGATATTACTCCTGTCTAACCGTCTGGCCAAACATTTTTACTCATCTGTAATGTAAAACACATACTGAAACGCTGATTACTTGTGTTTTAACTAACAGTACAACAATACTGCACATGCTGCATGAAGGACGCAGAAGTGCTTCATTTCAGTTCAGGGTCCGATTCTCCGATTCTCAGACCTCCGGGCTCTGACTGGTGCACTGGTTTACTGAACAGCTTTCCCTCCAGGCTCTCGCTGGTTTCTGTTTGTCATTTGCCAGGTGGGATATCCCAAACCAGAGAAGAAATAATGCGCAACATAAACAGAAAAATCAATGTTTTCTCTTGAGACGGTCGTGGTGAGAGCAACATTAGTCATCGTAAAAAAGATGAAGCTGTATGTATATATGTGTATATGTGTGTATATATACATACATACAGCTTTCGTGAGGACCCTCTCTGGACAGAAAGGTGGAAGGAAGTTCATTAGCCTCAGGAATCCCCAGATTAGATTATAATCTATTTGTGTCCATCCCAGGGTTCAGGTGGGAGACACCTGGACATGATTGATATGGAGGGAGGATATCAATTGCTCCTCTGAATAATTTATTTGACAGTGGAGGTGCAGCAGGCCAGCGAAGCCTGAGTCCAAATTGAATATTTTTACTTCCAAGTCTGGTGTTCTTGTCAGAGGAAAGGTTGGCATCTGCTTGTGTGAGTCCCACTGTAAAGCACAGAGAAGGAGGCGTGGTGGTGTGGGACTGCTGATGAAATGGCCCTAAACCAGCATAGCTGGAAGAGCTTTCTGCAGCAACGTGCCACACTGTTGGGTTTCAGTGTGACGAGCCGGTTGACCCTTTTTAACACAACACCCCGACACTATGTAAGCCTGACTTCACTGCAGAGTAAAACAGCAGCTTGGCACATCAGGGAACTCCTTCAGGACTGCTGGGACAGCGTTCCAGAGGACTCAGTAGTGTTTTAAAGTAACGGATCGCTGCCCTAATGAAGCCTGAAAAGCTTGATTGAAAGGAAACTGCTCTTAATTTCATGGTTCTTAAAGATCTGCACATTTTCCCCTGAAAGGCTTCTTCTTCTCCTGAATCTCCCCACCAGTCAGTGAGAAGTGTAGAGGTCAGTGGATGAGAGGTAAAGAAGTCCAGTTGTCTTCAGTGTAAGATTTGTGGGTACAGTGCAGCCCTGATGAAGGACAGACTGCATCAGCAGACGAGTGAAACCCCATCGATGAGTCAGCGTGTCATGCCCATAAAGCCCTGAGCCCGGTTGGGTGTCTCGGTTGGGTGTCTCGGTTGGATGTCTCGGTTGGGTGTCTCGGTTGGGTGTCTCGGTTGGGTGTCTCGGTTGGATGTCTCGGTTGGGTGTCTCGGTTGGCTGTTTCGGTTGGCTGTTTCGGTTGGGTGTCTCGGTTGGGTGTCTCGTTTGGGTATCCCGGTTGGACGACTCGGTTGGGTGTCTCGGTTGGGTGTCTCGGTTGGATGACTCGGTTGGGTGTCTCGGTTGGATGTCTCGGTTGGGTGTCTCGGTTGGGTGTCTCGGTTGGGTGTCTCAGTTGGGTGTCTCGGTTGGGTGTCTCGGTTGGATGACTCGGTTGGATGTCTCGGTTGGGTGTCTCGGTTGGGTGTCTCGGTTGGATGACTCGGTTGGGTGTCTCGGTTGGGTGTCTCGGTTGGGTGTCTCGGTTGGGTGTGGGGGACACTTTTCTATGCCGCTGTGACAGGAACGCGAAAACCAATGGATGCGGTGTTCCAGCACACAGATGTTCATTTCGTCAGGATTTGACGACCCTTTGGGCTTGTTAGGGAACCTTTTCCTTCGCTCACGATTGTGACTAAAAGACTCACTGCTATGTGCGATAATCCCTCATGAATCTTTGTTTTGCTCTTGTACGGCTCACTAAAACATCTCCTCGTGTCCATCTGTCATGCCTGCTGCATATACTCGCTGCCATTTCGAGAGGTCCCCGATTGATGGAGCAGGAAACGTCTTGTTGGAGCAGACATCTCAGGAACTCTTGTTTTATTTTAGTCTTTTAAAAGTGAGTGTTTCTACATGTAAGCGCAGATCAAGACAAGTACAAGTACAAGAAGAACCCAACAAACGCCTCTACCCTGGCGCTCATCAATATGATGAAGTCGGGACAAAGGAAAGGATTTTGTGTCATCGCTGACCGACCCCGTTACTACGGAGACTACTGAATAAACTCCTCATATGTTTGCATGTCACAAAACAAGAAAACGCTCATCACCGACCTAAAACAAGTCATTAATGACACATAGTCACATTATCTAGTTTGAGGTATCGGGACTCATACTGTTCCTCTCACTTTGTCTGAAACGTTGTTTGAGATCTTAAAAGTGAGTCTTTCAGGTGACTCGGTTGGGTGTCTCCGTTGGATGTGGGTTGATAGGAGTAAACCCTCGGCTCCACGTGGCCAGGGTACGAGCTCTCAGCCCCAACACGGAGAACCCCAGTGTCCCTGTTGGTGACATATCCAGCACATTCGCTCCCGCTCCACGACAGCGGCTTGCACCTGAAATGTGAAATGTTGAGGTATTTGTTGGACAGGGAAGCATCGGGCCAGAGCTCGAAGGGCGCTGTTTCCTAATCTGGCAGACTTTTCACAAAGCGGCGCCACTTCTGCATGTTTTATTCAGCTCTCGCTGATCCGCACAGCTACACTCTCCCGAGGAGGCTTCCTGTGAAAACCACACGAGTCAGAGTTGGTCTCACGGATGCATTTGTGATTGTTCTCTGGTATTCCAGCAAACTGTCTGTTTTCACCACATCTCCGTGGTCTCCTCCGTGTCTCCTGCCTGAAGTTTCATTTCCAGCAGCCCTGCTACTACTTTATTCTCTACATCTTACAACATCTCAATCTAGCTGCTTTTGCTCTGCACCTTCGTAGTTTTAATCATCCTCGTCCCTCCCAAAGGAAATCTGAACATCTCAGCCACCTGCAGCTCTGCCTCGGGTCTCTCAGTCAGAGCTGGTGTCTTTGAGCCCCAGAGAGAAGCTGGTCCTCCACCTCTGCTCCATGCTCCCTAATGCTCTGTACAGTCGAGCCCAGGTGAGCACTGCGCCTTCTTCACCATCTCCTGTTTATTTACACACAGGTACTTGGTCTTGTGGGGACTCACCTTCATCTACTTCTCCAGGTGTTCTTCCAGCTGCTCCCCAATTTCACTGCAGATCACAATGTCATCTACAAATATAGTCCATGAACATTCTTTCCTTGTCTTGTCTGTCAGCGTCTCCATCACCATGGCAACAGCAAGGGGCCAGGTCGATCCATGATGCAGTCCCACTGTAACCTGAAATCCACTTGTTATTCCCACTGAGCACCTCACTGCTCTGGACACCACCTCGTTGAAAATCAGCACCTTTGCCTCCTTCTCAGATATTCCAGTATTTTGTGGAGGAGTCTAGTTGAAACTGCTCCTCCTCTGCTCGGCGCCTCCACACCTCCATCAGGAAGTCTTCGGGACCAACAGTCGTTCCGTTCTTCACCCTTCCCAGTCTACAGGTGCTGCACCTCCCACCCTCCTCTCTCTCATTTGCTTTGTTCATCGGTTCTCCAAAGCCTCCTTCGGTCCTGCCTAATCCCCCCAGAATGCTGCACATCCGTCCCAGCTTCTCTTCTGTCGGTGGCAGCTCATTACCAGCCTCCCGTTTAGTCTTCGCTACCTCGCCGTTGCTTCACGCCACATCTCTTCTACGTCTTCTTGCCTCTCCTACTTTTTTGTTGCTCACCTTTTCATACGTGTTCCTCACCGCTGTTTCAGTCCTGTCATTGAAGAGATTATTTCACGCACACGTAAATGTCACCATGACTGTTATATTCCCTTTTCGCTTCCTTGAACCCAGTCATCGGTTCCTCTGCATTTTGGAAAATGTCCTAAACTCTGTTCAGCAGCAGGTGTCTGGCCTAATGTTGTCAGTCTGAAACCTCCCTGCAGCACAAAGTGAATACAGCTGAATGTAGTTAAGGCCCTTAAACTGAGGTAATGCCAATAGTCAGGCGTGCTCTGCCTGCACACCAGCAGAGCTGTCGTATTTATTCATGTGTGTCACACAAACATCAGCCATGTTACCGGAGCTGTGCGACTCGCACATTTACTTCGGTAAGTATTCACTCACCTCTTTGACACAGTGGAGGTGAATGTGGAGGTGATGACAGCTCCGAAAGCCTCTCATACAAAAGAAAAAGGTCACGCTCCGTTGATTCTGAATCACTTGAATGGTGTTCATTTGAGGTGGAGCGTGCTGCAGGTTTCATTTATGCTGGCGATGCCTTTGTTGTTCACGCCTGCAGATGATGAGTCCATTTATTAGCTGCTGTGTTTTCTAATAGAACTAATCAGAACATCTACATTTGACCTGTTGAAGTAACATCTGGAATTGACTGCTTTACCGCTGGGAAGGAGCCTCTGACGTGCTCGTCCGTTCAAGGTCGAGTCGTGCAGCAGCTCAGCTTTGAGCCACTTCAGGTCTTCCAGATTGAATTTTCATGATGATCAGATTGACGTGTTCGTTTTATCGGAGTCACTATGAATGTGGTCGGTCCATTTGGACAAGACTTCCAGCTTGTGTTTTCCCCCATCAGCACAAACACAGATGCAGCGGTGGCGCCCGTGCGTAAAACCCGTGCACAGGCTGGGATTGGTGGCATCGGAGTACGTGCACATGTGCACGCAAACTAACGTTGTTGGCGCAGTTAGAGGCTGATGCGAATCTCGTCACTGGCTCGTATTTTATGGCGTAGCAGCGTGGGGGCGTGGCGGCCAGAACTGGTCCTGGCCCTGCAGCTGGAAGCCACTTTGAATCCAGCTGGGAGAGTTTACATGTTCTCCACTCACATGGGGGTTGCTTCACATACGCATTTCACTTCCTTCCACAGTCCAAAAAGTGTGGTCTGACCGGTGAACGCCGCCCTGAAGGACTGAGTGGAAATCAAAAAAACACAGCAGTGGGTGCAGTCACCACTGTAACTGCAGCGGGTGACTGCAGCGGGTAACTGCAGCGTGTGACTGCAGCGGGTGACTGCAGCGTGTGACTGCAGCGGGTGACTGCAGCGTGTGACTGCAGCGTGTGACTGCAGCGTGTGACTGCAGCGTGTGACTGCAGCGTGTGACTGCAGCGGGTAACTGCAGCGTGTGACTGCAGCGTGTGACTGCAGCGTGTGACTGCAGCGGGTAACTGCAGCGGGTGACTGCAGCGGGTGACTGCAGCGTGTGACTGCAGCGTGTGACTGCAGCGTGTGACTGCAGCGGGTAACTGCAGCGGGTAACTGCAGCGTGTGACTGCAGCGTGTGACTGCAGCGTGTGACTGCAGCGGGTAACTGCAGCGGGTGACTGCAGCGGGTAACTGCAGCGTGTGACTGCAGCGGGTGACTGCAGCGTGTGACTGCAGCGTGTGACTGCAGCGTGTGACTGCAGCGGGTGACTGCAGCGTGTGACTGCAGCGTGTGACTGCAGCGTGTGACTGCAGCGTGTGACTGCAGCGTGTGACTGCAGCGTGTGACTGCAGCGGGTGACTGCAGCGGGTAACTGCAGCGGGTGACTGCAGCGGGTAACTGCAGCGTGTGACTGCAGCGTGTGACTGCAGCGTGTGACTGCAGCGTGTGACTGCAGCGGGTAACTGCAGCGGGTAACTGCAGCGTGTGACTGCAGCGTGTGACTGCAGCGGGTGACTGCAGCGGGTAACTGCAGCGGGTGACTGCAGCGGGTGACTGCAGCGTGTGACTGCAGCGTGTGACTGCAGCGTGTGACTGCAGCGGGTAACTGCAGCGGGTGACTGCAGCGGGTGACTGCAGCGGGTGACTGCAGCGTGTGACTGCAGCGTGTGACTGCAGCGGGTGACTGCAGCGGGTGACTGCAGCGTGTGACTGCAGCGGGTGACTGCAGCGGGTGACTGCAGCGGGTGACTGCAGCGGGTGACTGCAGCATGTGACTGCAGCGGGTGACTGCAGCGTGTGACTGCAGCGTGTGACTGCAGCGGGTGACTGCAGCGGGTGACTGCAGCGGGTGACTGCAGCATGTGACTGCAGCGGGTGACTGCAGCGGGTGACTGCAGCGGGTGACTGCAGCGGGTGACTGCAGCGGGTGACTGCAGCGGGTGACTGCAGCGGGTGACTGCAGTGGGTGACTGCAGCGGGTGACTGCAGCGGGTGACTGCAGTTCGGTGTTGTTGGAAGTCACCGAATGTTTTGGGCTGGGTTGTGCCGCTTGTGGGCCGTATGAGAAGCAGAAGCTGCAGTACCGTCTGTAGCACTGGGGGTGGGGGTGGGGGTGGGGGTGGGTGGTGGTGGTAGGGGTTGGGGATGGGGGTGGGGGTGAGGAGGTTTTGTTGGGGTTGTTGTTGCAAAGCCGCTCCAGACAGTTTCACTGAAGAACCTTGTAGAGAAGTAGAACATCTCAAAGCTGCAGTCTGACTGAAGTGTAAGTTGTGGCAGAGCGTTTAATATTTTATTTATTTATTTAAAATTGATTTTTAGTGCGTTAAACAAGACCCTGGGACTGTGATCTATCAGGAGCAGATAGAGAGCATAAATGCACTCTTGTTTTTCTGTTTTATTGTTTCTAGAGCTAAACTCTTACAACCTCCAATCAGAAATACAAATGCAGTGATGCAGTAAGCTGAGCCGGAAGGCGAAGCTCTTGATTTACCTGTCAGTCTACGTTCCCACCTTCACCCATGGTCAGGAGCTGTGGGACGGGGCCGAAAGAACAAGATCACAGAAAGGAGTTTCCTCCGCGGTGTAGAGAAAGAAGGAGAAGCTCGGAGCAGAGCTGCTGCTCCTCCGCATCCAGAGGATGCCTCCTGACGCCTCCCTGGTTAGGTCTTTCGGGCATGTCTCACTGGGAGGAGACCCGTGGAAGACCAGGACACGCTGGAGGAACTTTGTGACGGCGGATGGATGGATGGATGGACGGATGGACGGATGGACGGATGGATGGATGGATGGATGGACAGATGGATGTATGGACGGATGGATGGACGGACGGATGGACGGACGGACCTAACAATTGCATGTTATTTCTTGCAGAGACTATGAACCAAAGATATTTAAAGTTTGATCTACTTCATTTAAATTGGAAATATCTTCCCACTTCTGCATTTCAGGCCTGCAGTCTCTGCCATTAACGTTGAGACAGTTAAGATCTGATCACTTTTATCTTTTATAAAGTGTCATTGAGGACCTTCACCATGCCAGGAACACTGATAAACCTCCTATGTGATAAAAGTCTAGATGGTCCACAGCACATGGGCTCCGTTTATTACAAAACAGATGTGGAATAGAATTTAAATGGAATTTAATAAAGAATGAGCAAATGAAGAAAAATCACAAAAACATCCCTCTTTCTTTCTTTCTTTCTTTCTTTCTTTCTTTCTTTCTTTCTTTCTTTCTTTCTTTCTTTCTTTCTTTCTTTCTTTCTTTCTTTCTTTCTTTCTTTCTTTCTTTCTTTCTAACCAGACCCCCCCCCAACCCTAACGTGTAACCCAACCCCCCAACCCTAACGTGTAACCCAGCCCTAACGGGTAACCCAACCCCCCAACCCTAACGTGTAACCCAACCCCCCAACCCTAACGTGTAACCCAGCCCTAACGGGTAACCCAACCCCCCAACCCTAACGGGTAACCCAACCCCCTAACCCTAACGGGTAACCCAACCCCCCAACCCTAACGTGTAACCCAACCCTAACGTGTAACCCAACCCTAACGTGTAACCCAACCCCCCAACCCTAACGTGTAACCCAGCCCTAACGGGTAACCCAACCCCCCAACCCTAACGTGTAACCCAGCCCTAACGTGTAACCCAGCCCTAACGTGTAACCCAACCCCCCAAACCTAACGTGTAACCCAACCCCCCAACCCTAACGTGTAACCCAGCCCTAACGGGTAACCCAACCCCCCAAACCTAACGTGTAACCCAGCCCTAACGGGTAACCCAACCCCCTAACCCTAACGGGTAACCCAATCCCCTAACCCTAACGTGTAACCAGACCCCCCAACCCTAACGGGTAACCCAACCCCCCAAACCTAACGTGTAACCCAGCCCTAACGGGTAACCCAACCCCCCAACCCTAACGTGTAACCCAACCCTAACGTGTTACCCATCCCTCCAACCCTAACGTGTAACCAGACCCCCCAACCCTAACGGGTAACCCAGCCCTAACGGGTAACCCAACCCCCCAAACCTAACGTGTAACCCAACCCCCCAACCCTAACGTGTAACCCAACCCCCCAACCCTAACGTGTAACCAGACCCCCCAACCCTAATGGGTAACCCAACCCCCCAATCCTAATGTGTAACCCAACCCCCCAACCCTAACGTGTAACCCAACCCCCCCAACCCTAACGTGTAACCAGACCCCCCAACCCTAACGGGTAACCCAACCCCCCAAACCTAACGTGTAACCCAACCCCCCAACCCTAACGTGTAACCCAACCCCCTAACCCTAACGTGTAACCAGACCCCCCCAAACCTAACATGTGTTTCAGTGAAGAATGTTTCCCTCTTCTGCTGTTTCATACAGATGAATGAATATTTCAGAGTAAAGTTATAACAACATTTAAGGCTGCATGTATTGGTTGAATCTGAATGATCAGTACTTTGTGCAGAGCGAATGCGCCGTTCGCCGTGTGACTGGCCATGTGATGGTAGTTGAGGATAAACAGTGACGTGTCTTCAGAAACGCTCCGTCCCTCAGTCTGCTGCTGCTGCATGTTGACATGAGAAAGGGTGTCTTTCATCATCGGGAACATTTCATCCCTCTCACTCGACCCCTGTTCAGCCAGTGTGAATGCTTCAAGACGCCTTCATGCACACCTGCTGATTTTGTTCGAGGCCTAAACACAGCTGGAGGTGGGGAGGGGGGGTGGAGGTTCTGGTCAATTATCCAGACGCTTGTGAGAAAGTCTGTTCAGTTGGAGCAGCTCCACCTGCACGTCTGAACGGCTGCGATCTCTCCGGGTTCATTCATGCACCAGCACCAGAACCCTCTCCGGGTTCGTTCATGCACCAGCAGCATGAAGCATCTCTTCACGCCGGCTCCAACCCGAGCTGACGGAGCTCAGACGGCTCATCTTCTTGGCTCTCTGGAAGGAAGCTGGTGGCCTCCCAGAGGGCTTGTAGCTTCCTAAACTGATTCCTCCCATTTGAACCCTGCATCCAACCTTTGTCACACATCATTCCTGATTTTATTTTTTCTTTTCAGCTGACTTTTCACTTTGACCTGCCTCAGAAAGCCCAAAACTCCCCCTCTCTTCCCAAAAGACCTCTGCATTGTCTATTCTTGTTGCATATTCGGGCTTAGACTTTGGGAGTTTAACCTGTGGAGCGACACAGAAAGCAACTCCGACACAATCCCCTCTCAGCAGAAGGAAATGAGCAACCAAAGTGACTGAACAGGAAAAAGGACTGGCTTCCCAGCAACATGAGGACAGCTGCAGTGTCCTCGTGCTGGTTGAAAATCTGCGACAAACATCCAGAGCCCTGTTTTCTCATTCCTCTCAGCTTTCAGAACTGCAGACTGGGTCGCCACGGCGCTCAAGGACTACCGCAGACCTCACAAAGCACACGCACATATGAGTCACGTCGCAATCAAACACTTACCAGTTGTCACAAAAGCAGAATCTCATGTAGCAGTAGCAGATGTACGCGAGCAGATTTCCCTGGCATGGCTGCAGCGGCGTGGACCGTGTTATCCAGCAGGAGAAGTGGCTCTCTTTCTGTTTTCTGTCTGAATGTCCAAGAAAGAGCGTCTTCTCTCTCCTGCTTCCACAGCAGCAGAGAGATGTGGAATGATGGACCGAGAGAGAGACACTGGCTGTGAATGAGGCAGGGAGAGAGAGAGCTGAGAAGAGAGAGGATCAAGACACACTGAGAGTGAATGATCCTTCCTCTCTTCTGCTGTTGAAGAGGAGATCACCCGTCACTCCATCCCTCCCACACACACACACACACACACACACACACACACACACACACAGTATGAATATACACCAATACATCCAGCCCAGCTCCCCTGTGAGCAGCCAATCAGCGTTCAGCTCCATGGAGGTGGGGGAATAATTGGCTGCACTTGTTGTCAATCATTTGTGATGCCTTGTATCCCCACGGCAACGGATAATAGGGGCTGATGGAAGGAGGTAGCATCGGGGACACAATTAGGAGAGGAAATATGAGGAAAAGAAGGATGAAAGCAGCAGAGGGAAGTAATAAGTGATGGAAATGGAGCAGGACGATGAGGTTGATGAGGAAGAATATGAAAATGTTATTAGAACGATGAGAACAAACATTGAAGAGGAGGAGCTTTTTCCATCTCTCTGGCTGGAGTTTGTTGGGGTTTTTTAAGTTTAAATAATTGAGGTTTACTCTGACAAGCCTAAAGTGTAAGTCTCTGTGTTTGATTTTCAGAAGACTTACAGACTCCTCTTCAGGGGACAAACCTCTCAGATATATATATATATATATATATATATATATATATATATATATAGAGAGAGAGAGAGAGAGAGAGAGAGAGAGAGAGAGAGAGAGAGGGGTCACACTGATGTTGGACCAGAAGGTCTGGCTCTCAGTCTCTGCTCTAAATCCTAAAGGTGTTCTGTCGGGTTGAGGTCTGGACTCTGTGCAGACCAGTCAGGTTCATCCACACCAGACTCTGTCATCCAGGTCTTCATGGATCTGCTTTGTGCACATGTTGAAGAGGAAGGGACCAGCTCCAAACTGTTCCCACAAAGTTGGGAGCTGGAATTGTCCAAAAGTTCTTGGTCTGCTGAAGCATTCAGAGTTCCTTTACTGGAACTAAGGGTCCAAGTCCAGCTCATGAAGAACAACCCCACACCATAATCCCCCCTCCACCAAACTTTACACTTGGAACAATGCAGTCAGACAATTACCGTTGTCTTGGCAACCACCAAACCCAGACTGGTCCATCAGATTACTGATGGAGAAGCTCCATTCCTCACTCCAGAGAAGGTCTCCACTGCTCCAGGGTCCAGTGGCGGCGTGTTTTACACCACTGCACCCAACGCTTTGCACTTGGTGATGTTTGTCTTGGATGCAGCTGCTCGGACATGAAGCTCTCTGAACACTGTTTGAGACCGTTGGAGACCTCTTGGCACTATGCTCCTCAGCATCCGCTGACCCCGCTTTGTCAGTTTACGTGACCTACCACTTGGTGGCGTAGTTGCTGTCGTTCCCAAACACTTCCATGTTTTTATAATACTGACAGCTGACAGTTGACTGTGGAATATTTAGGTTTCTGTTTCCGTGGAAGTGATTGGAACACCTGATTCCCATTGTTTGGATGGGTGAACCAATACTTATATACATACATGTTTCAAAAGGTTCTGTTGTATTGCACAGACAGACATCCTATTAAAAGAAAGAAGGTTAGTAAACATATTTAGGATATATTAACCATGGGTTTTATAAAATCTTATACGGAAGTGAGCTCAACACGTTGAACCTGGTCGGTTTTCATTGACAGCGGTAGGAGTTCAGGCTCTGCTGTCATTGATTTAAGACTGTCAATGAGAGATTAGAGGCAAAATCATTCAGGGCTTAGAATGAGGTGAAGACGTGTTAAATAAGAAGCCTGTAAATCATTAACTGTTGTGGTGTAATTATATCTGTCCCGTCTGCAGCAGGTTCAAAACTCTGCTGCGAGCTTGTTGTCCGACACCAACAGGAGGACTCGCGTTACTCCGATTCTCAAAGCCTCTCGGTGGCTCCCAACTCCTGGTGCTGACCTTCAGAGCCTTGCATGGTCAGGCTCCCTCCTACATCAGACGTATGTCCCTACATCCCCTCTGGGAGGCCGAGGTCACTGGACCAGAACCCACTAATGGTCCCTCGTACCCGTTTCAGGACCCGAGGAGACCGCTTTCTCTTTTGATTGATTATGTATGTTGATAACGAATGAATTAATGTGCTGTAAAACATGATTTTTTAACCAAGTCACAATAAAAGACAAAGTCAATGTGCTTAATCTGATAACGCACGAACAAAATCATTGTCGTGTCTTTACACAGCCAATACACACAAAAGCAAGTCAACCCTTGTAGCAGCCAGCTGGTTGAAGCTGCTGCAGCAGAAACGTCCACCAGGTCCTCCAGGATCTCTGGATCAGAGCGCCTCAACAATCAGGAGGAATTCTGGACCAACTGCTTCAGCTCAGACACATCTGTAGCACATCTGGTGGTAACGGATCTCTGAAGCTCTCCACAGCATTTCTACGAGGTTCAGGTCTGGACCCTGACTGGACCACTTTGGAAGGTGGATTCTCTTTTTCTGAAGCCTTTCTGGGGTGGTTTTACTTGCTGAAGATAACTGTCGCGACTCCCAGCTTGATGATTGACACCTTGAAGATGACTTTGTCTCCGATTCCATCCTTGAGCAGATCAATGCTCTTGATCGTGTTTGTTCAGAGACCTCCTCTTCGGGAGACATTCGGTTCACATCTGCAGATTCTTCTCATGAAAACAAACTTGGAATGTTTGTCTTTTAGCTCCAAACGCATTTCATGAACTTTACTCCAGTTGGCTTTCTTTGACATAATTAGTCTTCAAGTTCACTCTTTTGTAGCAGCGCTGTGAATGTTCAAAGTATGATCAATAAAGGCACAAGAAGGCATAGTTGTGTGTCATCAGCATAAACAGTTATTGGGACGTCAACGAAGATCATGTCACATTTAAACGGCACATGCTACAACTACTTATTATTCTGAATGAAATATACATGGTTAAATACACGTGTTCACTTTATGGGCGGGAAAAAGTAAATAAAAGCCTGCAGTTGTAATCGGAGTGTAACTTCCAAAGACGCTTTGGTTTCCAGTTGGTTCTTTTGCTGGTTGGGTTTTAAGCTCCTTCCCTTTTGTTTGTAACTGTATTTGTGTTTCTTCAGGTCCCCCAGGAACCCCAAGCAGAAGATCATCAAACGTGTCATCGGCCTGGAGGGGGACTTCATCAGGTGGGACGTGACCTTCATTCAAATCAATGACTGTCTGTTAACTGAGAATCATCTGCATAGTTGCCTAAAAGTACTACCTCCTAGTACGTAGTCAGTCAATCAATCAATCAATCAATCAATCAATCAATCAATCAATCAATCAATCAAGGTTTGTTTGTAAACTGCTTTACAGGCCATAAGGCAACGCAAGTGCTGTACAGGTAAATAAAATACAACAAAGCAAAGTCTTCAAATAACATAATATGTCGACGGTAAAGGCCAAAGACTGCAGGGACTAGTCTGCTGTTCATGCTCTCTGGATGCAAAGGTCCGTTTATGAGATGATTTCAAACCTTTAAGAGTTCTAGCAGACCCGACAGAAAGACCCGACAGAAAGACCCGACAGAAACACCCGACAGAAAGATTCGACAGAAAGATCCGACAGAAAGATCCGACAGAAACACCCGACAGAAAGACCCGACAGAAACACCCGACAGAAACACCCGACAGAAACACCCGACAGAAAGATCCGACAGAAAGACCCGACAGAAAGACCCGACAGAAAGATCCGACAGAAACACCCGACAGAAAGATCCGACAGAAAGATCCGACAGAAACACCCGACAGAAACACCCGACAGAAACACCCGACAGAAAGATCCGACAGAAAGACCCGACAGAAAGATCCGACAGAAAGACCCGACAGAAAGACCCGACAGAAAGATCCGACAGAAACACCCGACAGAAAGATCCGACAGAAAGATCCGACAGAAAGACCCGACAGAAACACCCGACAGAAACACCCGACAGAAACACCCGACAGAAAGATCCGACAGAAAGACCCGACAGAAACACCCGACAGAAACACCCGACAGAAACACCCGACAGAAACACCCGACAGAAAGATCCGACAGAAAGACCCGACAGAAAGACCCGACAGAAAGATCCGACAGAAACACCCGACAGAAAGATCCGACAGAAAGATCCGACAGAAAGACCCGACAGAAAGACCCGACAGAAACACCCGACAGAAACACCCGACAGAAACACCCGACAGAAACACCCGACAGAAAGATCCGACAGAAAGACCCGACAGAAAGACCCGACAGAAAGATCCGACAGAAACACCCGACAGAAAGATCCGACAGAAAGATCCGACAGAAAGACCCGACAGAAAGACCCGACAGAAACACTCGACAGAAAGATCCGACAGAAACACCCGACAGAAACACCCGACAGAAACACCCGACAGAAAGATCCGACAGAAACACCCGACAGAAACACCCGACAGAAAGACCCGACAGAAAGAACCGACAGAAAGACCCGACAGAAAGACCCGACAGAAAGACCCGACAGAAAGATCCGACAGAAAGACCCGACAGAAAGACCCGACAGAAAGACCCGACAGAAAGACCCGACAGAAAGATCCGACAGAAACACCCGACAGAAAGATCCGACAGAAAGATCCGACAGAAACACCCGACAGAAACACCCGACAGAAACACCCGACAGAAACACCCGACAGAAAGACCCGACAGAAACACCCGACAGAAACACCCGACAGAAAGATCCGACAGAAAGACCCGACAGAAAGACCCGACAGAAAGACCCGACAGAAACACCCGACAGAAAGATCCGACAGAAAGATCCGACAGAAAGATCCGACAGAAAGACCCGACAGAAAGATCCGACAGAAAGATCCGACAGAAACACCCGACAGAAACACCCGACAGAAACACCCGACAGAAAGACCCGACAGAAACACCCGACAGAAACACCCGACAGAAACACCCGACAGAAAGATCCGACAGAAAGACCCGACAGAAAGACCCGACAGAAAGACCCGACAGAAACACCCGACAGAAACACCCGACAGAAACACCCGACAGAAACACCCGACAGAAAGAT
This sequence comes from Xenentodon cancila, assembly GCA_014839995.1. Classification (NCBI taxonomy): domain Eukaryota; kingdom Metazoa; phylum Chordata; class Actinopteri; order Beloniformes; family Belonidae; genus Xenentodon; species Xenentodon cancila. The sequence continues at coordinate 1,439,736 of CM026199.1, read as the reverse complement.
CCGACAGAAAGATCCGACAGAAACACCCGACAGAAAGACCCGACAGAAACACCTGACAGAAACACCCGACAGAAACACCCGACAGAAAGATCCGACAGAAACACCCGACAGAAACACCCGACAGAAACACCCGACAGAAAGATCCGACAGAAAGATCCGACAGAAAGATCCGACAGAAACACCCGACAGAAACACCCGACAGAAACACCCGACAGAAAGATCCGACAGAAAGATCCGACAGAAACACCCGACAGAAAGACCCGACAGAAAGACCCGACAGAAAGACCCGACAGAAACACCCGACAGAAACACCCGACAGAAACACCCGACAGAAAGATCCGACAGAAACACCCGACAGAAACACCCGACAGAAACACCCGACAGAAACACCCGACAGAAACACCCGACAGAAACACCCGACAGAAAGATCCGACAGAAAGATCCGACAGAAACACCCGACAGAAACACCCGACAGAAACACCCGACAGAAAGACCCGACAGAAAGACCCGACAGAAACACCCGACAGAAACACCCGACAGAAACACCCGACAGAAAGATCCGACAGAAAGACCCGACAGAAAGACCCGACAGAAAGACCCGACAGAAACACCCGACAGAAACACCCGACAGAAACACCCGACAGAAAGATCCGACAGAAAGATCCGACAGAAACACCCGACAGAAAGACCCGACAGAAACACCCGACAGAAACACCCGACAGAAACACCCGACAGAAAGATCCGACAGAAAGACCCGACAGAAAGACCCGACAGAAAGATCCGACAGAAACACCCGACAGAAAGATCCGACAGAAAGATCCGACAGAATCACCCGACAGAAACACCCGACAGAAACACCCGACAGAAAGACCCGACAGAAACACCCGACAGAAACACCCGACAGAAAGATCCGACAGAAAGATCCGACAGAAACACCCGACAGAAAGACCCGACAGAAACACCCGACAGAAACACCCGACAGAAACACCCGACAGAAAGATCCGACAGAAACACCCGACAGAAAGACCCGACAGAAAGATCCGACAGAAAGATCCGACAGAAAGACCCGACAGAAAGACCCGACAGAAAGACCCGACAGAAAGACCCGACAGAAAGATCCGACAGAAAGATCCGACAGAAAGATCCGACAGAAACACCCGACAGAAAGACCCGACAGAAAGACCCGACAGAAACACCCGACAGAAACACCCGACAGAAAGACCCGACAGAAGGGGGAGACCATTCCAGAGTTTGGGGGCCACGAGGCTCCGTCTCCCCGAGTCACAAAGAATCCTAGGAACCACCAGGAGCATTTGATCTTCAGATCTCAAAGATCAAAGGTGATAACGTACCAGCTCAGAAGACGAGGCTCCAGACCGTGTAAACATTCAAAAACCAAGACAGCTATTTTAAATAAATGTCGGTGTAATAAGCTGGCAGCTGAATTTCGGACCAGCTGGAGACGGCACGGAGAAACTGGTCCATCCCACTATAAAGGGAGTTGCAGTAGATATGAAACCAGAGCAGTTCCTTGATCCCAGTTACACATTCAATCTCCACAGCAGGACGTTGTGATCAGGTTTTACCAAAGTCTGGGGTCATGAGGAGATGGTGCTGCTGCACCAAATCTGATCTAAATACTTTAGAGGCACCAATCTTAACACCTACATGAGTCTTGACTCATATATGATACAGGAAGTGTCTGAACAGGTTCCCTCACATCACCTGAGGAGCGTAAATCACACCCGGCGCTCACGTTAGACTAGCAGTCCTGTGGCTTTTCATCGCTATTCTGTAAACACTGTAGTCTTATCCCGGGTCAGAAGGTCTGCAGTCTGTGTCAGCTGTCACCGGGCAGAGACGGGTCCACGCCGGGAATGTCACCAGCACATCGCAGGGTCACACGGACGTCCAGACCAGCTCAGAGACAGCAAGGAACCTCGCATGCACGTGTGTGGATGTTTGCACGCAGACTCATCGTCTCCACACAGCAGAAACTGAGCTGCTCCTCAGCAGGAGCCTTCTTGGTGTGGAAGAAGTTGTGATAAAGATGGAGGGATTAACTAACGATAATAAAAAAGAAACTCAAAAAGGGAATTTATTGGAGCCTGTGAAAAACTGGAATGCTGGGAACGTCTTTGAGAGGCAGGAAACGGTTTTGGAAGACAGGGGAGTTTATCTCATCATGCGTGGACATTGCCGTGGACATTGGTGTTTCTCAGGGCTCAGTTTTGGGTCCAGTATTATTTATTCTAAATATGAATGATATTTGCAAGAATTCAAATTAGTACTATTTGCAGATGACAGAAGTATTTGTTTGGTCTTGGGAGAATTTAAGGAAGCTTCCGGCAATGGCTACGACAAAATACACACATTCTGGACCTCAACCACTCCACCTTCTCTGCTGTTTACTGGTTTCTCTGTGTTTATTAACGTGTGGTCTTTCCATCTCCAAGTACCCCAGACCAGTGCTCGGTTCAGCAAGCTGACACTGCAAATGACGCAGCTGTGCCTTTGAGCAGTGATGTGGCTCGTCTCGTCAAACGCTTTCAGGATTTTTGAAACTGTTAAAGAAAGCACATTTTGAGTTTTGACAGCCAGCAGAGGTTTTTCAGGGTCTGTGAGTCCGTCACAGCGATGGAGCTTGAGAAGAAAGTACACCCTCCTGTAGGCCTGAACTTTTACTTACCAACACAAAGCAAAGATTTTAAAATATGGCAAATCCTATCTCCTGTCTGGTCCTCTCAGCCTCCAGCTGGCCGAGGCAGGTGGTCCCCCCCGAGTCTGGTTCTGCCAGAGTTCGTCTTTCCACAGTCACCTGTGTCTCACACACACACACACACACACACACACACACACACCTGTCCTCTGGTACCCGTCCTCTGGTACTCGTCCTCTGGTACACCTCCTCTGGTACCCGTCCTCTGGTACCCGTCCTCTGGTACCCGTCCTCTGGTACTCGTCCTCTGGTACCCGTCCTCTGGTACTCGTCCTCTGGTACCCGTCCTCTGGTACCCGTCCTCTGGTACTCGTCCTCTGGTACCCGTCCTCTGGTACTCGTCCTCTGGTACACCTCCTCTGGTACCCGTCCTCTGGTACTCGTCCTCTGGTACCCGTCCTCTGGTACCCGTCCTCGGGTACCCGTCCTCTGGTACCCCTCCTCTGGTACCCGTCCTCTGGTACCCGTCCTCTGGTACCCGTCCTCTGGTACTCGTCCTCTGGTACCCGTCCTTTGGTACTCTTCCTCTGGTACCCGTCCTCTGGTACCCGTCCTCTGGTACTCGTCCTCTGGTACTCGTCCTCTGGTACCCGTCCTCTGGTACCCCTCCTCTGGTACTCGTCCTCTGGTACCCCTCCTCTGGTACCCGTCCTCAGATACTCGTCCTCTGGTACCCGTCCTCTGATACCCGTCCTCTGGTACCCGTCCTCTGGTACTCGTCCTCTGGTACCCGTCCTCTGGTACTCGTCCTCTGGTACCCGTCCTCTGGTACTCGTCCTCTGGTACCCGTCCTCTGGTACCCGTCCTCTGGTACTCGTCCTCTGGTACTCGTCCTCTGGTACCCGTCCTCTGGTACTCGTCCTCTGGTACACCTCCTCTGGTACCCGTCCTCTGGTACTCGTCCTCTGGTACTCGTCCTCTGGTACCCGTCCTCGGGTACCCGTCCTCTGGTACCCCTCCTCTGGTACCCCTCCTCTGGTACTCGTCCTCTGGTACCCGTCCTCTGGTACCCGTCCTCTGGTACTCGTCCTCTGGTACCCGTCCTCTGGTACTCGTCCTCTGGTACCCGTCCTCTGGTACCCGTCCTCTGGTACCCGTCCTCTGGTACTCGTCCTCTGGTACCCGTCCTTTGGTACTCTTCCTCTGGTACCCGTCCTCTGGTACTCGTCCTCTGGTACCCGTCCTCTGGTACTCGTCCTCTGGTACTCGTCCTCTGGTACCCGTCCTCTGATACCCGTCCTCTGGTACTCGTCCTCTGGTACTCGTCCTCTGATACCTGTCCTCTGGTACCCCTCCTCTGGTACTCGTCCTCTGGTACCCCTCCTCTGGTACTCGTCCTCTGGTACCCGTCCTCTGGTACTCGTCCTCTGGTACCCGTCCTCTGGTACCCGTCCTCTGGTACTCGTCCTCTGATACCTGTCCTCTGGTACCCCCCACCCCCCCAGTAAGTCCGGTTGTCGCTCTGTCTCTACGTCACATGCTTTGTTCCTCAGATTGGTTGTTTTTCTGTCCTGTAGAGTCCAGATTTAGTTTCCTCTCCATCTTCTAGTGCTGAACCCTGGAAATAAAATTGAAACCAAACTGATTGAAGAAGAAAAGAATGAAGATATCTGACTGTGCTGTGGAAATTTAACATCTTTGCACCAAATCTCTTACATTTCACAACCAAACTAATATTATAACAGATGTTTGATTTAGAAAACGCCTTATTTATTTATTTTATTTCTTCTGTCCTTCTCTGCAGGACGCTGGGCTACAAGAACCGATATGTTCGAATCCCTGATGGTCACTTCTGGATTGAGGGAGATCACCATGGACACAGTCTGGACAGCAACAGCTTCGGACCGGTATGAACGTTCATATTTCACGTGGGAGGTCAGCGGGGGTCGCGAACTCATCCACCGGTCCAAACGAAGGCGGCTGGACTCCAGAGTCCTTCAGTCCTCGTGTCAGTGTCATGAGGATCTGGTGTGGAGTCACGTCCACTCACAGGTCTCTGGAGCAGAGGGGAATTGATCCAGTGTGGGAGAGCTTTGTCTTCCATGACATTGTGGTTGGAGTAACCGTTTTAAACAGATCTGGATGTTCTGCAGACGTGGGATGTTCATCCTGACTGACGCGTACTGATCTGCTTCTCCTTTACACATAAAGATTTCATTGAGACGGTTCAGGCTGCTCCTCATCTTTGGGAAGCAGAGAGAATATTAACATTCTCATATTGATTTCTGTCCTCTTCTTGCTGTTGCCCCTCTCAGGGGCTATCAAATATTCAGAGGAGAAGTAGTATTTGCTATGGATGGCACATTACAGGCCCGATGGAAGGACCAGATCTCCAGCTGCAGGAGGACCGGCGGTTGCTCTTACCAAATCCTTCACATGAAGCCAGCAGCTCCACGAAGTCTGGTTTAATGTCCTTTAATTAGCAGCTGACAGCATCCTTCCTGGTCGGGACTAAAACCACTTTTGGCTGCCAGGGTTTAGGAAGTCCTACCTCCACCAGGCTCCAGCTGGTTTCTTCTGTCACAGGAGGACAGGGACTCTGTCCACCCCGTTTGTGGGTCGTCACATTTGATCAAGGGACCATGATCCATTTGGGTCCAGACCTGCAGTTCCATTTGTACCTCTCTCTTTAGATCTTTTAATATATGTTCTTTTTACAGAGTGGGATCAGACTGGGATCAGACTGGGGTCAGACTGGGGACAGACTGGGATTAAACTGGGGTCAGACTGGGGTCAGACTGGGGACAGACTGGGGACAGACTGGGATTAAACTGGGGTCAGACTGGGGACAGACTGGGGTCAGACTGGGATCAGACTGGGGTCAGACTGGGGTCAGACTGGGGACAGACTGGGGTCAGACTGGGGACAGACTGGGGTCAGACTGGGGACAGACTGGGGTCAGACTGGGGACAGACTTCCCTGTTTAATACAATTACTAATAACTATTAAAAGCATCATTTAGTAAGGTCTGACGGCATATTTCAGGTTGAAAGGCCTCTTGAGATTTTAGATGAAAAACTTCCTTCAGGCCTTGAACGGTCTTTCGTGTCACTGTCCACCGTCCACATCCTGATCTTATCAGGCCGTGTCCCGTCCATGTCCTGGTCTTATCAGGTCATGCCTTGATAAGACCAGGACATGGACCAAGACCAGGACGGGACATAGCCTGATAAGACCAGGTCATGTCCCGTCCATGTCCTGGTCTTATCAGGACATGTCCATGTCCTGGTCTTATCAGGACATGTCCATGTCCTGGTCTTATCAGGCCGTGTCCCGTCCTGGTCTTGGTCCATGTCTTGGTCTTGGAGAAGACCAGGTGTCCACCCTCTCATGATCAACTGCTTCTATGTGAAATGAAGTTTTGATGTCAAGTATAGGACACGGGGAGCTCAGTAAGACCGCCTCTGGTCCAGATACTACATTTACCGCGACGCCCTCCGACGTTCTTAATCAGCGTACGTCATGATGCTTCACCTCCTCCTCTCTCCCAGGTCTCCATGGGGCTCCTTCATGGACGCGCCTCTCACATCATCTGGCCTCCACATCGGTGGCAGCAGATCAAGCCATCCCTCCCTCAGGACAGAGGACCGCTGGACAACAGGGAGGAAGAGGAATGAAGAACCTCGAAACCTGTCAAATGTTTTCAGAGGATCGAACATGTGAAACTCCAGTGGTTTTCAAAGACCCTTTACCTCGACACACGTTGTCCTGCTACACGTTGCAGACTTGACCAGATGTGTCCAGACATCAACTCTGAGCCGCGCAGGTTTGTCCAAAGACCACTAAAGTTCTGATCTTCAGCTGAAGGGCCAGTTTAAAAGCAACAAGGCCAAACGTTTGCAGTTTTTAGCGGTTTGCTGCTCTGGTTTCCAAATGTGTTTTGTTTCCTTCCTCTGGACTATAAATAGGTTGTCAAAGAAAATATGAATGTTTGTTAACATGCTGGTGGTTAAATAAATCATTAAACGTCAGTTATCAGCAGTGAAAACATGAATCTTGACCTCAGTCTCTCAGACCTCCTGTTGAGGATTGAAGCGGCGTTATTCCCTTCAGACTCCTCAGAAATATGTTATTTCTTAGCTTTTGAAGAAACTAGGAGCATTAAACACTCATTTGTGATATTTAATGATTCGGTTCTATTGTAAATAAGTGTCTTTGACCTCGTGTGTATTAATATTTTATTGAATATTAAATAAATGAAATGTATTTATGCAGTGTTCTTCTGGTTTCGTTGATAAAGCAAATATTTTATTTAAACAGTTTATTTAAATGAAAAAAATACAACGATCTGCAGACTGCTGGATTACTGGATCCTGGATTACAAACGGTAAAAAAATGTGAAAAGTGAAAGTTTAACAACTTTGAACTTTGGTTAAACGTCTTTGGGTCTTCGTTAGCTGCTCCGTTAGCATTAGCTGCTCTGATAGCATTAGCTGCTTTGTTAGCATTAGCTGCTCTGATAGCATTAGCTGCTCCGTTAGCATTAGCTGCTCTGATAGCATTAGCTGCTCCGTTAGCATTAGCTGCTTTGTTAGCATTAGCTGCTCTGATAGCATTAGCTGCTCCGTTAGCATCAGCTGCTTTGTTAGCATTAGCTGCTCCGATAGCATTAGCTGCTCCATTAGCATTAGCTGCTCCGTTAGCATTAGCTGCTCCGTTAGCATTAGCTGCTTAATTAGCATTAGCTGCTCCGTTAGCATTAGCTGCTCTGATGCAGAACCGACACCAGATGCCTTCACAACTTCTGGAACTGAGACTCATGACGACCCAGGATCCATCACTTCTTTGAAAGGGGGCATAATCAGCAGGACGTCGGCACTCCGGACATCAGAAGACACGGATGTCTTCCCCACCTACACCTAACCATCTCCACCAGCACGCTGCTGAGGCTCCTGGACGTCACATGTGCAGAAGTCTGACTGTAATCGTTTAGGAGTCCTTCTGTTCAAACTGTGGACTGTTTTTATTTTGAAAACAAAACTGCACAGTTGCCTTTGTTCATGTATTCCAATATATGTTTCAGCTCTTTTTGATGACTATGCATTTCAAACATAATTTAAAAAAAAATAAATAAAAAAATCACAAAAACAGCTGGAATCGGCTCCAGCAGGACCCTGTACAGGATTTCGGGGGAACAGAAGGGTGGGTGGGTAAATGGATGGATGGGTGGATAAAAGGGTGGGCTGGTGGGTTGAAATAATTAAAAATGCAGATTCCTGCATTATTCATATTTTTCTTGCTCCAATAAATTACAAGAGCATTGAAATCACATTGAAAAAATAATTTATTGAAAATATTTGACATTTTATTAAAAAGAAACATTAAAACATAATCAGATTAATCAGATTTAAATCCCTCTGTTAGACTCAGAAGAGGGCTCATTTTTTGAGAGGCGGTCCACCGGTTTGTACCCGGTTTGTAACGCGGATCCGCTGAGAGCGTTGCCGTTTTGGTGATCTTTGATTTGCCGTGGTATACCACTAAGCAGCGATTGCATTTTGAGTTATGGATTTCCCTTCTAAACAGCGGATGGATTATTTTTTTGGTCCGTTTTGGGAAATCGGCTGTTTTTCAGTGATAAATACCGAGTGGACAGAACAAACAACACTTTTGTAACCGGGTTGTAACTGGGTTGTAACCGGTTTGTAACCGGTTTGTAACTGGGTTGTAACCGGTTTGTAACCGGTTTGTAACTGGGTTGTACCTGGTTTGTAACCGGTTTGTAACTGGGTTGTACCCGGTTTGTAACTGGGTTGTACCCGGTTTGTAACCGGTTTGTAACTGGGTTGTACCCGGTTTGTAACCGGTTTGTAACCTGGTTGTAACCGGTTTGTAACTGGGTTGTAACCGGGTTGTACCCGGTTTGTAACCGGTTTGTAACTGGGTTGTACCTGGTTTGTAACCGGTTTCTAACCGGGTTGTAACCGGTTTGTACCCGGTTTGTAACTGGGTTGTACCTGGTTTGTAACCGGTTTCTAACCGGGTTGTAACCGGTTTGTACCCGGTTTGTAACCGGGTTGTAACTGGGTTGTACCGGGTTGTACTTGAAACCAAAGTCCCCAAAACAAGCATCATTTGATCACTTTTGGGACTTCAGAGAGAACACATCCTGAAACTGGATTCACATTTACAAAACATATCTATCAAGGTCCAACGTGAACTAAATCAAACCGGAACGACAACCGGTGAAGGGCCCGGTCACAGGTTTACTGGTCTGGACCCGGTCAGAACTCTTCAGACTCGGACTGCCTGCTGAACATCTCCGTTCCCAGACTTCCCAACATGTTGTTCCTGCCAGGGAACGCTGCCTGCTGGACACACAAAATAATCTCGCAGAAGGTTCCTCTGCACCGTTGCCGTTTCCGTGGCGCTGCTGTCCCTGCCGAGCTGCGCCGGCTGCAGCGCCCCGAGGCCTTGAGTCCTCCAGGCGCCATCAACCATGCCGTGGTCTGCAGTCTCCCAGTCTGCAAAGGCTGGAGGTGCGTACGCGTCGGACCTGCGCTCACACAGGAAGTTGTGGATGCAGAGGGAGGCCATGGTGATCTTCACCACCTTATCTGGCTCCAAGCAGATGGTGGACCTGAAGATCTTCAACCTATTGGCAAGAATACCAAACGCATTCTCCACCACTCGTCGGGCTCTGAACAGACGGAAGTTCAGAAGTCTCTGAGCCTGGTCCGTCTGCACCCCTGGATACGGCTTCATAAGGTCGCACCTCAAAGGATACGCGTCATCCCCCACAAACACGTACGGCATGACCGTGTCCGATCCAGGTAAAGGCTCGGGTGGAGGGAAGTTCAGCAGGTCCCGGTCCATCGCTGTGCACAGGTCTGAGTCCGTGAAGAGTCCCGCATCCGCGGAACGACCTCGAGCGCCAACGCTCACGTAGATGAACCTGTAGTTGGCATCTACGGCAGCCAACAGCGGCACCGAGAACCGCCCGTTGTTGCTGTGATAAAGACTCCCACTTTTCTTTGGAGGCTGAATGTGGATGTTTTTTTCGTCAAGCGCTCCGAGGCAGTGTGGAAACTGCCACTTGGTCTCAAAGTCCCGGGCGACCGCCCGCCACTCCGCCTCCGTGGAAGGGGTCTAGACGACAGGGAGAAACGATGAGCTCCGACAGCCACATCATGCATGCACTTTTTATTTAAGTTTATTGTTCTTAGTTCGGCGTTCTCGTTCACGACCTTTTGCGTTTGGACAGACCTTTAGGAAGTCCTCCTTCAGGACCTCATGGAGAGCCGTGCAGGTCTCCATCACGATCTGTGAGATCGTGCTGGTCCCAATCCTGTACTGGAACCTGAGGGACTGGAACGTTTCACCTGGTTGGGAATGAAACACACAAGAGCGTGCACACATTAGGGGCGTGAAGCCGGACTTGGCGCTTGGAGACGCTGCTCCACAGACCTGTAGCCAGGAACCGCAGGGTCAAGGACAGACGCTCTCTGGGGGAGATGGCCAGTCTCATTTTAGTGTCCCGTTTTCTGATGAGGTGTTCCACCTTCCCCAACAAGAAGTCAAACTCCTCGGCGGTCATCCGCAGCAGCTCCCTGAAACCAGTCTTGTCGTCCATCTGCGGACCAGAGAAACGAACCAGCTGCATCACAACACGCCGCCGCGGGCCCCGCCCCCCGCCACGTCACGTTACGTCACGCGGACCGGCGTTCTCACCTCCAGCTCTCTCTGCAGCACGGACAGACCCTGCTGCCCGCGGCTGCCGATCCACGCCTTCACCCACGCGCGTTGTCTTTTCCTTTTTCGTTCTTGTTCGGAGCAGATCAAAGCACACACCGCCAACAGCGCGCGCCTGCTTCCTGCGTCCATCTTCAGAACAAACACCGCCGTCACGTCCTGCGTCACTTCCTGCGTCACTTGCGCTCAAATATTTGGGTCCTGCCCCTTTTTTCCCCTCTTTCCGTTTGTCTGCAACTGTGGAGAAGTAGTCTTTCATAAGATAAATAAATCAATTTGTGGTTTCAAAGCTGTCAGTGTAAATGATCGTGTAGTTACTTTGGTTCCTTTAACGTTTCATTTTCATTGAGATTCATTCCAGACACGTCAAAACTATTGTGTAAAAAAATAACATTAACACTATGAGTCTAAACATTTATAAATACACACACATCTGAACATACAGAACCCCGTGAAAGTAAATCTACATAAATAAATAGATCTGTTATAAATGTATGTACACAAATCTATGAAATAAATCTCTAACAAACGTGCGCACACACCTGTCTATACATACATACCTGTACACGCACGCACGCACACACACACACACACACAAATACACACACACACACACACATTTATATATATATATATTTGAAGGTTTTTATTATGATTATTATGATTATCTTCAATCATACTGAAAACTAAACAACTGTTTAATCTCAATATTCTGAGTTCTCTGGACGTTGCAAGTGTGGCGTGACCTTTTATTTTGAAGGCAATTAAACCGGAAACTACAGTTCAAAGCGTCTATAATCAGTTTCACTTCCTGTTGTTTTTTTCTAAATTAAAGTCATCTGATAAAAAGCGCTTCAATACTACTTATGGACACGAGTCTTTTTTAATTTTAGTAACGAAAGAAGCACACTTGTTTAGATACTTTTTCTTTGAGTGAACCGCCAACATAGCGCATCAATAAAACCGCTAAATAACGCAACATGTGTAGTTTATTTTACAGCCAGAATACTTGTAACGGAAGTCCGCGGTGTGAGGCGGAAACTTTGCCTTTTCAACTTTTCACCGTCAGCTTCACGCAGTTAAATTGTATTTTTAATTTTATATTATATTCTTGCTGATGGTACCGTTTATTCCTACAGACACACGTACATGTGCGGGACTTGTTTTCGTGAAGTAACTTAAGCGGTAAGTTATTATTGTGGAGGTTTTGTCGATGACTGTTTCCGGTCGGTGCGGCGACAAGTCCAACATGTCTTCACGCGTGCAGGACGTGACTCTGCTCGGCGTGTGTGACGGCGAGCTGGACTCCAGGCGACACCCGACCTCGCATGTGACCAACAAAGTCGGGGGTCGGCCGGACTGGCCGCCGCTCACCTCCGCGCCGTCTCCGCGCTGCGGGGGCTGCGGCGCCGCTGCGGCTCACCTGCTGCAGGTGTACTGCCCTCTGGAGGCCTCCCCCTACCACCGCAACCTCCACGTGTTTGCGTGTCCGCGCTCCGAGTGCAGCGGCCGGGCAGAGGGCTGGACGGTGCTCCGCTCCCAGTGTCTGGAGGCTCCGGCGGCTCCCAGCCGGTCCGCCCCGCCTCAGAAGGCCGCTCCCACGGCCACGGACTGGTGTGACAGCGCAGATGACTGGGGCATGGAGGAGGAGGAGGAGGAGGAGGAACACGAAGGTGGGAGGACTGGAGGAGTGGAGAATCAGGTCCAGGACGACGCGGAAGGTGGGCCTTTAAGACTGTCGTCCGGGAATAAAGGTGATATTTTAATATTATGTAAACCAAATCGGATTGACAGCAGCGGATTTTTGTTTTCATATTTACACATCATAAAAGTTGGAATGGTGCATAAAATATTAACAAAAACAGGATGCAGCAATTGGAGGTTGGAAGAGGAAGACCAGGGTGGTCTGAGATGACAGGAGAGCGACAGCAACTCAACCTTTTCTTACAGCCGGTGGAGAGACGGCACGGGGAAGCCTGAAGCAGCCAAAGACACTCTAGAGCAGACGCTCTAGAGCAGATGTTCTAGAGCAGCCACGGACGCTCTAGAGCAGAGGCTCTGGAGCAGACACGGACGCTCTAGAGTAGACGTTCTAGAGCAGCCACATACGCTCTGGAGCAGACGCTCTGGAGCAGACGCTCTGGAGCAGACGCTCTGGAGCAGACGCAGACGCTCTAGAGCAGAAGCTCTAGGGCAGACGCGGACGCTCTAGAGCAGAAGCTCTAGGGCAGACGCGGACGCTCTAGGGCAGAAGCTCTAGGGCAGCCGCGGACGCTCTAGGGCAGAAGCTCTAGGGCAGCCGCGGACGCTCTAGGGCAGAAGCTCTAGGGCAGCCGCGGACGCTCTAGGGCAGAAGCTCTAGGGCAGACGCGGACGCTCTAGGGCAGACGCTCTAGGGCAGACGCTCTTTAGCAGACATTCTAGAGCAGCAGCAGGCGCTCTATAGCAGACATTCTAGAGCAGCAGCAGATGCTCTATAGCAGACATTCTAGAGCAGCCACAGACATTCTAGAGCAGCCGCGGACACTCCATAGCAGACGTTCTAGAGCAGCCGCAGATCCTCTATAGCAGACGCTCTAGAGCAGCCGCAGACGCTCTAGAGCAGCCGCAGACGCTCTAGAGCAGCCGCAGACGCTCTAGAGCAGCCGCAGACGCTCTAGAGCAGATGTTCTAGAGCAGACGCGGACGCTCTAGAGCAGCGCCACATCACACTGGTGCCACTTCTGTTGGCTGAGAACAGGACACTGATGCAGCAGATGCCTCAGACAGCAGAGGCCTGCTCCAGCCATCCCCATATCACCAGTTCAGGTGGTATATTGGTGTGATGGGTATTTTCTCTGTATATTTTGTCTTTTACTACCAGCCAAGCAGCATTTAAACTGCACAGTCTACCTGAATGTTGCTGCGGACCACTTTCATCCCTTAATGACCACAGTTGACCCATCTTCTGATGGCTGCTTCCAGCAGGATGATGCTTAGTGCCCCACAGCTCAAGTCACGTCAAACCGGGTGTTTGAACGTGTCGGCTATGCCTCTGTCGTCTCACAGCCTCCAAAGTCATCACATCTGTTACACCGAACACCGTTCTGAGGTGGTGAAAAGGAAGTTTCCCGTCATATTTGTGCAGCTGCGCCGTGATGCTGTCGTGTCATGTGGACCAGCATTGTGACGTTCTGTTTCCCGTTTTTCCCCAGACAATCCTCCGGTGTGTGACACAGACGTCAGCCGCCAGCTCCAGGACCTCAGTCTGACCCCATTCGAGAACATCCCCATGTTTCGCCCGTTCTTCATCAGCGTGGGGGAGGAGTCGGATCTGTGCGGAGAGGATGAGGTCCTGGAACATGCTCAGGAGCTGCTAAGGGACTACGAGAGGAGGGAGGGAAGGGTAGAGGTGGCGCTGGAGGAGAGCAGCGGCGACGGAAAGGAGAAGTATGAGAAGAGCGAGGCCCGACACGGAGACGCCATCTTCTCCAGGTTCATGAAGACCATCTCGCGTTGTCCGCAGCAGATCCTGCGCTACTGTCGCGGCGGGACTCCTCTGTTTGTTACAGAGCCTCCGTCCAGCATGGCTCAGGTGATTCCACGCTGCAGCTGCTGTGGAGGAACCCGGACTTTTGAGCTGCAGCTGATGCCTGCTCTGGTCAGCCTGCTGCAGAGGACGGGCGGCAGCGCGGAGGCGGAGCTGGAGTTCGGGACCGTGCTGGTTTACACCTGCACGGACAGCTGCTGGGCGTCCGGATCACACACACCCGTAGAGGAGTTCTGCTTCATCCAAGCAGACCCGGACCAGCAGCTCTTCAAATGACTCAACAGCTGGATTCCTGCGTGGACGCTTCACGTGGGTGTTCCACCTCCACGTCCCAGCTCGCCATTAAAGCACTGGAGACTCACAAGCTCAGACGCTGGTCTTTATTTTCACTTCAACTTCACACCACAACAGTTCAGCTGTAAGAATGTCATTTAAAGGAAACATACAAAGCTATAAAAATGTCAATGAGCTGAAGGACTTCAGTTTTTACCTGGATCAGATCCGCAGTATCAAAAATAGATGATTTTTTTATATTTACTGGCCAATAAATAATGACAGGATTTTCTCATTTTTGTGCAACTTTACCATCTGTAATGATAAAACCGATTGTGTTAAAGTCAAATCACAGCCCTTTTTATGATTTAGAGTTCGTCCAATTTGGTCATGAACAGTCGATCTTTGGTTTTTCTGTGAGGTATCGCTCGGCGCCTGAGACGTACCCGGGTCAGGGCAGACTTCCTGAAGGCTGCAGGCCCGTTTTCAGGCACGTTGTGCAAACAAACGTGATGAAGCAGACGTCTTCTGGAAGTGCAGAGAGCCTCCGCTGACCTGCGGAGCCGGACTAGTGGTCCCAGTGGTATCAGAGGAACTGGTCCCGCTGCTGCACGGAGCTGCTCAGACAGCAGATGTCTCTGTCGATGATCTCATTCACTGCAGCCAAAACAGAATCAGAAGGTGATTCAGACAGCGCTCATTTACTCAGTGACGCCTGCTTCTCTGATTGGTCTGCGCCATCGTAGAAATCAGCAGCTGCACAGAAGATTGAAACCCAAAAGGATCCATTCGTTCATGTCTGAAGACCACAGGCCACACATCAGTTCTGAACATTCTTCTCCACTTCAAGATCACTTGGTGTCTAAACCTCATATTTACTCTAAGTGAGTATACGGTTCTCGTTTACGGGTGCCTTCAACCGCTCGTGCTGCGTGGACATAATTCCATTAAGTTGATGAAACTCCCGTCTGTGCTGGAGCGTGGACACTTGTGCTTGGTTGAGTTTGCAGCCTGAGCTTCCTTTTGTTTACTACCTTCATGTACCTCAGACCTGGAAACTAAAACTGAGCAGATTTCACTGAGTTGGAGATGATAAATGTTACTGAAATAACAGAAATCCATCTTCACTTCCACAAATAAATAAAAATCAGTAGGAGCGGGATGAACGCAGCAGGAAGCAGCCACAGGTGGGGTCTCCGTCCACCTGGAGGGTTTGCTCTTCTGAGGAGCTGCTCACCAGGCTGCAGCGGCCTCACACCCGTCCAGAACTGCTTCTTTTATAGACTCAGATGAGGACTGAAACTTCTACACGTCATCTCTAAAACACGAGACAGCGAACCCACAAGGCCTTAGTGTTGTAGTTCTGTTCCCAACCACATGATGGAGCAGCCGAGCTGCAGCCTCCTACCTCCTGAAGTCACTTAAAGCTGTTGGTGTGGGTGTAAATGCACTCCGGACAACATTAAGCACCTGGACATACGTGGTGGAGGCTTCGACGACGGGGAGGATCCTTGTGATTATTACTAGAGGTAGACGTTTGTTGACATGACAACAAACGTCTCCATCTCGGCTCCACGTCGTCTATTTATAGCTCTGCTGTGAAACCTGAGGCTCGTGAAGTCCACACAGAAACCTCAGCGGTCAAGCATTTACTAGAAGTCAAAGTCACTCCCTCAGTCATGAGGACGCGTGTTAAGTCCTACAGCAAGAATGTATGAGCGTTTCATTCACTTCATTCTTTTGCTGAGCTTTTCTTTTGTTTTCCAGTCTAGAAAAACTCGTTCATGTCGCTGCCAAATCTGCACGTGGCCAGAGCTCGCGACTGTCGGCGTCAGGGTACAGAAGCTGTCAGAAGGCACACGCCTGTACGTGAGCCCTCAGCAGCGCCGTCATGTCACAGAAACGACCAAACCCTTCACATCGCTCAAATCCCTCGTGGCGTCTTACTTCATAGATGCCCCAACTGTCTGTATAAACGACGTGAAAGCGAGGCCAGAGCAGCTTTTTTACTTCATTCTCTCTGCACCTGGAAACCCGATCATGTCCGACGTCAGCAGCTCCGGGGATCCTGCAGTCGCCCTCCCAGCAACAGCAACGTGAGCTTCAAACCTCCCTGGACTCACCCATCTGCTTTCCCAGCTAATGGATCCTGAAGTTACAGATCGATGCCCTGACTCATCCATTTATTATGGAACTGGATCCTGGTTTTCCTCGGACAGCTCAACTGGTTCCCATCTGTCCTCCACAACAGCTGAAGACTGGTACACCTTGAGGTTGTGTAGTGAGACCCATCTTCTACTCCCTCTTTGTCCTAGACGTGCGCCTGCATGCAACAAACACCATGAAAACAACTCCTGGTCTCCAACAAAGATCAATCAGCCTCCAAGCAGAGAGAAAGAGAAAACCCGGTGAGGACAACCTCTCCCTCAGCACCTCAAAGGAACTAGTCACTGACGCCAGAAGATCCATGAAGACACTCGGCTCTGCAGAGATGGTCTGTAGTGGGAATCCCACCAAAGGTTCCTGGAGCCCTCTGAGGATCTGTCATGGAGCACCGACGCACCACTGAAGAAGGACCCACAGGCTGTTCCACCAGAGAAACCTAAGAAAAAAGCTCCAAGAGGTGCTGCTGACCTGCTGCTGCTGCGAGTGTCCTGGCTGAGACAGCGTGGGACCTCGGCTCAACTGCAGCTGATGGTTCAACGACAAGGTAGACAGTCGTTGGGGTGACACCTCCTGCCTTGGAGAACATCTGTACACACAGCCTCATGAAGGCCACCAGCATCTAGATGAACCCCAACATGATCATGTCACAACTCCTGTCATGCTGCAGATGTTTTGCAGCCTTCAAGGACAAACCTCCTGATTCAGGAACAGCTTCACACCATCATTCATGTGTACAGAGATGTGCTGTCAGCAGCCCCACAGTGTGCTCCACAAACGGCAGCTCTTTGTTTATGATGTCGGGGCTGAGGGGCAACCGTCCAACGACAGCTGCACACGTGGAAGAATAATGATCCAGTGAACTTGCAGCTGGAAGGCCTAAACCACTTCATCAATAAAATTCAAGCATTTGTTTCATCTGTCACCTCTGAAACATCATCTCTACCACACCAAGACACTGATAAGCCAGCAGATGTGGCCGGTTCCTGGGGATTACCGGGCAGGCAAACATGCATGTCTGGTTTTTCCAGTTCAGTGAACATCACGTCAACAACAGTCACATTATGAGTGCCGAGCAGAGCGCGGTGCAGCATGACAGCTCCAGCTTTCACTCATGTCAGTGTGAGAACGTCTCACCTCAGCGTGGGAGCAGACGTTACACAGAAGTCCTCATTGATTAGAGGCCGAAAAGGAAAAACTGCAGAAAAAGATGTGGAGGAGGAACCACCGTGGACACAGAAGCCCTGGTATCATCTACAGACTGAAGAAGTGGTGGACGTCAAGAAATGAAAAAGAAAAGGAACTACGACAGAGACCAGGTCCACCGCACCGGACAAGACCCCAGATACCACAGAGACCAGGTCCACCCCACCGGACAAGACCCCAGATACCACAGAGACCAGGTCCACCCCACCGGACAAGACCCCAGATACCACAGAGACCAGGTCCACCCCACCGGGCAAGACCCCAGATACCACAGAGACCAGGTCCACCCCACCGGACAAGACCCCAGATACCACAGAGACCAGGTCCACCCCACCGGGCAAGACCCCAGATACCACAGAGACCAGGTCCACCGCACCGGACAAGACCCCAGATACCACAGAGACCAGGTCCACCGCACCGGACAAGACCCCAGATACCACAGAGACCAGGTCCACCGCACCGGACAAGACCCCAGATACCACAGAGACCAGGTCCACCGCACCGGACAAGACCCCAGATACCACAGAGACCAGGTCCACCCCACCGGACAAGACCCCAGATACCACAGAGACCAGGTCCACCCCACCGGACAAGACCCCAGATACCACAGAGACCAGGTCCACCCCACCGGACAAGACCCCAGATACCACAGAGACCAGGTCCACCCCACCGGACAAGACCCCAGATACCACAGAGACCAGGTCCACCCCACCGGACAAGACCCCAGATACCACAGAGACCAGGTCCACCCCACC
Source organism: Xenentodon cancila (assembly GCA_014839995.1). NCBI lineage: Eukaryota > Metazoa > Chordata > Actinopteri > Beloniformes > Belonidae > Xenentodon > Xenentodon cancila. Next base: position 1,421,399 of record CM026199.1, on the reverse strand, counting down.
GGACAAGACCCCAGATACCACAGAGACCAGGTCCACCCCACCGGGCAAGACCCCAGATACCACAGAGACCAGGTCCACCGCACCGGACAAGACCCCAGATACCACAGAGACCAGGTCCACCGCACCGGACAAGACCCCAGATACCACAGAGACCAGGTCCACCGCACCGGACAAGACCCCAGATACCACAGAGACCAGGTCCACCGCACCGGACAAGACCCCAGATACCACAGAGACCAGGTCCACCCCACCGGACAAGACCCCAGATACCACAGAGACCAGGTCCACCCCACCGGACAAGACCCCAGATACCACAGAGACCAGGTCCACCCCACCGGACAAGACCCCAGATACCACAGAGACCAGGTCCACCCCACCGGACAAGACCCCAGATACCACAGAGACCAGGTCCACCGCACCGGACAAGACCCCAGATACCACAGAGACCAGGTCCACCGCACCGGACAAGACCCCAGATACCACAGAGACCAGGTCCACCCCACCGGGCAAGACCCCAGATACCACAGAGACCAGGTCCACCCCACCGGGCAAGACCCCAGATACCACAGAGACCAGGTCCACCCCACCGGGCAAGACCCCAGATACCACAGAGACCAGGTCCACCCCACCGGACAAGACCCCAGATACCACAGAGACCAGGTCCACCGCACCGGACAAGACCCCAGATACCACAGAGACCAGGTCCATCGCACTGGACAAGACCCCAGATACCACAGAGACCAGGTCCATCGCACCGGACAAGACCCCAGATACCACAGAGACCAGGTCCACCGCACCGGACAAGACCCCAGATACCACAGAGACCAGGTCCACCGCACCGGACAAGACCCCAGATACCACAGAGACCAGGTCCACCGCACCTGAGAAGACCCAAACTACATAAAAAAACTGGAGAAGATACACATATATATATGTATATACATATATGTGTGTGTGTGTGTGTGTGTGTGTGTGTGTGTGTGTGTGTGTGTGTGTGTGTGTGTGTGTACTTTTACCACACAAATGTGTGGATATCCTTCACTGTAAACGTTTGAACATTTCCGTTTGGTCTCGTCCAAGTCATGAAGGCTGCAGGTCACAGTGATGTTACAGCTGTGCAGGGAAACACCCGACGGCTGAGGCCATAACCCCATAAGAGGGAGGGGTTGGGGCTGGTGGGGGTCAGGAGCCCTGTCGACAGCTGGTGTCAAGTGCACCTCAACAAATTTAAACCCATCTGCATCATTCACACCAGCAACTGGCAGGACTATTCTTAGTCCGGATCAGCAGCTTTCACACAAACACACCTCCTCTCCATGTAAACACACATCTCAGAACAGCAGAGGTTCTACTCACCGACTCACTCCTAAAGAAATAAATCAACTGGGAAAATCGTTAATAAACAAACAAACCCAACATATTGATGCTTATATCTTTTTATCATCAGCCAAGCTGGCATTAACACGTTTAAAACCAATGTTTCTCAAAGACAGATTGGAAGACATTTGCATATTTCTCATTATATTGTGCATATTATTAAACTCCTCGAGCGATGTGAAGAGATGTCGGTGTGCAGCGGGAAAGGATGCAGCCAAATGAACTGTATTTAATGTTATGTAGAATTGGTAGTGGGGTAATTTAAGCTGTCATTGGTCTACGCGATCACATTGTATTTCTGATTCTGACATTTTCATTCCTGTGAAATAACTGTTATTCTACAGTTTATCTCCTCCAACTCACAAGACCAGTTATATGTTAGTGAACATGTCTGATGTCCATGATGGAGGTAAACAAAAGGAAGTTCAGCAAACGACAGCCCACACAAACTGTCCGGTGGTGTAATTATACGACTACAGATGAATAGTTAGTGTGACGTAGGTGGCATTTAGACCTACACAGATGAGTGAATGAAGCCTAAACTGGATGAGAGGAGGATCTATATGAAAACAGCTGCTGCGGAGACAGAGGACAAAGAGGACCGCTTCACTGGCTGGTGGCGTCAGTGCCTGAAAGACTCGGGTCAAGTCTCGTGGGAAGGAACATTACGGAGGGGCTTTGGAGGGTTATGAAAATTAGAGATATAAAAACAACTGAAATGAAGCTGATGAGAAAAAACAAAAGAAATATATCAAAATACAATAAGAATTACGGTTTATCTTTCATTTGCATATGCTGAACCCCCCATGTTTCTCTTTCATGTGGAAATATTACAGGAGGAAGTTAGAGCACACAGGAAGGAGACGATGAAGAAAAAAGCCTGGCGGAAATCACACTGTTTTGGTTGCAGCCTGTTGGGGATAACAGATAAGACTGTTCTTATCTGTAATGATGATACCGCATGTACGCAGATGTACAGCAGCACGACCAGGCCGTGCACAGCCCTGCTAAATGACCCAGACGTTCACGGAGCCCATTAACCCGGACTCGTTCCTACGGGGCACTTCACGACGCCCCTGTCATTCACACATTAACACCTGAGCTCAGCATGTTCAAAACGTTCACACGTTCAAACACTGATGGGGACACCAGTGCACGAGTAAACAGGCCAACATAAAAGAGCACAAGCAGAGGCATCACACGCGCGCGCACGCACACACACACACGCACACGCACACACACACACACACTAAATGAACGCTGCAGCGTATTCATTCACTATTTATTTTATTTATCCACTCTGAGCCGATTGTTACGTGTGCTCAGAAGTATTCGGACACTGACACAATTGTATTAATCCATTAATGTTTTAGTGATACTTTTAGATTTTAGTGGCCGGCATTCAAAATAGGTGGACAGGAAACGGGTATGGAGCACAGGTGTTGGACTCTGGTCCTCGAGGCCCGCTGTCCTGCATGTCCTCGATGTGTCCCTGCATCAACACCCCTGACTCAACTTAATGGGCGTTCTTGTCTGGCCAAAGTCTGGACAACTCTGTTAATGACTCAGCCACTTAACAGCTAAAACATGCAGGACAGTGGCCTGTACAGAGGCGGGGGGGGGGGGGGGGGGAGGGGGGGGGGGGAGGGGGGGGGGGGGGCGCGACAGGCTGGGATTCGAACCTGCGCTGCCTGCATGAGGGCAGGAGCCACTGTCAACCCACTGAGCTGTCCAGCGAATCATGGGTTTGACATTAACAAGCAAGATGTGATCAAGGAGGCGTCTGCCCTGCAGTCATTACAGCCATCTTAAGAAAAGTCAGTCCGTTTTCAAGGGTTCAAAAGTATTTGAACAATTAACTGAAAGTTTGTTGTCCAGGTGTGATCCATTCATCGTTAGTTAAGGACAAGGGAAGAGGATTAAAGGTCAGGAGTCACATCAGGTGCTGAGTTGGTATTTGGCAGCTCTTTCACTGGAGGCTTCATTAGGCTGAGAAAAAAACATTTTTTTTTTTTGCTATCACTCTTAAATCTGTAAGAGGTTGCAAAAAGCTTTTGTGTCACCAAATCAACAGCATGGTGCATTCGTAAAAAAGAGAAAGCACTGGTGAGATCAAAAGGCCTGGGTGAAGTGGAGGATCACAAAACCTTTGAAGAAAAGCCTTCCTAAAGTTCTCTGGAGAAAACGGCTTATTCTTTTGACTAATCTCCTTTCTATAAATAAATACCTGTGATAAAGAGATGCCCTCATGAATGCAAATACACGGAGCAACCCACTGTTAACTTTTAACAACGAGAAAGACGGATTAGACTTCACCGGCAAAACTTCTAAAACGCCTCCCGTCATCTGAAGTCCGATTATTTGGACGGAAGAAACCAAGATAAACGTGTCGCAGAATGATGGGAGAGAAAAGTCTGGAGAAGGAAAGAAACAGCTCATGAAAGCAGACCACATCATGTGACGACAAACGCTCGCCGAACTCTCATCGCTCTCTGGTCGCTATGGTAACGTTAGAGCAGGCCTTCAGGTCACCCCAAAAACAAAAAGTGCATGAAAACACTGCTCACAGCAGCGCGGAGTCAGAGGGAGCCCTGAGCTTGTTCTGCATCTCGGGGTAACAGGAAGTGTGTTCAGGTTCAGGTTCCAGTCTGCGTGGGAACCGATATTTTAAGTAGGATTCCTGGTACCGTCTGTTAAATCACAGGCTCCTCTTCTCACTAGACCTTTTCACCCTTGCAAGGAAACGTTCCAGAGACGTTTGTTTTTTACTCATTTTGATAACTTGGGGGTTTAAATTTAGCGGGAAGTATCACGTGACCGAGAGGCGGGTCTTGAGGTCTTGAGGGCTTGACGTGCGTCGAGAGTAAATCATAGACAGATGGAGAGAATCTGGTCAGTTTTCTAAAAAAAATCAAACGGAAATAATGGAAGTTATTTATTCTTTCTGTGCGGCCCGGTACCAAACGACCCACGGACCGGTCCGGTCAGACGCCCGGGGTTGGGGACCACTGCTCCAGAGATATGTAAGAGGGGAAGGCAGGGGGCAGACGTGTGCAGTATGAAAGTCTGGAAGTTAAAAAGATGCAGACTAATTTGCAGAACAGCATCATGACCGGCTAGGAAGTATTTTTAAATGCTCTTGAATTTGCCCCCCCACCTTTTAAACTGTGCGACCTACCATCATCCAGTGTGATTGTTTGGAGGCCCATGGATCCCAGGTTTGGCTGGTCCTCTGGCTCCTGCTTGATGCTCAGTACCTCTCCTGGGTTGGGGAGCAGAGAGTCTTTGTGGGAGTCAGGTGGAGTTTTGAAGGTGTTCCTGGACGTTAAGAACAGAGACGGTTTGCTCAGAGTTTCAACACTGGAGGTGAGACCCGGGCCGCTCAGGCTTTGAAGGGGGACAGAAGACGCCTGTGAAGGCACTGTGGCCATCTGAGCAGGGATGGCGAAGGCTTGAGGAGGCATTGTCGAGGCCTGAGGAAACATCAGAGAGGCCTGAAGGGGGAGAGACGAGGAGAGAGGATGGTGGAGAAGAGGAGCGTTTTGGGAGGGAAGACCAGGGTGCACTGGGAGGTCGTAGGATTCGTAACAACCTGCATCAGGTCTGAGTACCGAATCATGGGAGGGTGCATGGGCGTAGACGGGGCAGAACGCAGGTGGACTGTAAGAGATGTTGTCTGGCTCCCAGAGCTCCTTTTTCAGCCCAGGAGCAGCAGTGTTGTGATGTCCAGCTCCAGACAGGTAGACAAAGTTATGCATGAGGCTTTTTCTTCTCTTTCCATTTGAAATGTAGAACTGGACTTGGGCTGAACCTGTCGTCTTCTTGTTGTAAGGGGGAACCTCCACGACAATGCTGGACTGAAAGAAATACAGAACATAAAACCCTCATTTACTTTGACCAAGCAGAGAGGAGACCTGCACTCTCTTAAAATGGTCTGAACCATTGAACACCTTCAGTGGGCCAAGTGTAAAGGAGAAACATCTAAAACAGTCCTTGACAAAAGCGTGATGTACGGTGGAGTCGTCCAGCCAGAGATACTGTCCATATGACTAAACTCATGTCTGAGGCTCAACTAGCTGAGGCCCAGTGTCACTGCCTTCACTTCATTTTGAGTGTTTCCTTGCCCTTTATGAGCCCGGTTACAGGCGGTTGTGGTTGAAATATTCCTCCATGAAACAGGAAACCTCCTGAAGAAGCTGACACATCATCAAGTGTGGCCGATTCCTGTTATGCAACCAGGATCAACAGCTGCCTGCTGGAGCGTTTGTCCTTGGGCCACGTGAATATGGTCACTGACCTTGATGCACCACACCCTCCCTCATTTGAATCCAAGAGGACTGACTTCTCGCGCCCCGTCAGGGTACCTTTGCAGAAGGTTCTCAGAGGAACTGACCTGTCAGTAGGCCCCGCCCCTCAAAGGTTGTTGGCTGCCAGGGACCAAACTGAAACGTCTGTTTTAGGGTGATTAAACTATGCGCCTGGGGTTCTTGTAATACTGATTCCAGATATTCTGAGGATGGCAATGGAGTTTGTTTTATTCCATTTCCTAAATCCAATTAAAACTGCCAACGTGAGGTCCAGGGGATCAACAGCGCCGTCTACATGTGTTCTGAGGTAAATCAAAGCAACAGCGCCGTCTACATGTGTTCTGAGGTAAATCAAAGCAACAGCGCCGTCTACATGTGTTCTGAGGTAAATCAAAGCAACAGCGCCGTCTACTTTGCTTACGTTACTGAAACGTATTTAATCTGGATCGATATGTAGAATCTGTCTGAGATAAATGAGCCACCGAGCACCAGGCATGTGCTCCGTTCATTGCTCTTACCTCATTACTTTTCTCTGACACAACTCTGGCGTCCATTTCCCACAGCACTCTTCCATCTGAGGGAACACAACATACAAACTCACAAACGTTGCAAAGATAATTCAATCTGAAACAAAGAAAAGTGTGGTATGAGCTGAAAACATGTTCATAAACACGGGGGGTGCTACCAGGCCCTTTCTCTATGAAGACAACTCTGGACTGGGCAGAGATGTTGGCTCCAGTGATGAGCAGCTCCTCTCCTCCATCCACGCAGCAGCTGGCGGGGCTGAAGCTGTCCACCTGAGGAAGGTCCTGGCCCGATCGCTGGGCTGGAAGACAACAGCTCCATCTCAGAAACCCATCGATGACAAACTGCAGCAGAACACTTGCTTACAGAGGTGAAAACTCTAAAGTTAAGAGTCCCTGAATTTCCTTACCGCTTTCTTATTTAACAAAAAAAAATAAATCTTTCCACGACTGAAATGAGTGTGGATGTGACAGGAGTTCACTCACAACACTCTATAGGGAGGGATGCCGTCTGCAGCCACAGCATCAGGCCGTCCTGCTGAGGGACGCCCACTCTGAACACGACCCGCACGCGCGTGTTCTTCCGCCCGATGTCCGTCTCGCCTTTCTTCAACTCGATGTCTGCATTACGCAGCTTCAGGATGCCAGCACAGTCGATGCTTTCGAAAATACAAAAGCAGACATACTGTTCACCATTATGCAGGATTTATACATGTTATTTTCCCACTTTCAAAGATTCCTACTGAGTTTAAAAGATGGATCCAGATAAAAGATCTAACAAGTAGATGCCGCTTGTGACTGCTTTGTGTTTTTAGATGGTTTTGATGCATCACTGCGTGTCAAGTGCATGAAAGCTTTGAAACGTGAGGAAAAGGAGGACACAGCATAGACGGAGCCCTTCCTTCTCACAACCCGTCAGAGGCGTAGCGGTTTCATCGTCCAAATTCTTCCTCCAACGGGTCTCAGCTCATCCTCACATTTTCTTTTGACAGTTCAGGTTTGCAGGGAGACCAGTACTGTCCATACGCTCTTCTGTCTCAGCTACGCTTTTGTTTATAAAAGTTTACAAAATTGTGGTTTTTCCTGTTAAAAGATGCACAGATGTCCTGGAAGCTCATAACTCCCACTTCCCTCAAAAAAAGATCCAGAATGCGGAATTTTCTGAACACGGTCTGAATGTCCAGGGTGTGACGGTCCATCAAGACCCCTCCGAGCCCAGAGACGCTGATGCTGCTCTGCACAGGGTTGCCAGAAGGCTTCTTTTTGCACCCTTTTTCTGAAGCATCAGCGCCTGCAGCTCTGCATGGCAGCGAGGTTTCCCTGCGTAAACCCGTCACCACGTGTTGATTTTAAACATTACAAGTATTTCCTCAGGCATCTGTTACCAAATGGAGATCTTCTGCCAGCCGTTTCTTCTGCACATGCCCGTTCAGAATTTGAATTTAAAATGTGTTCTGAGATATCTGATCACAAGTGGCCAGAGGTCAGCATGTGTTCACACCAGGCAGTGAAACGTGCAGCCAAATGAGTCCTGAGCGAGCAGATTCACCTTCCTGGTCTATGTGCAAATAAACTTGCAGGTCATTTTCGCCTGCAAACGTCAAATGAGATGTTTGTTTCACCAAAGCAGCAGGTGGAAATAAAGACGCGCACCTCCCAGGAAGCAAAGATGAAACCAGAAGCAACAAAACTAGGAAGATCAGCTGCAAACCAATGTTTACAGACTTTTTTCAGTTTCGGCAGACTACAAATCTGGGTGTATGCAATAAATAAATAAATGCCAATCCCTAAAGTTTTAGGAAACATTACAAGCAGATGTGATGAAGTTGCCTTTGATACCTGGTAGACATGTTGTTCTCGGGAAGCAGAGGGACCTCCAGGACTCTGGTGGACCCCATAGCCTTTTCTTGACAGATGGTGGTAACGGTCTTTCCCGTGACCCGGTGTACCTGGTAGAAGGAATGAGGACGAAGGCCTCGATCGTCCGCCGTGCCGATGAACAGGATCAGGCTGACTGGCTGCTCGCTGTAGCCGCTCAACTGCAGACAGAAAATCAACATGTGATCAAAAACACGGCAAGCATCTCAACACGTAGAGTCCTTAGTCAGAAGACTAGAAGACAGCCGCCGAGAATGAACACTGAAGGTTAGTCTACTGCTTTTGGCTTTCAGATGCATCAGGTACATTTCTGTAACTTCTGTAACAGGAAACAACTCAGTGTTCAACTCAAAAATGTGTGACGATGATAATGGATTAAAGCAAACAACAATGGACTTAAAAACAGCCTAATGTGAAGGATTCCCGTTGACTGGGAGGTTAAAGCCTTAGTGTTTTTGGCTTTTGGAAGTTTAGGAGGAAACAGAGACAAAAGGCATGAGCTGATGGTCTGTTTCCTGTCACCAGAGCTGCCGCTGTGTCCCTGACGGGACTGTGGTGCTTGTTCACAGCTGATGCCGTAATCCTGGACATGTAACTGTGAAGGAGCATCTGTGCACCTGCGAGTTCCCATCCAAGTGGTCTAGGAAAGCTCGATTTGGTAGAGGTGTACATTTCCCCATCACAAAGCTCCAGTGCGCTCATGGGAACGTCTACAGATTTCATCCATCCATTTCTCAACTACACTTCCAGCTTTCTAACGGTTTGTCAGCTCCCCCACCAGGGGAAGTGAAACACTGGATTTGTTCCATGCACATGTTTCATACAGAAACAGGGGGGCACACAGCTCCTCTTCCTGTTCTGGTCCTATCCTCCGACTTGTGACCAAAGTAACTGTAAGGAGGTGGTCACGGAAAGTTGAAGAAACTGTTTTCATATCAGTGACCGGGATAAAAACTACATCTCATCCATGCAAATACTGACTATAAATACTGAAAATAATGCAAATACTGGCTTACGTTGCACCCAGTGCCCCTCCCTATTCCTTAACTAAACAAATCCCGACAGTCTCAACATACAAAGACAAAAGAAAAACTCAAAACTCCACTCCAGGTGTTTTTAAGGTCAGTTTAGGAAACGTTCAGTTCAGTCCAGAAAGGACAACAAAACTGGGGACCCCAGTCTAGGTGTTACATCAGACCTCCACAACCAATAAAAACAAAACGCACACAAAAAACCCTCCATTGAGTGTTTTTACCTCGGTTGACTCCAGCAGTTATTTACACAGTAGTGACTCTCAGAAACAGTCGACAACCAGCCATGTGTATGGTGTTAAAACCCCCTCAAAACAGCTGACAGCAGGTCAGGGGAGCAACAAGTCCCTTCTATCTTCAGTAAATCAACCAACAGCACAAAAAGGGACAGGCTGTTTGTTTAAGACACACAAGATCACAGACTGAAGAGCGAGCTCACAGAACAGAGGGGACAGAGCCGCTAAAGCGACTGAAGGTCACGTGAACCCTGAGCTGATTTGTGGGATCAGGATCAGAGGACTGGCGTGATCTGACTGCGTGGGGCAATAATGTCTATATGCTATAACATATTGAAATTAGGTATCCAGTCTGTCAAAACTCAGTAGAATCCAAACAATTCGACTGATACCAAAAAGGCCTTGATCTTAAACACACCGCCCTCCACATTTCGCATTAAATCGGCATCCTTTGAAAAGACAGCTCTGATGAAAGGCACACTCAGCATACAGGAGGTCACCCGACACTCAGCCCACAGGCAAAAGGTGTAGTATTACAAAGGATCCTAAAGCAACTGTGGGTTTTTAATGAGTTTACCAACAGTTGAACACCAAGCAACAATCGACTGCAGAGCATGTCTGAAAGGAGAAACCAATGCTCTGCACTAAGAACCTTTCTAAACATATGCAACTTAAAAAAGCTCTCCTCGATAAGCCATACAATTGTGAGAAAACCGTTTCACAGGCAGGTAACACCAAACAGAACATTCTGGTTTGAATAAGAAGTGTTGTGTTTGGATTAAACTGGTACAACTTTATCTCAGTTATCCAGGTGAGCATCAGGACTGGAAGTGAAGACCCCTGGACCACAGTATCAAAGGCTGAAAAGGTCCAGCTGCACAAGAATGGATGGGGTACCTAAATCAGTGTTCAGATAAATGTCATTTAAGACCCTTTTCAGTGCTGTCTCAGTTCTGTGATTTTGTCTGAAGCCAGACTGAAATCTGTCAAAGAAAAAAATATGCATTTAAGAAATCTGAACGGGTTGGCAACAAAACATAAAGTAAATGTTTGAAGTTAAAAAACAGGCCGATGAGTTATGGAGTTGTAAGCACAGACTGACCCCGATGACTGGATGTCCACCAGTAGGTGCCTTGATAGACCCTCTGCTGCCTTCTGTCTCATAGTGCGCCCTGTGGTAGGACTTAGGCTGGACCTCCAACTTTAGCTCTATATGGTCAAACTGGTTTGGCAGAGGCCAGTCCAGAGGAGGTGGAGACAAGGTCCTGAGACACAGACAAAAGACGCATGATTAGATCCTTCGTAAAATCAGGGGACAGAGATACAGACACAAAAGTACTGTTAGGGATACCTGGTGTGTTAAAGGAAAACAAAGAAAAGGATGGCTTTAACAAATTCAACTAAATTAATACGCTTCACTAATCCCCAAAGGGACATTAACCGCAGTAATAATGGTATGAACAAGAGGAGAAGAGTGAGAAAAGAGCCCAGTGCATCACGAGGGGTCAGTGGTCGACCATCGTAACGAAAGGAATAGTCCTAACCGGAAACCACCAGGAAATGCTTTCCTCCAATCTTACAGGTGGAGGGAGTTTCTGACTCTCAAACCCAAACAGGGAGCTGGTTCGACAACAACGAGGCCTGATGACTCAAGGCTCTGCCGGGGGGGGGGGGGGGGGGGGGGGGGAGTGGATCCATGAGGACAGAGCCTGTCTGTCTAACCAGGTGTCCTGGCGTTCCAACAGCACAAAGACCGGGACAACTCAAGTCATTTCAGCTGTCCGGCAATAAACGTAACAAAGCCATGGGCTAGTGTTTCACTTCACTTGTGGGAGCTGCACTGATCTGCTGTGCTGGGTAAAAACATCTCTCGAATCAGCCCGCTGCTCATGCTGTGCAGCACGAATGCGAGCGTTGCTGATTCGTTCATTTATAAGACAGGACAAGGCCTCAAACCAGAGAACCTGTCTCTGAAGAGCCTCTTAGACCCTCCACTTCCTCTATTTGAAGTGCTCCACGTTGCAGAAGCATTCGGTGAAGAGTCAGCAGAACTCCAACTGTGGAAACAGCCTTCCAGAAGCCGCGGGAGCAGCTGAAAACAGCCTTCCAGATGACGCAAGAGCAGCTAAAAACAGCCTTCCGGAAAACGCGGGAGCAGCTGAAAACAGCCTTCCGGAAAACACGAGAGCAGCTGAAAACAGCCTTCCGGAAGACGCGAGAGCAGCTGAAACAGCCTTCCAGAAAACGCGGGAGCAGCTGAAAACAGCCTTCCGGAAAACGCGAGAGCAGCTGAAAACAGCCTTCCGGAAAACGCGGGAGCAGCTGAAAACAGCCTTCCGGAAGACGCGAGAGCAGCTGAAACAGCCTTCCAGAAAACGCGGGAGCAGCTGAAAACAGCCTTCCGGAAAACGCGGGAGCAGCTGAAAACAGCCTTCCGGAAGACGCGAGAGCAGCTGAAACAGCCTTCCAGAAAAGCGGGAGCAGCTGAAAACAGCCTTCCGGAAAACGCGAGAGCAGCTGAAAACAGCCTTCCGGAAAACGCGGGAGCGGCTGAAAACAGCCTTCCGGAACACGCGAGAGCGGCTGAAAACAGCCTTCCAGAAAACGCGAGAGCGGCTGAAAACAGCCTACCAGAAAACGCGGGAGCAGCTGAAAACAGCCTTCCAGAAAACGCGAGAGCGGCTGAAAACAGCCTTCCGGAAAACGCGAGAGCAGCTAAAACAGCCTTCCAGAAGACGCGAGAGCAGCTAAAAACAGCCTTCCAGAAGACGCGAGAGCAGCTAAAAACAGCCTTCCAGAAGACGCGAGAGCAGCTAAAAACAGCCTTCCGGAAAACGCCAGAGCAGCTGAAAACAGCCTTCCAGAAAACGCGGGAGCGGCTGAAACAGCCTTCCGGAAAACGCGGGAGCAGCTGAAAACAGCCTTCCGGAAAACGCAGGACCAGCTGAAACAGCCTTCCGGAAAACGCGGGAGCAGCTGAAAACAGCCTTCCAGAAGACGCGAGAGCAGCTGAAAACAGCCTTCCAGAAGACGCGAGAGCAGCTGAAAACAGCCTTCCAGAAGACGCGAGAGCAGCTGAAAACAGCCTTCCAGAAGACGCGAGAGCAGCTGAAAACAGCCTTCCAGAAGACGCGAGAGCAGCTGAAAACAGCCTTCCAGAAGATGCGAGAGCAGCTGAAAACAGCCTTCCAGATGACGCGAGAGCAGCTGAAAACAGCCTTCCAGAAGACGCGAGAGCAGCTGAAAACAGCCTTCCAGAAGACGCGAGAGCAGCTGAAAACAGCCTTCAAGATGACGCGAGAGCAGCTGAAAACAGCCTTCCAGAAGACGCGAGAGCAGCTGAAAACAGCCTACCAGAAGATGCGGGAGCAGCTGAAAACTGCCTTCCAGAAGCCGCAAGAGCAGCTGAAAACAGCCTTCCAGAAGACGCGAGAGCAGCTGAAAACAGCCTACCAGAAGACGCGAGAGTAGCTGAAAACAGCCTTCCAGAAAACGCGGGAGCAGCTGAAAACAGCCTTCCGGAAAACGCGAGAGCAGCTGAAAACAGCCTTCCAGAAGACGCGAGAGCAGCTGAAAACAGCCTTCCGGAAAACGCGAGAGCGGCTGAAAACAGCCTTCCAGAAAACGCGAGAGCGGCTGAAAACAGCCTACCAGAAGCCACGAGAGCAGCTGAAAACAGCCTTCTGGAAGACGCGAGAGCGGCTGAAAACAGCCTTCCAGAAAACGCTAGAGCGGCTGAAAACAGCCTACCAGAAGCCGCGAGAGCAGCTGAAAACAGCCTACCAGAAGCCGCGAGAGCAGCTGAAAACAGCCTTCCGGAAGACGCGAGAGCGGCTGAAAACAGCCTTCCAGAAAACGCTAGAGCGGCTGAAAACAGCCTACCGGAAGACGCGGGAGCAGCTGAAAACAGCCTACCAGAAGCCGCGAGAGCAGCTGAAAACAGCCTTCCGGAAGACGCGAGAGCAGCTGAAAACAGCCTTCCGGAAGCCGCGAGAGCAGCTGAAAACGGCTGCTTGACTTTACTAAAAAGCTTATTTCACAAAGTGAACACATTGAACACATCACAGCGTTTTGTTTTCTACAGAATGAACAACCCAAATACACATAGAAAGAGGTTTTTGTTACCTTTGGACAGAACTAGACTGACGGTTTCCCTTAAATAGAAAACAACCCAGCATGTGAAAGCCTGCCTTTAACGAGGGACATTTTACGACTTTCAGCAAGTCACGTTGTTGATTACTGATAATAATGCCAACCTGAACAACGGAGGGTTTCCAAGTTTGGGTTTGTTCCAGCTGAAGTGAGCAGGAACCTGAAGGAAGAGCTCAGCCAGGCCATCTTGTTCTCGTCCTTCTTCTCCAGGAGAATCCTGGTAGGTTTCCAGATTGGGGTCTCCTTGACTGGTTGAGATGCCAAGCTTGCTTCCTGAAGTCCTCCTGGTCTTGGAAGGGACATCAAGCTCCTGGTTACCAGAAATCAGAAGGGGTCCAAGGGCACCCACGGTGTTCCCCGCCCAGGTGTCATCTGTCACGCTGCCCCGTGGGGAGGTTCCTGGAGTGGGACTGGGCGAGTGATGAGGGGAAGGAGAGCGAGCGTGGGGGTCGGCGCTGGAGTGGCGTCTCTTCCCACAAGGAGAGGTTGGTCTGGATGACGGCCTGAGAGAACATACCAAGAACTGCATGACTTAATGTAAATTCAGTGTTGCACCAACTAAAGAACAACAAATAAATGGGCCTTTACACAGGCCATCATTATTCACTTTATACTTCTGTCACTGTCTTGGGTGTCATATATGCAAATGTGCATTAATTCAGTTTGGATATTGGTGTTTTACTTCTAACTTTCACTGGTTATTCATTCTCTTAATAAAAATGCATTAAAATGATGAATGAATTAGTGGCTCTTCATATGAACTCTGAATTAAACTCTTTAGAACTGATGAAACGTCTGCACGACTTTATCCTAAAGCCGATGCAGTGTGCACATGATCAACCTTTTCAATATACAAAGTCAGTTTTCCTTTTAACAATGTAAATACACATGAACTCAAATGAAAGTTAAACCTATCAAAAGGTTTGTCTTTCTTGGTTTCGGTAGACGGTATGTGTTTTCCAGAAAACCGAAGATAAGAATTATCACTTATAAAACTGCTCAGGTGAGGTCATAACTTCTATTTTAGACACTTTCTCTGCACTTAAACAGAAACCTGTGCAGCTCGCAGGTCTAAGGTCCACTTTATTTATATATTTTTTTATATATTTATATAAATAAGAACAACATTCACATCATTGCACACACTAGGAAACTACTGGTTTGTAAACAGACTGTATCTGTCACAGCCTTTAACAAGTTAATGTAATTTCAGAAATAGATGTTGCATTACAGAAAGCAGTGGAAAGTTTGCAACTGTAAAGCTGCTGGTATTTAAACGTGACACTGGCAACTTCTCAGATCTATTCATATGCACGTTTCTGATCCAATCAGATCCAGAATGTGAGGCTCGAGCACGCAAACAGCCACGGAGGCGAAGGTTAGAGCAGGACATGCGTTTTTGGTACGTTTCATGATCTGTAATTGGTAAAATAACGGTGGAATTACGCTGTTAGACCTATTAGCATGCAAACTTAAGCACTTATAGGAAATGAGGCAGCAGGAGAGGAAACACCTAAACAAAGACAGCGTGGCTAGAAAAAGGATACCATGATCAAAGATGATGTGAGGAAGAAAGGCTCGTCTGTAGCTGGTGGTTGTAAAGAAAAGTCTAGTTGAGGCTCTGTGATGTTTAATACTCCTGCAAGGGTCCATCCTCCATCGCCACCTGAACCACCTGAACCACCTGAACCACCTGAACCACCTGAACATGAAGATGCTTTGTGCAAATGACCTTGACCTGCGATGCTGGAACACAATACACGTCTTTTTTTTTACACATTTCTACATCTCGTATGTGTAGCACCTCTGAGCACCTCCCTAACTGCATCATGATCTGCATCTCCATGAAGGTCATGAGAATGACCTGATCTGTACCCATTGATACTTCGGGGCAGGGGAGATACCATGATCAAGAAGGTGGTTCACCCAAGGTGAGGCTCTGCCGTTGCACTCCGGTTGTGCTGACCCTTGCAAATTCCCCAAATGTGGGAATCTTGACTGCATAATTTCTGGTAGTGGGGGACTATGTTCGCCCTCTCCCCTGATTAAGGTGGAGGGAGTGGTGGCCTAGTGGTTACAGTGGTGGGCTTGGGGCGTGGAGGACCCAGGCTCAAGCCCAGGGCTGGCCACAATGGTAAATCACTTAACTCCCAATTGCTCCCCGGGCGCTGGTTCTAGCAGCCCACTGCTCACTAGTGAAACTAGTTGATGGGTTAAAAGCAGAGACTAATTTCGGTGTGTATCGTACATACAGCGTGTGCACGATGTCCACACTGACAAGAATGGTCATGAAAAAAAAAAAAAACAAAAAAAAAAAACGGTGACAAGCGAGACACCATTACCCGGACTAAACGTCCTTGAATAAACAAGTCTACCAGTTAAACATTTTGCCACCATGGTGAAACGTACCTGGAGCTGGGCCGGCGGTTTAGCCAGCTGTCCTCCGTGACACTGGTGCGAGGAGAGTGACAAGGGGACTGACGGGGTGACTGATGGGGTGACAGCGCCGGGCTGAACGTCGAAGGGTACTGGTACTTCTGCTGCCACAGCTCCACCCCAAATGCCCCTCCTCCACAGCCTGGGGACCCCAGAGGTGACTCGATGGGGGAACCCAGAGCAAGAAGGGAAGCATCATGTAGCTCCGCCTCCACGTCGTCGTAATTTTGGCAGAATGACTCACAGGAGGACAGGTCTGACATCCAGCTCCTGGAGGACAGACTGCTGCAGGGACTCGGGCAGAGTGCTGTTTCTCTGTAGCAGGGGTCCATGGGCAGGAAGAGCTGATCTCTGGACCAGGATGGATCCGGGTACCCTCCCTCTGCACCACCCGCTGCCACAACGTCATGGCCACTGCCAGGCTCTACATGATTGTTATGAGCAATGGAGGTGATCTGGATGCTGGGGCAGTCGAAGGCTCTGGGGTTTCCATGCGGGCCACCAGCCCCCTCCTGGGATTGGTAGCCAGCATGGTGGTAGGCATCTGGGGCAGGGAAACACGGAGGGTAACTCTGCAGCTCCTGGCTTAAGAGCTGCTCGGCCAGAGCCTGTGTGGTGGAGGGGGGCGCCTTCACATCCAGAACTGGAGCTGTCAGGTGGGAGAGAGGAACCGACACGGGAAATCAAATGAGGGATCATTTGCTTTGCAAATACAAAAAGTTCACTTATGTTTGTTTTTACTATGCGCAGGAGTCCTTCAGCAGTACGTGTATATACGAGATCATTTTCATAACGCTGCTTTACAGGTTAACTCAGTGTGTTTCATGGTGTTGGATTTTCATAGATTGAACAATTAATCCAAAAAAAAAAAAAAGGAAGTTAATCTATAACATAAATCCCGTGTCTGAAAGGGAAACTAGTGATTAAAATATATGTAAAATAGTATGTGTCAAAAGATGCTACGACAAAAACATACAAACATTTGTCCTCCACAAAGCTGCTTAATTTCTGTCAGGCTTTCTTGTCGTTAATTCTATCAAACATATAAGTGACGTAAATGTTACCCAGCCTGCAGGGGAGCCATTTAATTTGACGTTCGTACTGGGATGAAAGGTTTTTTGTATTTTAAATCAAAGTCGTTTTGTGAAACTAAACAAGATAAAAACCTATCATAGGGCTGGAGCACATACGCTCTGGGCTCGGTGTCGTGGGCATCAGCCGAGCAGAGAGGCACAGATCTCCCTCGCCCCAGTCACCTCTTCAAGGTCCTCCAGGAGGACAGGGAGCCGTTCCCTGACCAGCCGACAGACACTCCTGCATGTTCTGGGTCTGCTGGTGTGCTTACCTTCAGTTTCTCATACATTTACAGGTACAGTACTGAGCACCCCTGGTCTTGGAGTTAATTAAAGATTAGATGACCATCCACACTTATTTAATGTCTTTATTAGGAGACAAACAGAAAACACCGTGATGTTAGAGGTGGATCAATTAATCAATTGTGCTTTAGTGTCTTGAGCAATGACACTTTGACATGGTTTGAGGATCGTGGTTGACAGTTTGAGGAACAAACTACTGACCCTCGAGTTGGAGACAGCCTACTTCAACCCTGAGCTGCTGCAGGCCTGTACCGGCCAGAGCACTTTTGAAAAAGAGATTTTCTTCCCAAGGAGTCTCATTTCCTGCTTAAACAAAGGTTAAAGACAACTTCAAGAAAAGAAGAAGAGAAAAAGAGGAAGCACTACTAAAGACACGAAAGTAGAGAAAGAAACATGAAACCATATACTCTGTGCGTCTCTCGGAGTTTGTGCTCTAAAGCACAAATAAATGTGAGTGGAGTGAAGCCACGTTGTCTGTGATGGTCTGTTTGTGTGATACAGTTCAGGTCTGATGAATGCAGACACTGGAATCTGCAGAGGGAGACCAGAGAAGCGCCCCCCTATGAGGGGCCCTGGACTACGTCAGGACTCGTCTGCACCGTCACCTTGCTCAAGATTGAACTGCATTAAAGATCAAAAGTAATAGGTTTCCTCTGCTCGACTGATCTTTACACATCACCATTATGTGAATATAATAACAAATTTAATTCAGTGGAATGTAGCTGGATCATTAAATGGCCGCTCTTGTATTGAATTTGGCTGTTTTGTGCCCTGATGTGCCTTTGGCCGTGAATTGGTGCTAAATAACTTTAATGTTCACACATCTTAAGAACATGGGGACAGTGCAGTGTGAGGGAGTAACTTTTAGGTCCTTGCAAAGGAACTAAATGAGAAACAAAAAATTACTCTGTTCATAAAGTGAAAAGCTTTACCTTTCAACCAAAACTTCTGCAGTTAAATTCGGTGTTTATGCAGCTTCTGTGAAGTTCAACAAAGCTGAGAGGTGGTTAGTTTTAGAAACCACAGCTATTCTCACCTTTTATCTATTGTTTAGTCCTCACACCTACTATCTATCTATCATGTTTTTGGGTGTGTCTGATGTGAAAACTCTACAGATCAGCAGCTGCACAATTTTTCCTCACAGCAACACTGAACATCTTAATAAAGACTTGACTAAATACGGCAACAGATTATCTACAACAGTTCAGTAAATTTATTCACACAGCTGCAAATGATCCTCACCATTTCAATGAACACACACACACACACACACACACACACACACTGCAAAACCTGGTGTCAAAGCACCAAGTGTGATCTGCTTCACTGCTTGCTGCTTTTGTATAAATAACCCTCTATATGCTGCAGAAGTAAGAAATGATGCAACCTTCATCCCCTCTTCAAGTCAGAGGAAGGGGGGAGGAAGGGGGGACATGATACCGTCCCGCCATCTGGGTGCCACAGAGCGGTTAGAAAATCAGGAAGTAAAACCTGCCAACAGAAAGGCTGCATGACACGTCTGTCTGCACTGTCTGAACAAACAAAGCGCAGACAGACGTGCACCTGTCCAACAACACGCACATTAGTTATTCATGTGTCCCTCTTTCTATTTCACTTGACAACTGTTGTATGTCCTTCCTTACGACGGAGCATTAAGTGTTTGAGTCTTCTTCATTGGATTATACATTTTAGAAGTTTGTGATTCTTCTTATAAATATCTTTTCATCAAATGCAAATAATGTCAGAAGAATAAAAAATAAATATAGAGGTTCCTAAAGCGTGAAAAGTGAGTGAAAAGTAAAATTATTTTGAAGTTAAAATGCATTTTGATAACATACAAATGTAGTGATTTAAAACTGTATTTCAGCCGTATTGCAGCCAAATTGCAGTTTTGTTTTCATGCACCGTACTGTATGTTTGAGTAACAGACTTTCACTCTGTGTTGCATTCAGACTGAAGCACGGAGGCATGGTAGGGTGGGAACGCCCCAAGACGACACGCAGGGTCACAAACGCCCCTTCCAGCGTGCCGCCCCGTCTCGGTGCTGTGCTGAAGACAGCTACAGGACTACTTGGTTAATTGAATAAAATGTTTAAGTGGCCCCAATGATCATGCTTCCTTTTATAGTAAACCAAACGATCATTTTAATTCCTCATGTTCTGTCAGCAACATTTAACTTGTTAAAAAATTCTTAAACTGGATCAATTTCACTTATTTCAAAGTGCCATTAAAAGGTGGAAAATAAAAATACAACAAGAGTCATATAGAAATTATACTTTGTGTCACTATGAGTCATACAATACCTAGTAAAATATTTAATATAAAATATTTAATACAACTGTAGACAAGAACAAGTGCTGATCAAGAAAGCTTGGGCTATCTGATAACCGCCTTGTGTTCAATCAACATGAATTCACCTAAAATGTATTCAAATGCCAATTTTTAGTTCATTAGAGCCCACAGATCAACTCTGAAATCGTGTCAGTGCAGTCGAGTTGAGGCAGCTGTCAGACGAGGAGTATATTATATCAGCTGCCAGTAAAACCTCTGACATGTGAAGGCCACTTGTTTCTGTGCAGGGGTCTAGAAATGCTGTAAAGTAAGACACTTTCAAGAATGTAAAATATAATTATTTATATCCATTAAAATACACAGAAACTGAACAGAAGAAAACTCAATCAAATCGTAGTTGCTGTTACTATCCTTTGCCTTCAATCACCATCAATTCTTCAAGGTAGTCTTGGACAAAGTGAGGGATTGTGCAGGATCACAGTCAGGTGCTTGATGCAGCCAAACTCTGCCACCAAGATGAGGTTGTGGTAGACGGTTTCATGGAGATGCACCATGGTCAGACTGAGCTCAGCCACAAGGCACCGATACTGCAGCGGCTGGTTCTACCCCAGAACAAGGGTGTCACGTTTCCACGAGCAGGCGTTCAGGGGGAACCCCCGGACAGGAACTTCTAACAGGGCCCACCGCCTCCTTCCAAATCAGAAGATGTCCAGCTGTGGCATCAACTCAGAACTAACAGAAACCAGTGGAAGCTGCAGACACCCATGTAACATCTGGAGAAGCCTGGCAAGAAGTGGTCTTCATGGGAGATTTGTGGCCCAAAAGGCATACCTCCGACACACAACCAAGTCCAACCATGCAGAATAACAAAGGACCTGGGGTGCTCATAAATAGCCACATGTGCTCTGGAGTGAAGAACCAGAATTGGCTGCAGCAGAAGGTTTGTTTGCTGATGGGCTGGAAAGCAGAGCAATAAGGAGAAGGCAACAGTGAAGCGCGGCAGAGGTTCGTCGCAAGACAGAGGATGCAGTTCTGCAAATGGAGTTGGGGATTTTAAGATTAATGTTCTCCTCAACACAGAGAACTACAGGCAGATACTCATCCATCATGTCACACCATCAGTGAGGCATATCATTCTAAAACTGGGCTAAAGGAAGAACGAGGAGTCCTGAAAGTGATTTATGGCCTCACAGAACCCGGACCTCTTCATTATCTAGTAATCCAGTATGGGATCACTTGAAGAGACAGAAGGATCTGAGGCAACCTACATCTACAGAACATCTGTGGTTAGTTCTCCAACATGCCTTGAACAACCTACCTGCCAAGCTACTTCAAAAACTTCCTGTCCAAGTATGTAGAAGAACAAATGGTGTTTTGAAGACAGAGTGGTCACTCGAAATATGGATTTCAGTTCACTTTTTCTTCTGTTTAACTGTTTGTAAAATGATAAACTTTAAGAATTCTTACTTTACAAATGCCTAACACTTGAGCTGTAGTGTATAGTCATTATTACCGTTATGACAGTGATTTTTTTACTCAACCGACCGGTGCTCAGTCCTTTGAAACTGTGTGGTTTCAAGTCATAAGAAGACAACGAGGCAGCTTTCAAACCGTCACTTTCTACACCATGTCAATGATGGATTTACAAAAAAGAGAGAGACAGAAGACATACTTATGAACACCATAAAAGGCAAACAATGAGTGCAAATGATTAAAAAGTAAGTAAATAATTCAATCACGTGTCACTGTGAAAGGTCCACCAATGAAGTCGTGTTTCACCGCCGGCAAAATACTGCCAGCATGTCGAACACTTTTAAATTAGATTTACTTCTGCAAGTCGCAACCCGCCCAACACGTTCGGGCTGCAACTAACGACTAACAAGTAGTCGACTAATCGGACTATGTACCTCAAAACTGTGAAATGGCTCTTATTTAGCTCTCAGCTTTAAAATTGTGTATGAGATTTTTTTTTTAAATGTGCTACTTAAAAATAAAACAAAAGAAATATGGACACTTTATTCAATGATACATCTGTTAATGAACTTTGCTGCCCGTCGCTGTGCGGCTGCATCGGCCTCCGCCGTGTTGTTTACCTGGTGCTGTTCACCAGGTAAAGTCACCAAGTCTCAGCTGAGATAGGAAGGGAGGGGGATGCCTCACTCTGTTGAACTTTAGTAGTCAACAGTTAAAATTTGTTGGCAACTATTTTTATTGATTTCTGCCGACAACATTGACAACATTGACTGCACACCTACAAGACATTGTGATGTTTTTGCAGTGAGAAATTAGTCAACAACAGCATCATAAAATATGAATGGTATGTTGGTAGGTCACATTAACACGGATATAGGGTGGGCGCATTCAAGTGGGCTTCACGTGCCTGTTTGACCATTTACAACATGATGCCCTTCATTGCAAGAAAAAAAGAGGCGTGAAAACTGCTCTTCAGAAAACCTATGGCATGGTCTGTCCAACAGTATTTAAGTCTCTGGTCAGTACAAGCTTCCACGTCAGCGTGTTGCGCCTCCTATGCGTGTACAAACACTGTCATATTGTATGGTGCATGTGCAAAATGGACCGAATGGAATCAATAAAAACGTGACGGGGATCTGCCGGTCACCAGTCAGGCCGGTCAAGCTGAAACTGGGCAAATTCCAGTCCCCGGCTGGTCAATCAGTGCACCTCTAGTATGAAGAGTTGGACAGCCCCGACCCCGACACCACGCACAGGCCTGAGTCCCTGTCTGTCGTGCATGGATGCATACCTGCACTAATTAACCAGCTGCTAACAGACAGGACTCACCCAAGGTGGTTAACTATACCTGGATCATGAAATCAAAACTTTCATTCAAGCCTGCCTCTGCAAAACACGAAGGCTCTTGTTAGCCATCAGTGGGCGCACGGCTCAATACATGAGTCACGTCTACATGAAAGTCCATGACTCGATGCTGCACACACAAACACTGAATTTTTGGAATTAGGGTCGTATGTCCCAGTGAGGTGGATCAGTGAGTTAGGTTCTCACTCAGTATTAGAATAAAGCGTGATGTCGTCCATGTAGAGGAGGTTCACCCAAGTACTGACATCCCTAGTGACGCTTTTTGATGACCAGACTTTGGGCTTATGAGCCAATGCATGATGCAGAATTGGGGTTATACAATAGTGATATCAGAATGTCCGTCAGACTATAATGCCAAATCAGAAAGAGGTAGGGCAACACGGGAAATGGAAGAAAAGTTATATTCATGCTTTGACTTTTATTTCTTTGCATACATTCTTTTTTCAACACAACAATATTCAACTGAGGTACCCAATGCATTCACTGATGTGATTCAGTGTATGGTCCTAGACCAGATATATGTCTAATATGTGGCCTAATTACATTTATTTGAATAGATGTATCAGAATGCATGTAGATTTAGTCTATAAAACATGCACTGAGCATAGTATGAGAGGAAACACATTTCTGAGCCGGCTTGCAAAACTTTAGAATAACGCCAGCAGGATGGTACAAACCAACCAGCAGCAGAGAAAAGTGTAGTCAGTGGTGAGAGGCCGCCGATAACAAAGCATTCTTAACCGCCGGTACCCTCCCATTTCATACGGCCTCGCATACCGGATTTTCTCTGTAACTGACATTGACGTGTGATGTAATTCGGGAATTATGAATGTGAATCATCAAAACAGATCTTTACCCTTACTTTATCTGAAATGTATTGGAAGTGGACACTGTGGCTTGTGGTGTCAGCGTGGAATAAGAGTCAACTTTCAAGAATTCTGCTTTTGTTCAAAATCAACAATACAGCAGCTGTTTGAAATAAAAGCGCCTCCTTACCAAACCGCCGCTATCCTAACTATTTTTGGAATGAATGAATACAATAAACAATGAGACACAAAATGAAAATATCTTGGATACATAGTGCTTAGAAAGAAATAAAAGTCAAGGTAAATGTCAGTAATTACAGTTTTATTTGTTTTATTTACCGTTACACATCCGCCGAGATCCCACATGTAAATGGTAACTATTAAGAGCCTGCAAGGAAGTCGCCCATAAAGTAGAGGTGGGCAGCTCCTGACAAACCAGGAAAGGACAAAGACCAAGCTGTTGACGTGTATGCCCTGCAAGGGATTACATACCATAATGGCATAACAACCTGGCTGCACCGGGAGACAGAGCCACCGACATCAAGACAAAAAAGCTCCTCACAATGCCAGGAGGATTTCACATACAGAAGGGCCAAATGACAGGCTGGGGATCCAAATGACCTGATTTTTTTTTATTTTTTTTTTGTCTTTTAGCGCTGTCTGGTATTGGCCAATACTGGTGTCAAGAAATCGGCCGATGCAGGCTGTTTCTTTTTTGTTTTTGTTTTTTTCATAACATGCATCAAATGAACAGCCTTGAAATTTGGATTTTATCTATCTTGGCTGTCAGTATACATCAGCTTTAAATACTAAGAAGTTAATTCTTCCCCATCAATCAGCACGTCATGATGACAGTCACATATGAACAATGACCGAAACATTTCACAGAACAAACTCGATCCAGCACTTAAAGCTCAACTACCTGATGAGCATGCTCAGTGTGACGAAGTTAACAAACGTAAGAGGCCAACAACAAAGCCAGTAGAGCACACAGTCTGCAGCCTCTGCAGTCTTTCATTGTTGTTACGTTCATAAGTTCTAAGAACAAAAACCGGAATCAGACTAAATCTGTGTCGACAGGTCAGCCCTTCAAGAAATCAGAATGAGCACAGGAAATTGGAACTTTCTCCCAAAGTCCAGCACCTTGAAGGTGAACACTTCACAGACAGTACGGTCAAGAAGCATCAGAACCAGTCAGAGAAAGCCATTTCACATGGCATCCCTCAACCTCCAGTCACCCACTGCTGCTCTTCCAGGTGAATACCAAGCCGTTCCCAAGCCAGCCAAGAGAAACAATTCCTCCGGTGTGACCTGGGTCTACTCCTCGGCCTCTATATCTGGTTGGACATGCCCGAAACATAGCTGCAACTTGAATGGCTGACGTATGCATTGAAGCAGGAAAAGTTGAAAATCCCCCCCAAGTTTTGACAGGGGCAACACAATCCACACAAGGCATACACCCCCCATTCATGTTGACAACAGAAGACATCACCCCATTCAAAGTTTATGTAGATGGATGAGGACGACAAACAACGCTGCTGAGAGAATCCAGCGAAATGGCTGAGCCACAGCTTCATCTGTGGAGGTCGTGTTGGTAAGACTGAGAAGGTCATCAAAGTGTTCCTTCAACCGTCTAACCACACCCCAACCCGATATCAACAGCACCCCACCCTCACAATATACAGTGCTGGTAAAGCACTGCTTCACCAAGCCTGAATCCACCTGCGCCGCCCGACAGTTTGCCAGAATCCTCTCTGGGCTGATCTAAAGTCACTTTCCATAGCCTCACCAAACTCCTCCCATACCTAAGGTTTGCTTCAGTAGCCGCTTAGGCCACACCTTCTTGGCCTACTGGTACCTGTCAGCTGCATCTGGAGCCCCAAAAGCTGACCAACCTGACTAGGTCGCCTTCTTCAGACTGCCAGCTCGCTCACCCAGGCCAACGCCACTGGGTTCAACGACTGCGGCCAGGACAGGCACAGACGACTTTGCAGCTACATCTCAACAGTGAAGAAACTGAGCATGGTCCAGTCAGACTCAAAGTCCTCTGCCTCCCCCACAAGACAGTTGAAATTATGTTAGAGGTGGAAGTTCAAGAGCTTTCTGAGAGGTTCCTTTGACAGATATTCCCAGCAAATCCGTACTATCTGTTTGGGTTTACCAGGTCTGTCCAGCCTCCTCCCCTGCCATGTGACCTGACAGCTCAGCTTCTACCTTCACCCGATTGTCCAAAACACTCCAGATCCAACTGACAAGTGGCAACAATGAAGTCAATCATCTAACTACTACCCAGGGTGTCCTGGCGCTACGTGCACTTACGTAGACCCTATGTTTGAACACGGTGTTTGTTATGGACAGGCACAGAAGACCCACAATAGAATATAGCTCCCGTTCAGATCAAAGAGGCCATTCCTCCCAATCACACCATCCCAGGTCGTACCGTCAAGGACTCCGAGAGGGCAAGCCCAACTACACCTGGGCTGTACCTCCGAGTCCATGCCTCCCTCCCGGCCCACGGAACACCCATGTCCCTGCCCATGTCCCTACAGGCGGTGATCCAGCAGGTGGAGTATTTTCACCTACCCCTCCGAAAAGGACTTAAAGCATAAAAAGAAAATGCTAATTTGTGATATTTTTTAAGATTGTTTTCATTCTACATACACTATGTAATGCATGCAAAACCATACGTAACATGTACAAACCCTTCATCCAGTAGAGTTTGATATGAAAATTCCTGGCTTGGATTACATACCAGACTTTCAACGTTTT
Source organism: Xenentodon cancila (assembly GCA_014839995.1). Classification (NCBI taxonomy): domain Eukaryota; kingdom Metazoa; phylum Chordata; class Actinopteri; order Beloniformes; family Belonidae; genus Xenentodon; species Xenentodon cancila. Next base: position 1,395,377 of record CM026199.1, on the reverse strand, counting down.
ATTTTGAAGTTTTAAAGAACTTCCTGTGCTCGCCTTGTCGTTTCTCTCGACTTTTACGGAGTTTCTGCTCACTAACCACTAGTCCAAATGACACGTACCTGTTGTCTGTCTGCCGTCGTCCTCAAAGATAAGCCTGAAGTCCAGCTCCTCCGAGTAGTTTACTGTGGACATTGAACGACTGGAGCGCTGCCGGTTCCGAGGGCGCCGTTAGACCGAGCCGTCCCCGAACGAGCCCGTGTCGCTCGCTTCCATCCGACAGAAACAACTCCGTGGCAACTTAGGCGCCGACACGTCGATGAATGCTGAAAACACGCCGTTCGCCTACAGTTGTGCGACCAGTACACACGTTTCCTCCGCCGTTATTACACACCAACATCCATAGTTGTGTTAAGTTTTTCACCGCGGTTTGCTCCGCCGCTGCAACACTTTTACTCTTTCTAGGTTGATCCACGTGATGCCTTCAAGGCTGCCTGTAAATCATAACACCCCAGTGACGGATATACTCGATTACAAACGGCCTTAAAATATTCTGGATTAACTTTAAAGTAAATAAGTGTAAGAAATGTCTAAGAAAGTCGAATTAAAAGTTAGAGTTGTCATTTTTTAATCTAATTTTTTGTTTAGTCTGGCTTGACCGATTACATTTAATCTCTAATAATTCTTAAGTCATACCCAGGGTCTCTATTAACCACATTTGACATGTTTGTTTACATCCTAATTTAATCATAACTATACTGAGCGACCCACGTTTGTTATCAAATGAATTCAACGGGCTAAGTTTGCTCTGCAATTTCAAAATTATGAAAGAAAGAACTCATGAAAACAGCAGTCTAACATTTTAACTATTTAATAATTTATTATATCCTTTTATTTATCACATTTTTGTTGTTCTTAAAAGTAAGTATTTTCAATAGCGTTGCCCAGCGTTACATTACATTAGGCTTCAAATCCTGTGACGGCCACATTTCCCAGGGTTCGTGAAGACATTACTAGCCCGCCCTGTGGTGACGTCAGTGGCTGGTTGTATTTTTCAGATTCAATTGAAGCTTTTTAAAAAACTTATTCAAGTTAAACAAAGTGGCGTCTTCATTGCGCTCAAACACTGCCTCTGATCATATTAGAATATTTTAAATAAGTCTCTTTCATCAGCTTATGATAATAAAACATGTTCGTCAAAATCCAATATGTATTTACGTCAAGAATAACGTTAAAGTAATCCGTGTGACACAGACAAAAAATGTTGTAAAATCAAATAAAATATACAGTTGGTGGAGTACTTGGCAGATCTGAAACATAAAAGCTGCATAGAGCTAGAGATGCATTTCTAGGTGTCACACAAACACGGTATCAAACATATTTATCCAACCACTTCCTGGTCTTCGCCTTAAAACAAGCCACATCTGAATCTGCAAGACACCAGCCTTTAAATCATGTGGATTTATGAATATTTAAAGCAGCACCACGGCGCTGTGGAGGTTCCTGGTTTCTGGAGCCCCCTACAGCTCGGTGGCGGTACCACACGTACGCGCAGATGTATGGAGCAGAGCGCGTGACTGACGCACCGGTCCATGTGGATTTGTTCACCAACCGAAGACTAGTTTCACCGGGACCCCGACGAAACAAAGAGAAAACCAAAAAAAACAAAAAACATGACACTTTACTGGAGGGCTTTTGTGTCAGAGTTTCATTTGTCAGTCAACAAAAGTGGAATGACTTTTGTGTTGTGTATCAATAAGATTGTCAGTATGTAAACACGTTTTCCATAAATAAATACAGAATTCCATGGAGGCAACAACTGTGACTTCCCAAGCAGACAGATCTGGCAAAACACCAGATTTTAGGTCAACACCAAAACTGGCTTTTAACAAAACACTTCTAGATTGATCCTGTGTTTATGGGACCCCAATACCGACTCAATACCGGACCTGAGTCAATACCGGACCTGACCTGTGTCCGGGTCCGGTACCGGCTTGTGTCCAGGATTGACTCGTGTCTAGTACCGACTCAATACCGGACCTGAGTCAATACCGGACCTGACCTGTGTCCGGGTCTGGTACTGACTCGTGTCCAGTACGGACCCAGGTCTGGTACTGACTCGTGTCCAGTACGGACCCAGGTCTGGTACTGACTCGTGTCCAGTACGGACCCAGGTCTGGTACTGACTCGTGTTCAGGCTCTTGCTGTTTCGTTGTCTTTGCCTTCAGTCCTGTCTGCCGTGGACTTGTTTTGAAGAACAAAGTCACACAGCTTCATCTCGTAGTTTTTCGCGTGCCAGCATCTCTCTTCCTGGTGTCAACAGTGAGGTAAACCAGGTCCCACTCTGTGGTTGAGATCTGGGAGGGCGCGGGGCGCTTTTGAGAGTCATGTAATCCTGCAGCAGAAGACGCAGACCCGCGGTGCTGATGTTGGCCTGGTTATGAGCTGATGTACCGCTCAAAGCAGTTTAGAAACATGTTAAGGTTTTCCAGCTCTGTGTGTTACATCACAATGATAAAGCCCTGATAAGGAGGAACAGCACTTCTTCCTGGTTGTGAATCAAACTCATAATCGCACCTGAAAATGAAGGGAGGGACGAGCCGTGAGCAATGACCACGACGGTTTGTTGAAGTCTAGCAGAAGTCCCAGCAATGTTTAAAGGCAGAAGAAAGAGCATTTAAACTAAACTGTTAGGAGAACTCAAGGCAGCTGTGGACCGGTAAGGCCAAGTTGACTCCGGTAAATGGAAGGTGCTGTGATCTGATGTACCCAGTTCTGCTGTGGCGAGTGGGGGCACCAGCGCTAAAATGAGGGGCGGGTGGACCGACGCAACGCTCCTTCAGTCGCTCGGATCCCAACTTCATCTGCACACAATATGCATGTAGTAAACGAGGAGGGTTTTGTGTTTTGTGATGTCACAGGCACATTCCAAGTCGACAACGTGAGGATTCACGAGGCTCAGACTGTGTGAGGGCGGTTCTGAGAGGATGATGGACTGGCCACCACCAGCTCCTTTATTAACAGTGAAGACAGAACCGGCGAGACGGCGCTCGTCTCAGCCCGTTACCTGAAATGTCCAGGTGCTGTCTTTGTGAAAACATGGCAACTAAAGGCTGCCGGCCTTGAAAACGTAAACTCCAGTTCAAACAAAAATCCATGAGACACATTTCTTAGTCCCCAGTCCAAAGAAAATCAAGCACATTTTACAAACTCCTCACAGGTTTATGGTCGTTTCGGAGGCGTGGCCGAGTCTCCGTTTCCACCGTTGATCGCCAGCGGGGCCTTGGACGTCACCGTTTCCTGTGAGACGTCAGATACATGCAGCTTCTTTCTCTTCTCTTCATCCCCACTGCCGTTCGCCTTCCCCTCCCTCTTCCTCTTGCAGACGAGGTCGGACTCTTCCTCGCCGATGCGGCCCTCTGGGATTCCCAGAACTCGCAGGCAGACGATGGCAGCTGCTTGCTCTGCAAATTTCTTTGACTTCTCCCTGCAAATGAATAATCGTACAGACATAAGAGTTTAGTTTGGATGCAAAAAAAAAAAAAAAAAAAAGTTGTCTTTTCTTCTCGTGACGAGTCTTCCAAGAATCGCCGTGCTGAACGGCGGGAACCTTGTTCATTTCTGCAGACGGCGCCCTGTCAAAAGGGCGTCGTTCATGTTGTCAAACACAGCGGCTGATGTCGCTTCAGCGCCGACATCACTCTAAGCAGCTACTATAATACTGTACATCTGAAAAATCTGGTGGTCAGTGAGACGGCGCCGGCGCTTGTAGAGGCGGCTAAACCGCTGGCAATTCTGGTGTTAAGAGGTTGTAGTTTGTAGAGGCCAACTGGTCTCCTCCACCCACCGGGATGGAGCCCCGCCGGTCTCCTCCACCCGCCCACCGGGATGGAGCCCCACCGGTCTCCTCCACCTACCCGCCGGTCTCCACCACCCACCCGCCGGTCTCCTCCACCCACCCACCGGGATGGAGCCCCGCCGGTCTCCTCCACCACCCACCGGGATGGAGCCCCGCCGGTCTCCACCACCCGCCCACCAGGATGAGCCCCGCCGGTCTCCACCACCCGCCCGCCGGTCTCCTCCACCCACCCGCCGGGATGAGCCCCGCCGGTCTCCACCTCCCGCCCGCCGGTCTCCACCACCCACCCACTGGGATGGAGCCCCACCGGTCTCCTCCACCCGCCCACTGGGATGAGCCCCGCCGGTCTCCTCCACCCACCCGCCGGTCTCCTCCACCCGCCCGCCGGTCTCCTCCACCCACCCGCCGGGATGAGCCCCGCCGGTCTCCACCTCCCGCCCGCCGGTCTCCACCTCCCGCCCGCCGGTCTCCACCACCCACCCACCGGGATGGAGCCCCACCGGTCTGCTCCACCCGCCCACTGGGATGAGCCCCGCCGGTCTCCTCCACCCACCCGCCGATCTCCTCCACCCACCCGCCGGTCTCCTCCACCCACCCGCCGGCCTCCACCTTACACCTGCTGTTACAATGAGCTGCTCTTGTTTGTAACTTTAACCAAAGGCCACAGAGCAGACGAGTGCAGGACTCAGCTGAGAAAACTCTTGTACAGATTATTTACACCCGTCAGCGTGAGCCTGACTACCGCAGCAACCTCAAGCATTTTCTCTTTTTTTTAACTTACCTGGTTACGACTGTGTAGTAAAGGTGTACTGAGGTGGGGTACAAATGTTCTCCGTAATATTTACTTTTACAGGACAGAAAAACAGGCTGTGAAACAACCTCCACTGAGTTGCTGAACTTAGGTTGAATGTTGCTCCTAAATTTTAAAACTCAGCAGTTCTTTTGAACAGCAGAGGTCACCCGAGGACGTCCAGACACACGAAGAGCAGCAGAACGGAGCGTTTCCACGAGTACTGACCAGAGGGAGGATCTGTACTTCTGCTTCGCCACGGTCACAGTGGACTGAAAGGCTCGATCCTGAGAGCGCTGCACCTGGAAACAACACCAGCCCTCAGACACACACCTCCGACATGTCTTCCTGGTTTACAACACGTATCTGTGAAAAATTAACTGACAACATCGCTGGGGGAGACCTTTTAACACGTTTTCTCTTTTGTCATTATTACTCAAAAATCTGCGCTTTACAAATATTCATGACATCAAGAAAAAACAAACCAGAGGAGAAAGACAGCAAGCATGAAGGTGGCTTCATCCAACAAGCTCAGTGCCAAATCCTCCGTTTTCTTTGCTCCGTGACAGCTGTAAAACCCTCGAACCAAAGTCTCATGGGACCAGGTCTCAGACTTTGTTCTCCTGGATTTGGGCAGTTTACACCATTTGTCCTGGCAGATCACAACAAGGTCTGTCATTGCTGATGTCCCCGTTGGGCTTATGACTAATCCCTCCTCAAGGACCTCTGTTCAGCAGTAACCATCCATTGCGAACTTCTCACCACTTCCCCAGTTCCAGTGACCGAAGGGTTCTGCTAAATTCTACTCTTAAGTGGGTCCACTCTGCTCGCTCCAGCAGGGTTTTTCTCTAGATCACTCTACGATCAAATCCTATTTGATGAGGTGCTGCGGAGTTGGTCAACCTAGCACAGGCTCCCCCCTGGAGAACACGTTCAGAGCTCTGGCAGACAGCGGTGGGTTCTTGGTCAGTTCCCGACCGGTTTGGCAGGATGACCACCACTACAAAAAAACATTTTGGGCAAAGCATCTTTGTGGTTTCAGCGTGTCGTGGAAAGGGCAAATGTCTATTCCTCATCACTTTTCCACAGGGGTGCCCCAAGGCCTGGTGCTGGAGCACCTTCTCTTTGCTGTATAAATGTCATTACTGAACCCAGTTATCAGCTCGCCTGGTGTTTCTTATCACTGCTATGCAGATGATACCCAGCTATGTCTGTCATTTCCACGTCTGAATCTAAAACTGCCACTTTGCGCTATATAGCATAAGACAAATCTGGCTGTAGCTCTTTAAACGCGCCACACAACTCCTGCATCAGGCAACGATTATCGCTTGCCTTAATTACTGCAATGATCATATTGCAGGTCTTCTGGCAGCGATGTTGATCAGCTACAGATGGTCCAGAACCGGCAGCGTATATGGAGCAGATGGTCCAGAACCGGCAGCGTATATGGAGCAGATGGTCCAGAAACGGCAGCGTATATGGAGCAGATGGTCCAGAAACGGCAGCGTATATGGAGCAGATGGTCCAGAAACGGCAGCGTATATGAAGCAGATGGTCCAGAACCGGCAGCGTATATGGAGCAGATGGTCCAGAACCGGCAGCGTATATGGAGCAGATGGTCCAGAACCGGCAGCGTATATGAAGCAGATGGTCCAGAACCGGCAGCGTATATGGAGCAGATGGTCCAGAACCGGCAGCGTATATGAAGCAGATGGTCCAGAACCGGCAGCGTATATGGAGCAGATGGTCCAGAACCGGCAGCGTATATGGAGCAGATGGTCCAGAACCGGCAGCGTATATGGAGCAGATGGTCCAGAACCGGCAGCGTATATGGAGCAGATGGTCCAGAACCGGCAGCGTATATGAAGCAGATGGTCCAGAACCGGCAGCATATATGGAGCAGATGGTCCAGAACCGGCAGCGTATATGGAGCAGATGGTCCAGAACCGGCAGCGTATATGGAGCAGATGGTCCAGAACCGGCAGCGTATATGGAGCAGATGGTCCAGAAACGGCAGCGTATATGGAGCAGATGGTCCAGAAACGGCAGCGTATATGAAGCAGATGGTCCAGAACCGGCAGCGTATATGAAGCAGATGGTCCAGAACCGGCAGCATATATGATGTTCACTGAACTTGAAGTCACTAATACCTACAAAGTGATTCAAACTCTCTCACTAAAACCTCCACTCACTAAGACCTCCACTCACTAAGACCTCCACTCTCTAAGACCTCCACTCTCTAAGACCTCCACTCTCTAAGACCTCCACTCTCTAAGACCTCCACTCACTAAGACCTCCACTCTCTAAGACCTCCACTCTCTAAGACCTCCACTCTCTAAGACCTCCACTCACTAAGACCTCCACTCACTAAGACCTCCACTCACTAAGACCTCCACTCACTAAGACCTCCACTCCTGCGCGATCTTTACGTTCCTCTATGGAACATTGTGTGGCGCTGCTACTCCGACACACAAGGCAGTCCAGACTCATTATGGTTCCACGCTGGTGGAACCAGGTACCCGTTCTCATCCAGAGGAGGGACGTTCCTCCCTTTTTGACTTCACTTCTCTGCAGGTCCACCTTGCACTGTCAGTTTCTGTATGTATTTATGGACAGGCTCACGTAAAACACCTAAGGATGAACTTGGGTTTGTACAAGCGGAACACAGCTTACACTGGAACCTAATCACGTTTCGACACGGCTCACAGGACGGCTGCTTGTTCTGTTCATGGAGGCAACGACTGAACGCGAAGCAGGTTGTCCTGTTTTCAGCTTCAGATGCGGAGCTTTCTTACGGTTTTGTAGAGCGGCTGCTCCAGTTTCTCTCTGCGGCTCCACTCGAGCAGGAACATCTTTGGGGTGATCTGAGGTGGGTAGTTCCTCCTGCAAAAGGAAATAAAAAATGAACGAACCAACCAACCCACAGGACAACCTGCATCAGAGGACATTCATGATTCATTCACTCTTTACAAATTAAATATCTCCAATCCACTGCATATTTTCAATAATTTCTTCAAGTTTAATATCCATCTATACTACATATGAGATCATACCCTGTATCTAGTAAGCATAAAAATCACAGATTTATGTGTAGAAGAAATAAGCATGCATAGGCTTCTTCCCACTACTTTTCAAAGACATCGTCTTTGTTTTGCATTTTTCTTGGTTTTGTTCCCCGTTTTAGTTTATTATATTTCCTTATGTTCAAATAAACTTTCAAAGTCTAGAAATAAAAATCTCCAGTAAAAACATCCAAAGCCTCAAATATATCAGTCCAGAAGGTTTCAAGCTCTGATTGACAAGCTGACCCTCCAACCGGGAACCCGGCCTCCAAACGTTCAGAGTGAAGGTGGGCGGAGACAGAGAACCGGGGTCGCGATTGAGTGACAGCTGACAGCCGGAGGATCCCTGCTGCCACTAAACCTGCACAAATATTCAGCTCTCACAAATGTCTGTTGATTCTCCTTGTATGAGTTGATGTTTAATGTTCTAAAACGGTGATTACACATTTTCTCTCGACAAGTTCCTGAGCACAAACTGACCGTTCAAACTTGACAGCCATGGTGGTGACGTTTCCGTCCATGACGGGCCTGTCGGGCTGGCTGCTGCTCTGGAGGGCGTCCCTCCTGGCCTGCAGCTGCTCCTGAGTCTGCTGGTAAAACTCCTGCAGCCCGTACGCCTCGCTGCAGCAGCACAAATTACAACGCATCACTTTACAGAGACACGCCAGGACAATCTGCAGCACCAGGAAACAGTTGCACCGTCCCCACCTGATCTCCGCGTTGGTCTGAGCCGCCTGCACCAGCTTCCCCAGAGGAGACTCCACCTTGTCTCTCAGCATCTGACACAAGCAGTACTTTGTGTTGAAGGCGTTGTTGTCGTACCGGATCGCCTGTGGAAAATGGCAGCGTCACTCAAACAAAGAAACGATGCTCCTGCTTCGAATCACACGAGCATCGTTTCTTCTCCAAACATCTCCACATCAGCAAAAGTCACGATGATGGAAAATCCAATATAAAGAAAAGAAAGTCAAGAGAAAATAAAATAATCTAACTGGGCTCAGGAGTTCTTCGGGGTCTGGATGTTGCAGGGCTGTCTTGGCTGACACATCTCTGCAACGTCGCATGGACACTGGGCGCATTCGTTTCCTGTGAAGCCGGGGCTCCGCCGGGGCTCCGCCGGGGCTCCGCCGGGGCTCCGCCGGGGCTCCGCCGGGGCTCCGCCGGGGCTCCGCCGGGGCTCCGCCGGGGCTCCGCCGGGGCTGCCCTTCGTTTCCCGTGAAGGCGGGGCTCCGCCGGGGCTCCGCCGGGGCTCCGCCGGGGCTCCGCCGGGGCTCCGCCGGGGCTCCGCCGGGGCGGATTCCATGCAGTGATGTGGTCCTTTTGGCTTCATCAAACCATGACCTTCAGCTTTCCTTGGACTGGTTTGCAACCGAGCGTGAAACAGTGAGATCAGGAATCAGCACCTCCAAATCTGGGACCATGGTTCTCAGTGGGAAGAGGGTGACGCGGTGCTCATGAGTGAGAAGAGAATGGAGCGGGAGACTGACGGGTGGATCGGTGTGGCGTCCGCAGTAGTGCGGACTCCGTAGCGGTCTGTTGTGGTGGAGTCGAGTCGAGTCGAAAGGCGAAGCTCTCGATTTACCGGTCGATCTACGTTCCTCCCTTCACCTATGGCTATGAACTGTGGGTAATGACCGAAAGAACAAGATCATGGATACGAGCGACTGAAATGAGTTTCGTCTGTAGGGTGTGTGGGCGCTCCCTTAGTGACAGGAGGAGAAGCTCCTGTGGAGTTCCTCCCTGATGACTCAGAGGGACCTCCCTCGGGAGGTGTTTCAGGCATGTCCAGACCCAGGACACGCTGGAGAGATCATGTCTCAGCTGGCCTCAGAGGAGCTGGAGGAGGTGGCTGAGGAGAGGGAAGGCTGGGCCTCTCTGCCTCGGCTGCTGCGATGTGGGGAGACCCAGGAGGAGTTTACTGTCAGCTGCTGCCCCCACGACCCGAACAGACCACCCGACTACAACACACACTGCTGCAGCCAATCACCAACGGGGGGAGGAGTCCTGCTCATGACGTGGGCTGGGTGGGGTGCATGTTTCCTGGGGGAGGAGTCGAGGCGAGGTGCGGTGCATGTTTTCTGGGGGAGGAGTCGAGGCGAGGTGCGGTGCGTGTTTTGTGGGGGAGGAGTCGAGGCGAGGTGCGGTGCGTGTTTTGTGGGGGAGGAGTCGAGGCGAGGTGCGGTGCATGTTTTCTGGGGGAGGAGTCGAGGCGAGGTGCGGTGCATGTTTTCTGGGGGAGGAGTCGAGGCGAGGTGCGGTGCGTGTTTTGTGGGGGAGGAGTCGAGGCGAGGTGCGGTGCGTGTTTTCTGGGGGAGGAGTCGAGGCGAGGTGCTGTGCATGTTTTCTGGGGGAGGAGTCGAGGCGAGGTGCGGTGCATGTTTTCTGGGGGAGGAGTCGAGGCGAGGTGCGGTGCGTGTTTTCTGGGGGAGGAGTCGAGGTGCGGTGCGTGTTTTCTGGGGGAGGAGTCGAGGTGCGGTGCGTGTTTTCTGGGGGAGGAGTCGAGGTGCGGTGCGTGTTTTCTGGGGGAGGAGTCGAGGTGCGGTGCGGTTAACGGAGCAGTACAGTCATGGTTGAGAAGGCGCTCTGGTAATGTGTAACTTTACTGACAAAAGCAGACGACACCATCAACTTTAAAAGAGAGCATCAGGCGTGGTGTAACGCCGGGCTGCGAAGCGGCTGAGGGACTCACGTATTTCAAGTATTCCTCCATGACCTTCTCCACAGGAAGCGGTCCGTCTCTGCTGAACACAGATGGGTTCCACATGGCAGCGCGAGCGAGCATGACCGACGAGGTGCCGGTCGCCCGCAGGAACTCCTTTATGTCCGCGTTGGTCTTCACCAGGTCCACGGAGCCTCCACTGCAGGACAGAAGGTCAGTGACCCGTTATTTTAAAGTCCTCCTCCCTCATATACGCTGGTGTTTTGGGTCGGTCAAAGTGATGAGCATGAACTATCTGAAAATTTGTCCTGCATGTCCAGGACTTAATAACTGAACACAAAAAAAAAAATCTAATTTACTTAAAAGAAAAAGAAAAAAAACCTTTTCACGCCAATTAAATCAAGAATTATTTTAGAAAGACCAAAAACGAGTCGTTTTTGAGGTTTCATGATGTTCCAACATTAAAGTCAATGAGGAAAACAGTCCCTGAAGTTCGCAGCAGCAGACGGCCACGTCTGTGAGCAACGGCGCGGTGCCGTGGTGCTGCAGATGAAAACGCCAAAACCCGCTGAACTGAACGTCAGCAGATGCTGCCGTTTACTTACTTTGCAATGACGGGCACTGAAACGGCGCGGGCGACGGCCTGAATGTAGTCACAGTGGACCGGATGTCGAGGACGCTCCTCCTTAAACCTGAAAGACACCATCGAGTCCATCACGTGATCCATGACCTCATTCACGGTGGTTAGACGCTACACAGACAGGTCACACGCCAGTAAAGACAACGCAGGGGCGTGTCAGGTGACAACGCAGGGGCGTGTCAGGTGACAACGCGGTCTTCACTCACCGGCCGTGAACAGCGATAGCGGCGACGCCGGTCTTCTCGATCCTCTGGACAAGACTGATGGTTTCCTCCAGCTGAAAGACGCCACCAAGCAGACACATGACGTCCACGTCTGCCCAAAGTCACCCAACAGCTTCGTTCGTTTTAGTTCTGAAGCACTTTTCATAACAGCAGAAGCCGTTTCATCTTCATCTTCACTTCCTGTTCCCTCATCTTCCTCTCTTCAGGATTTATTCTAACAAGGCTGCAATAACTAACATTTTCACTTTAAATTCATCTTACACTAATGTCCTCTGACAGGATCCTGGGAGATCCCGGCGAGACCCCGTCCTCTGACAGGATCCCGTCGAGACCCCGTCCTCTTGACAGGATCCCGGCGAGACCCCGTCCTCTTGACAGGATCCCGGCGAGACCCCGTCCTCTTGACAGGATCCCGGCGAGACCCCGTCCTCTTGACAGGATCCCGGCGAGACCCCGTCCTCTTGACAGGATCCCGGGAGAGAGATCCCGTCGAGACCCCGTCCTCTTGACAGGATCCCGGCGAGACCCCGTCCTCTTGACCGGATCCCGGGAGAGAGATCCCGGCGAGACCCCGTCCTCTTGACAGGATCCCGGCGAGACCCCGTCCTCTTGACAGGATCCCGGGAGAGAGATCCCGGCGAGACCCCGTCCTCTTGACAGGATCCCGGCGAGACCCCGTCCTCTTGACAGGATCCCAGGAGAGAGATCCCGGCGAGACCCCGTCCTCTTGACAGGATCCCGTGAGAGAGATCCCGGCGAGACCCCGTCCTCTTGACAGGATCCCGGCGAGACCCCGTCCTCTGACAGGATCCCGGGAGAGAGATCCCGGCGAGAACCCGTCCTCTGACAGGATCCCGGGAGAGAGATCCCGTGAGAGAGATCCCGGCGAGACCCCGTCCTCTGACAGGATCCCGGGAGAGAGATCCCGTGAGAGAGATCCCGGCGAGACCCCGTCCTCTGACAGGATCCCGGGAGAGAGATCCCGGCGAGACCCCGTCCTCTGACAGGATCCCGGGAGAGAGATCCCGGCGAGACCCCGTCCTCTGACAGGATCCCGGGAGAGAGATCCCGTCGAGACCCCGTCCTCTTGACAGGATCCCGGCGAGACCCCGTCCTCTTGACAGGATCCCGGGAGAGAGATCCCGGCGAGACCCCGTCCTCTTGACAGGATGCCGGCGAGACCCCGTCCTCTTGACAGGATCCCGGGGGAGAGATCCCGGGAGAGAGATCCCGGCGAGACCCCGTCCTCTTGACAGGATCCCAGGAGAGAGATCCCGGCGAGACCCCGTCCTCTTGACAGGATCCCGGCGAGACCCCGTCCTCTTGACAGGATCCCGTGAGAGAGATCCCGGCGAGACCCCGTCCTCTTGACAGGATCCCGGCGAGACCCCGTCCTCTGACAGGATCCCGGGAGAGAGATCCCGGCGAGACCCCGTCCTCTGACAGGATCCCGGGAGAGAGATCCCGGCGAGACCCCGTCCTCTGACAGGATCCCGGGAGAGAGATCCCGTGAGAGAGATCCCGGCGAGACCCCGTCCTCTGACAGGATCCCGTCGAGACCCCGTCCTCTTGACAGGATCCCGGGAGAGAGACCCCGTCCTCTTGACAGGATCCCGGGAGAGAGATCCCGTCCTCTTGACAGGATCCCGGGAGAGAGATCCCGTCCTCTTGACAGGATCCCGGGAGAGAGATCCCGTCCTCTTGACAGGATCCCGGGAGAGAGATCCCGTCCTCTTGACAGGATCCCGGGAGAGAGATCCCGTCCTCTTGACAGGATCCCGGCGAGACCCCGTCCTCTTGACAGGATCCCGGCGAGACCCCGTCCTCTTGACAGGATCCCGGCGAGACCCCGTCCTCTTGACAGGATCCCGGCGAGACCCCGTCCTCTGACAGGATCCCGGGAGAGAGACCCCGTCCTCTGACAGGATCCGGGCGAGACCCCGTCCTCTTGACAGGATCCCGGCGAGACCCCGTCCTCTTGACAGGATCCCGGCGAGACCCCGTCCTCTTGACAGGATCCCGGCGAGACCCCGTCCTCTGACAGGATCCCGGCGAGACCCCGTCCTCTTGACAGGATCCCGGCGAGACCCCGTCCTCTTGACAGGATCCCGGCGAGACCCCGTCCTCTTGACAGGATCCCGGCGAGACCCCGTCCTCTTGACAGGATCCCGGCGAGACCCCGTCCTCTTGACAGGATCCCGGCGAGACCCCGTCCTCTGACAGGATCCCGGCGAGACCCCGTCCTCTGTCGTAACTACGACACAACAAATAAAATAAATGTATGAGAGACTAAGACGATACGAAACTACAAATAAAGAAATAAGCCGGCACAGTCACATCTTACCGAAGGAAGAATTCGGATCTTACACGTCACTGGTACGGAGACTCCCGTCACCAGCTTCCTAAGAATCTAAACTCAAGAAAAAGGGACGATGAAATAAAGGTCAGTTTAAACGATCAATGAAAATGCTGCTCAACGTAACAAGTGTGCCAGTTCGTGCTCACAGCTTCGATCTTGTCAGGATCCGACAGAAGAGCAGCTCCCATCCCGCCCTGCAGGACGGCACAGATGGGATCAGCGGGAGGGTCAGAGGTCGGACCTGAACGAGCTGTTTGGACTCACCTTGGTGGAGTACTCCTTGGGACAGCCCATATTCACGTCGATGGCGGCCACGTCCTCCTCCCTGGAGACGACAGACACCAGTCTGAACGGATGACTCGTGCACACTGAGGCACCACTTCCCGTTAATCATGCACGTGGTCATCTCATTTTCACGTGTTTCGCGTGTGTGTGCACGTCACAGATGTCCAGTTATCCCGTCCCTGGTCAGACTTTCCTTCTTGCGTTCAACATTACAAAGTCGAGTTAACGCGTGAACTTTCCCGGATCCACAGCGTCTGAATGACACCAGCAAGTACATTTAAGAACTCCCGCGTCAGTTTATTTGTATTTTCCGTTTCATCCCAACATTCTCTTTGGTTTGCTGCTAAATTAAAACGTTTTAAGAATCAGAATTTAAGAACCATTTGACTGTTTTCACTTTGAGCGTCGTTCTCGGGGTCTCCCGTCCCTACAGTCGGAAAACCCCACTTAAATTAGCTCTGGACTCGGGTCCTGGTCAACAGCCGGGTGAAGCGACGGCCTTCATGCTGACGAGTTCCTCTGCGATGTTTTAAAGCTGCCAGGACAAAGAGACGTGAACTTACACAAGTCGAGCCACCGTCAGCGCCCTGTCCGGGTCGGCGGTGCCCTGAAAGCAGAATAACAGACTCAGACCTGCAACGTGGTTCATCGCTGCAGAGAAAGGTCTCATCTCACCATCTGGAAGACGACTCGGCCCTTCTCCTTCTCACAGGTCCTGAACATCACACGGTCGTCTGGAGCTACGAAATCCACCGTCTGCAGCACCTCTGACACCCACAACACATGGAAACACCACACGGACCAGGTTCAGCATCTGCTCAGTCACGCGACTCGTTTGGAAAACCATACGACATGACCCGGCTGGAAGCCTCGAGACCGCCCTCGAGACCGCCCTCGAGGTTCCCGCAGGGAAGCGTCTTTCTGACTTTGGTTGGTTGGTTTACTCTACGACCTCCTTGGACGCGACGCAGTCTCAGAAGCTTTTACCTGGATGGTTTCTTTTTCCCGGGACTGAGATTTATTCAGCTTTTCTATGATTACAACATGAAATCCGGCTTCTTACACGTGATTTTTGTTGTCGTCACACAAATAAACTAAACTCAAAACCAGAAGATGAACAAACCTCTAAGATCAGTTTCTGTGAAGGTCTGAATTCCATCTTTGAGCCTTAAAGTCTGGTGAATGCTGCTTTCTTACCAAATTATCTTGACAAATATTTGTTTAACCATATTTTTCACAGTTCATCTCCAAATTGCCACTAAACTGATCCTGGACCAACGTTTGCTGAAATTAATCTGATGATAGAAAACAAGAACCATCTTCAGTTCATGTATTTAGAAAAGAAATAAAAGTCAAAATTAAAAAAAGAACTTATGTTCAGCTTATTGAGACTTATGTGAAACTAGTATTAAAACTAAAGTTTGATTGTTTGCTTGTGTCAGGCCTCTTTTGCCACTGACCCACCACTTTCTTACCGTTCAGCAGCCTCCGACACTGGGCCATTTTAATGTCGATCAGCTCCTGCAGGAGATGGCAAAGAGTCAATAACGCTTTATTGATCACAGACATCAACATGCATCCCTGAAGCAGCAGGTTCGCCACCTCGCAGTAAACCCCACCTCGGGTCTCCTCACCTCACAGTAAACCACGTCGGCTCCATAGTCCAGAGCCAGCAGCCTCATGGGCAGGGTTCCCACCCGGACCATGGGGGCCAGGGCGCAGACGTGACTAAAAGTCAACCTGCCTTCTGCCATCACAGCGGCTCTGTCATCCGTCACCAGCCCACAGGAGTCAGCGGCCCTGCAGAGACCGACAGTGAGGACCTGGAAACCTGGAGACCTGAAGACCTGAAGACCTGAAGACCTGAAGACCTGAAGACCACGTCACCAGCTGGTCTGGAGGCACCGATCGCTTTGTCCGCACGTGATCATCAAACCAGATCCCGCTTGACAGGCACCAACTAAAATGATTTCGATGTTAGAGCGAACAAACGCGGCGATAAAAACAAAGAGTTTGACGGAAACCTCGTCCGGTCGACGAACAGCAGCTGCCCGCCGTTACTGCTCCCTTCTAAGCGCACGGTTCACACAGAATAAAACCCGCTCACCGGCATGTATTGATCCGAGCAGCTGTGATCACCGGTCATCAATGATCATGTGCAGACCATGCAGACCGCTACCGCACTTCCTGTTTAGACGGCTACGTCATCACGCTGTCGACGTGGTGAGTTACGTCACGCATACGCGCGGAAAAGTGCAAGTCTGCAGATGACGGTGACCTGTGGTCCTGGAGGACTAGGTGGAGGAAGACCTGAGGTCGCGGTATGAAAGGCAGAGAAGCCAGGTTAAGAAGCTTGGACATGAGAGACAAGAGACATGGTGGAAAGATCTGATGATGGAGGTACCAGGCAAAGAGGAGGTTTATGTCTGC
Source organism: Xenentodon cancila (assembly GCA_014839995.1). NCBI lineage: Eukaryota > Metazoa > Chordata > Actinopteri > Beloniformes > Belonidae > Xenentodon > Xenentodon cancila. Next base: position 1,379,093 of record CM026199.1, on the reverse strand, counting down.
AGTGGAAAGCAGCACGGAGGGTTTGCAGTTGGCACCGATGCCTCACAAGAAGGTTCCTGGTTCGACACCTGGGCCCGGCTGATTGATGGGTGTGAGCGCGTACGGATGCAGCGTCTGCAGGAGCAGGGAATGAAGGGACATTAAAAACACCTCCTCCTCATCCTCCAGATGCTCCAAGCTTCTGCTTCATAGGTCAGACGGCGGCTGTTTGCAGAGCGACCGTGGTGCATTTATGTAGTTAGTAAAGTCGGCTGAAGGGTTTCTAGCAGGGCCACAGGACAGTGTCCCTGGTGGCCCACACGGGGGCTCACATCATTTGTAATAAAACACCATCCTGCATTTCTAATGATTACGTGTCTTTTTTGACGGGGATGGTTTTCTCAGAGTTGCTCAGCTGATGTTCAGGGATGTTGATGCCATGCAGACCTCAGTGAAATCGCTCTTCCTGGACGTTGCTGCCATTCCTGCTCCTGCTGCACCCAGCTTCCTTAGAAAGAGAGCTGAGACAGACTCCAGCTGATCCTCGTGACGCTGCAATGGAATAAACCGGTGGAGATGATGGAGGGATGGATGGATGGATGGATGGATGGATGGGTGGGTGGGTGGATGGATGGATGGATGGATGGATGGATGGATGGATGGATGGATGGATGGATGGATGGATGGATAATGGATGGATGGATGGATGGATGGATGGATGGATGGATGGATGGATGGTTAATGGATGGATGGTTAATGGATGAATGGATGGATGGATGGATGGTTAATGGATGGATGGATAATGGATGGTTAATGGATGGATGGATAATGGATGGATGGATGGTTGATGGATGGATGGTTGATGGATGGATGGGTAATGGATGGATGGATGGATGGATGGATGGTTAATGGATGGATGGATGGATGGTTAATGGATGATAGATGGATGGATGGATAATGGATGGATGGATGGATGGATGGATGGTTGATGGATGGATGGATGGTTAATGGATGGATGGATGGATGGTTAATGGATGGATGGATGGTTAATGGATGGATGGATGATGGATGGATGGATGGTTAATGGATGGATGGATGGATGGATGGTTAATGGATGGATGGATGGATGGTTAATGGATGGATGGATAATGGATGGATGGATGGTTAATGGATGGATGGATGGATGGATGGATGGTTAATGGATGGATGGATGGAATTTGGTTTTGAATTTCTCTCTGTTGCAGTCCCATCAGGACTGCAGGCAGGTCAACGTTGCTCTGAGATCTCTGTACTTTCCCACGTTCATGCTTCCATCCCTGATGTGTACAGGATCTTCACAACAGACAACATCAGACCATCTCAGGTCCTGGCGTCTGAACTTGTAGTAGTTCACAGGCCTTTTTTGTCTTCAGTCTGGAGGACATTATGTCATCTTGTCACAAAAAAGAATATGAAATATGAATATTGATTCATCTGACGCCACGTTTACTTGTTTCCACTGCTGAGGTCCGTCCCAGATGCCTCTGAGGTCTGAGATGTTGACGTCGCAGCTGGACCACGTTACCTCAGGCGACAGTTATTTTCAGCGGATGTAGATGATGTCAAGGGTTCTTGATGCCGCGACGTCTGAGGATTTGATCACAGGTGTCCAGCTCAGGTTTGCTGCCTTTTATGGATGCTGATTTGGACCAAATTCACCTGTGTGGAATAATATTCTTGTTTTTGACGTTTTACTTCTTTACGTTTTACCTCTTTGCGTTTTACCTGTCTACGCTTTGCCTCTTTACATTTTACCTCTTTACGTTTTACCTGTCTACGTTTGACCTCTTTACCTCTTTATGTTTTACCTGTTTACGTTTTGCCTCTTTACGTTTTACTTCTTTACATTTGACCTCTTTACCTCTTTACTATTTACCTGTTTATGTTTTGCCTCTTTACCTCTTTACTTCTTTACATTTTACTTCTTTACCTCTTTACGTTTTACCTGTTTACATTTTACTTTTTTACCTCTTTATGTTTTACCTCTTTACATTTGACCTCTAACTGTTTACGTTTTACCTCTTTTCTTCTTTACATTTTACTTCTTTACCTCTTTACATTTTTACATTTTACCTCTTTACGTTTTACCTCTTCACGTTTTACCTCTTTACATTTTACCTCTTTACGTTTTACTTCTTTACCTCTTTACATTTTACCTCTTTACGTTTTACCTCTTTACGTTTTACTTCTTTACCTCTTCACGTTTTCCTTCTTTACGTTTTACCTCTTTACATTTTACCTCTTTACGCTTTGCCTGTTTACGTTTTACTTCTTTACGTTTTACCTCTTTACCTTTTTACGTTTTACCTCTTTGTTTTGCCTCTTTACGTTTTACCTCTTTACATTTGACCTCTTTACCTCTTTACGTTTTACCTCTTTACTTCTTTACATTTTACTTCTTTGCCTCTTTACATTTTTACTTCTTTACATTTTACCTCTTTACGTTTTACCTCTTTACCTCGTTACGTTTTATCTCTTTACATTTTACCTCTTTACGTTTTACGTCTTTACTCTTTACCTGTTTACGTTTTGCCTCTTTACCTCTTTACGTTTTACCTCTTTACATTTGACCTCTTTACGCTTTGCCTGTTTACGTTTTACTTCTTTACGTTTTACCTCTTTACCTTTTTACGTTTTACCTCTTTGTTTTGCCTCTTTACGTTTTACCTCTTTACATTTGACCTCTTTACCTCTTTACGTTTTACCTCTTTACTTCTTTACATTTTACTTCTTTACATTTTACCTCTTTACGTTTTACCTCTTTACCTCTTTACGTTTTATCTCTTTACATTTTACCTCTTTACGTTTTGCCTCTTTACCTCTTTACGTTTTCTCTTTACATTTTACCTCTTTACCTCTTTACGTTTTACTTCTTTACCTCTTTACATTTTACCTCTTTACGTTTTACCTCTTTACGTTTTACTTCTTTACCTCTTCACGTTTTCCTTCTTTACGTTTTACCTCTTTACATTTTACCTCTTTACCTCGTTACGTTTTATCTCTTTACATTTTACCTCTTTACGTTTTACGTCTTTACTCTTTACCTGTTTACGTTTTGCCTCTTTACCTCTTTACGTTTTACCTCTTTACATTTGATCTCTTTACGCTTTGCCTGTTTACGTTTTACTTCTTTACGTTTTACCTCTTTACCTTTTTACGTTTTACCTCTTTGTTTTGCCTCTTTACGTTTTACCTCTTTACATTTGACCTCTTTACCTCTTTACGTTTTACCTCTTTACTTCTTTACATTTTACTTCTTTGCCTCTTTACGTTTTTACTTCTTTACGTTTTACCTTTTTTACATTTTACCTCTTTACCTCTTTACGTTTTACTTCTTTACCTCTTTACATTTTACCTCTTTACGTTTTACCTCTTTACGTTTTACTTCTTTACCTCTTCACGTTTTCCTTCTTTACGTTTTACCTCTTTACATTTTACCTCTTTACGCTTTGCCTGTTTACGTTTAACTTCTTCACGTTTTACCTCTTTACGTTTTACCTCTTTGTTTTGCCTCTTTACGTTTTACCTCTTTACATTTGACCTCTTTACCTCTTTACGCTTTACCTCTTTACTTCTTTACATTTTACTTCTTTGCCTCTTTACATTTTTACTTCTTTACATTTTACCTCTTTACGTTTTACCTCTTTACCTCGTTACGTTTTATCTCTTTACATTTTACCTCTTTACGTTTTACGTCTTTACTCTTTACCTGTTTACGTTTTACCTCTTTACATTTGACCTCTTTACGCTTTGCCTGTTTACGTTTTACTTCTTTACGTTTTACCTCTTTACCTTTTTACATTTTACCTCTTTGTTTTGCCTCTTTACGTTTTACCTCTTTACATTTGACCTCTTTACCTCTTTACGTTTTACCTCTTTACTTCTTTACATTTTACTTCTTTGCCTCTTTACGTTTTTACTTCTTTACGTTTTACCTCTTTACATTTTACCTCTTTACCTTTTACCTCTTTACTCTTTACCTCTTTACATTTTACCTGTTTACGTTTTGCCTCATTACCCTTTACCTCTTCTCTTTTTTACCTCTTAACGTTTTACCTCTTTACTCTTTACCTCTTTACCTGTTTACGTTTTACCTCTTTACTTCTTTACATTTTACTTCTTTGCCGCTTTACGTTTTTACTTCTTTACATTTTACCTCTTTACGTTTTATCTCTTTACATTTTACCTCTTTACGTTTTGCCTCTTTACCTCTTTACGTTTTCTCTTTACATTTTACCTCTTTACGTTTTATCTCTTTACCTCTTCACGTTTTACTTCTTTACGTTTTACCTCTTTATGTTTTGCCTCTTTACCTCTTTACATTTTCTCTTTACATTTTACCTCTTTACGTTTTACCTCTTTACCTCTTTACGTTTTATCTCTTTACATTTTACCTCTTTACATTTTACATTCAGTGTCCTTCTGTAAAGAGACTAAAAAGTCTGCTTCGCATACACATAAAGACGGTAAATGCAGTTCCAAAACCTTTATTGTGCCACTATAGTTATTCATTTTTACAGACAAGAAAAAGACCATTAAACCATATCCAAACACACAATCCATGCACGATCGTGTTGGCATAACGGAGTACTTTATAAAAAATTCATGCAAAAGAGAAACAAAGAGGAAGAATTAAATATATTTAAAAATATTATTATTTTGAAGAAGTGAAACTGCCCTACTTTACATCAGCTACAACTCTGTTTCACTTATAATGATCACAAAAGTCTTGCAGAGATTTTCAGCCTGATGTGCTAAAAAAAGTCGAAGGTTTTACCACAAAGAATTGGTTGTTTGTTAGTCCAGCCGTCACTAAGCAGATTTATTCAATTCAACAGCTGCAAGTGTTGTTTTGTACAACAGAAAAGGGACATAAAGGCTTTACATCTAATTAAATCTACATTTTTAATACTTGGACAGACAATTACTTAAATGAACCGACTGGCCAATTGAGCAATAATTATTTAAATAAGACCAACATTCTTCCTCTGCTTCCTTTAAAAATATCAGAGACTTAAGTAACGTACTTTGTACCAGAAAACAGCACCGTCACTCTGTTTTTGTTGGGAAGTACTTTCTGGCTCCATTTATCCAAAATCCACAATCGAAACGTTGTCATTTTAGCTGCTGCTAACAATGAAACTGGAGACCTTAAAGAAGCAGAAGAAAGCTGACTTTTGTTTGTTTTTTCTTTATTTGGGTTCGTAAGAGATGACGTTTGTTACAAGAACATGCAGACGTGCTCGTGGACATTTGTAAAAAACTCGGTTTCATTTACATCTTGTATTAGAGCGACTAACAGCACATTTATTTCTCTGCTTCTGTATAAAAGCAAAACCAGGAGCAACAGGGTCAAAGACGGATCCGGTTACTCCTGTAAAGGTCAATAACTGGTCGGGTGGCGCTGCAGGCGGAGACCAGCGGCTCCGCTCTCCTGGAGATGCTGGTGTTTCATGAAAACCTCAAATAATTATTAAACAGTAATAAAGCGACTAGTTAATAATATATGTTCTCCAAAAAGACCTTCTTACACCATGTTTAAAATGTACAATTCTGTAAACAGTTTACTGTTCTAAAAATATCAACGTTAATCTTTGTTTCTCACAGTATTTAATTCAATTTCTTTGCTGTCTTTGTGGCATCATTTATTATTTTCATTTATTCACAGTTAATTGGATTAATATGAGAATTACTGCCTAAAAGGTAACATAATAATGCTTAATAAAGCATTTAAAACCGTCATCTATAACAACTGAGTTTATAAGAAACACCTGCTGCTATTTTGTAGCTCTGATGAATTAGAGACAACTCTGAAACTGTACATTTTATTTACAAAACTTTCTAAATGGATTGTTTTCGAGAAGTCAGAAAGTGAAACTAGTGAAGTGACAGGTGACGTTTGGACTGCTGAGGAGATCCAGCAGGTTGGGTTTTAATCGATGTCCTGAAGGTTCAACACTGACGGTTTCAGAAAATCCCAGGAATGTGATGAACGCCAGCGAAGAGAAGACTCGTCCAGCATGAAAACAAAGTCTCCACAATAAATGCGTCCAGCTGACCTGTAACCTGGATGCCGATGTTTGAACTGGCGACGGGTGGACTGCTCTGTCCCGTCCAACATCTGTAGCGCCAGCACCAACTAGTTTGTGTCTGACGTCGTGAAATTTATATTATGAAATTAAACCTCCATCCTGTCTGTTCTCCATCCCAGGAAATGACGACGATGGAGTTCAACTGAGCAAATAGGTACACGACACTGCCGGGCTAAAAGCAAAGATTATGGCTCACGTTCCTCATGCAGTTTCCTCAATGATGTATCCGTGTCGCAGCTTTGACGTTGAGTCTGGAGATGAATGAATGCTTCTCGGAAGAATTGAAATCCGCCCAAAGCCTTCTCCAGCACATCCCAAAGGTTCTCGGTGGGGTTACGGTCTGGAGCCTGAATTCAGCATCCAGCCATCGCTCTGGACTCATCAGATCACGTGACCATTTCCTCGGCTTTCCAGCTATGCTTTCCAGTAAACTGAATCCTTCTTTACATTAACACTGATGAGAGCGCTTCAGACGGTTACACATCTGTTTAGTCCCAAACTCCTTGAGCCCTTTTGAAAGGCTGCATCTAAAAGTACTCTTATTTTCTCTATTAAACCAAGTTCTGTGCTTGAGTCTTTATTTTATGTAGATGACATTTCATCACCACCCTTCCGGAAAAACTTCAAAGGCTTTCAGGAGCCTTCTTGGTGGGTTTGCTCGCTTGATGCAGACCAATAATTTGACTTCCAGAAAAAGAGAATCCTTCATTTCTTTTCTTTTCCACAACAGGACGTGTCCTTTGATGCGGTGGTTTAAGGGATGAGCCATTACTTACTGATCAGTTAGTGTTTGTCTGTGTTCAGCATGTTAACATTTGTCAAATTAATTTGTAATGACTGTACAAGATACATGAAATCTTACAAGAAGATACAATCATTAGGATTCATTCTGAAGTGCACATTAATGTAAAAGATGTTTTCGTAATCCCCAAGGTCTCTTACCAAACTACAAATTTCAACCTTGTGGTCATTTTACTGTGTAAATGCTGAGTTACGTCTCTGGATATTCGGACGGTTTGTCCCATGGTGAACTACCCTGACCGATGTACCGATTCACTTTGTGAAAACGCCTTCTGACGTTCCTGATCTGTGGTCCTCGTTCTCTCCTCCTTCCTGTCCTCTCAGCCTCCAACCAGTCCAGGTGGATGCTGGTCCTTCCTGAGTCTGGTTCTGCCAGAGGTTTCGTCCTGTCAAAGGGAAGTTTTTCTGTCCACAGTCGCCTGGTACTTGCTCAGGATGGGGGATTGTATCCAAGAAAAGTCTTGACAACAATCTGTTTATTCTCTTTGTATTAATTGGTCTAATTTGAAATCACTGAAATGGTACTGTTGAAGTGCCTTGAGATGACATGATTTGGTGCGATATAAATAAAGTTGAACTGACGTGAAGTGGTGAGATGGACCTGCTTCCCCTCACACTCACAGCTGCCCCCGCCGGGACAGAAAGTACCCAGCCAATCACAACAGGGCAGGGGAAGTTGGTGATGTCCCTGGAAGTCAAAGTTAAATCCAGAAGAACCAGAACAGTTCTCTCAGAGGAAAAGAGGACGGCTGGCCAGGCGACTGGAGAAACGTAGTGCTAGTAGAAAAACTGTTGCATTTGTTTAAACACTTCCACTGGGGGGAAAAAGATGTAGAACAACAGGGAGAACGTTCAGCATAGCCATTCCTCTGGTCAGGATGACAGCACATCCTCAGATACGAGCCACACAGCTGTTACTGGCTGGGAATTTAGTGGCGTATGTTATTACCTGCCAACAGAGCTCCCAGTTTCACTATGTGGAGTGAACATCAGAAATATATCAACACATTTGTGTCCAAAAGGTCTGAAGCTACCAATTCAAACAGGGTCAAATGTATTGTACGATACCAGAACCTCAAAAGTATTTGTTGGGGGGAAAAAATATGTAAAGACCAAAGCAGTCTGGTACTAAAACGACAGACAAAAATTCATGAGTGCGGCGAAGTTTATGGCCAATACATGTGTTATTCAGGTTTTTGAAATAATTACCAACAGACATCGTTTGGACGTTTCTGGCAACTAATTTGAGTGACAAATCGTGAAGGCACAACGATATACCAGCAACGCTTAGAAGGACTAACCATGCGGTTCTGTGATGCCAAAGGAGGAACAAACGGTCCACATTAATAAAAGTCATGTTCACAGGGTGCACTGTGGGAACTAGGTTGTTGTTCTTGAAGACTTAATAGATGAATATAAAAGGTTCATGCAGCCCACACGGGGCAGCAGGCGTTTCCACTTGACTGTAAGAAAAAAAAAGTCTGTATGGATCAAAGGTCAGACCACAGGCTCCCCAGGCAGCAATGAATGTCAGACCAGGTAAAATCTGGACAAATCGCAAAGATCTGTACATATTCAGAAAAAGTTTCAAGAACTGGCAGAGAAGCTACTCCTGGCTGACGGGTGCTCGGTCCATTCTGAGCCACTAACAGTTTCAGTTGGATCAACTTGAGGAAAGACCACAAAACACAGCCTCTGGCCCACGTATGTTGCAGTCTCTGCAGAAAGACAATCAGCAGTTACATACTGGCGTTATTAGAGCAGTCACGTTCAACTCCACCTAAACACCATTCACAAACTCACCAATAAAGGTGTAGATACACTTTGGTTTGTCTTTCCAATGGACACCGAGGACGTATACAGGTACACCGGTAAGCATGATCACGAGCCCGACGCCACAAACCAGCGGTTCTGAATACAGACTGAATCCCAGTAGCAACGCCCAGAACATCAGGTAGCACACAGGAACCAGCAGGTTCACCTGACGGAGAAGAAACAAGTGTCTGCAGATGCAACCACGAGATAGTGATGAGGAGTTTAGTTTGCTGCTCGTACCTTAATAGGTCTGTACAGGTTGGGTTTCTTCCAGCGGTAGTACAGCAGACCTGCGATGGTAACACCATACGACAGATAGTTGATGAAGGACACATAGTTGATGAGGTTATGCGTTTCTCCGATGCACAGTATAACAATAGTGGCAGTGCACTGCAAGACACAACCAGGCATGACAACGTTGTAAATATTGGCCACGTCCTCCAGTGATTTCACATTCACAAGGACCGTCCACGACTCCTGGTCAGTAACATTCAGAATGTAAATAAGATGACATAAAGGTCATCTGTGAATCTTGAGACGATTCTTAGGATGGAAAAAAAATGGAAAAAAACAATGTCTTTGTGATGCCACCCAAGTACAATTCAATTCAATTCAATTCAATTCAATTCAATTCAATTCAATTCAATTCAATTCAATTCAATTCAATTCAATTCAATTCAGATACTGTCTATTACAACACTAGTTCTCTAAGATCTCTCCAGAGACCAGACCATGACCCCTGATCAATTATTACATAAACAACAACAGGTTAAAAACTCCCCTTTTAAGAGGGAAGAAACCTGGACCAGGACCTGGATCATAAGGGGGGACCCTCCTGCTGAAGACCAGCCGGGTAGAACAGGAAGTAGAGAAAAGAGACACAGACACACCGTCAAAGGTACCAAAGACCAGATCCATCAGTATAATCATCTGTTACCTGGAGAACTGAGAGTTTCTGTCCATCAGACTGGTACCTGGTTAGTTGGTGGACTACAGAGACCACTATCTAAACAGGTGTAGACAGCAGACACTGAGGTGGTCAGAGGTGGGACTGCAGGTCAGTGGATCATGTTGGGGTCCCCCTGCAGCAGGTCTACAGCAGCAGATCCAGATGAAGCTGTGTTGAAGACCAGCTGCTCCAGTCTGGTCCTGCAGCTGCAGCTGTGACTACTGGTCCTGACACACTAAACTTTACACCAACTAGATGTTCTACTGAACACAAACGGTTGAAGTTTGGTTTTAAAGATGGAGGTGGTGTCAGCCTCCTTCACCCAAACTGGAAGTTGGTTCCAGAGTGATGGTTCCTGGTAGCAGAAGACCCGTCCTCCAGATCTACATCTGGATCTTCTAGGAACTACGAGTAAACCTGCACTCTGAGAACGGAGAACTCTATTAGGAACATGAGGAACCATCAGGTCTTGGAGAAAACCAGGAGTTTAGACGTTTAGGACTTTATACACAATTTATAAAATGTTGAACTGGATTCTGGGTTTTCTGGGGAGCCAATGGAGGGAAGTGAACACTGGAGAGACGTGGTTTCTCTTGTTGATTCTGTTGATTCCTCTGCAGGAAAATGTTGTGATCTATAGTATCAAAAGCAGCACTGAGGTCCAGCAGAACTAGTATGGACACTAATCCATCATCTGAGGCCATAAAAAGGTCATTCGAAACTCGAGAGCCTAAGGGAGTCGCCGAAGTTGAAGAAATGCCCACAGCCACTGCCGGGTGGTTCTGGCCGATTTCTTCTCTAATTCTGACAATTTTCTTGCTAAAGAAGCTCATAAAGTCTTCACTACTGAGAGCTGCAGGGATGCACGGCTCAACAGAGTTGTGGCTCTTTGTCAGCCTGGCTACAGCGCTGAACAGAAAACATGGGTTATTTTTATTATCCTCTATTAACACTGAATAATAGGCTGTTCTAGCTTTGCAAAGCGCTTTTTTATATACTATTAGACTATCTTTCTATGCAAAATAAATATCTACAGACCTACTAGAGAACCACTTTCTTTCCATTTTACGCACTTTCTGTTTTAACATACAAATATGTGAGTTAAACCAGGGAGTTAAGCTCCTACGGTTAGAGACCCTCTTTCTCAAAGGAGCAACTGCATCTAAAGCTGAGTGCAACACATCTGCAGTGCTACCGACAAGGAAATCAACGTCTGCAGAGGTAGAACCGAGGTCACAGCCCTCAACTGCTTCACTATGTTCCACTGTAAGAAGATGAAGAGCAATGGCCTCCCTAAATGTAGTAACAGCTTTATCGGATAGACATCTGCTAAAGTAATTCCTCCTATTATGCGTAACGTTGACGATGTTGAATTCAAACGTTATTAAATAGTGGTCGGATAGGAGGGAGTTTACATGCAAAACTAACAGATTATCAGGTTCTACACCGTAGACGAGGACCAGATCAAGAGTATGATTAAGACAATGCGTCGGTTCGTTAACTTTTTGTAAAATCCCCATCGATTCTAGAAGAGAATCAAAAGCCAACTTAAGAATGTCGTTGTCAACATCCATATGAATGTTAAAGTCGCCCACTATGATGACTTTATCTGTACTGATCAATAAACTAGATAAGAAATCTGAGAACTCAGACAGAAACTCCAGATAAGCTCCAGCAGGAGGCCGGTAAACTACCACCAACAAGACTGTCTTCTTTGATTTCCAGCTCGGCAGTTTTAAACTGAGCGTGAAGCTTTCAAACGTATTATAATCACATTTAGGTTTGGATTTTATTGTAAGACTGGAGTCGTAGATCGCCGCTACTCCTCCACCTCGACCTGTGATTCGAGGAATATGATAATTAACACTCTCTAATTAACACTTCGTCAGAATCTCCAATTACATTGTTTATTTCTATATTTGTATTGGCAGGTGGTTCCTGGAGAAGCAGCAGAGAAGCGTGTAAGACTGCAGCTCTGCATCCCGGCCTGGACCCTGGATTGTCAGGGGGAGGAGCTAATAATATCAGCAAGATTTCTAGAGATAAGAGCTGCACCATCCCGGGTGGGATGAATGCTGTCTCTTCTAAGCAGACCAGGTTTCCCCAAAACGTCTTCCAATTGTCAATAAAGGCCACGTCGTTTTCTGAACACCACCGAGACAACCAGCGACTAAACACATCATCAGCGGTCAGATTGGGAAGGGGACCAGAGAAAACTACGGAGTCTGACATGGTTTGGCATAGCTATGTTCCCTTCCTCGGAACCATCACCCAGCCGCCCTGACTGTCCGGCTGCCCGGGGGCTGCAGGGGGGCGGCTATCAGCAGCTGCTCCGGGTTGGTCCGCTGCTACTTTAGCCTGACGAGCTACCGAGTCTACCGGACTCGGTAGGAGATGAGATGTGAAGTAGGTACGACGGAGGTGAGATGTGAAGTAGGTACGACAGAGGTGAGAAGTGAAGTAGGCACGAGGGAGGTGAGATGTGAAGGAGGCACGACGGAGGTGAGATGTGAAGTAGGCACGACGGAGGTGAGATGTGATGGAGGTGAGATGTGAACAAGGCACGACGGAGATGAGATGTGAACAAGGCACGACGGAAGTGAAATGTGAACAAGTCACGACGGAGGTGAAATGTGAACAAGTCACGACGGAGGTGAGATGTGAACAAGGCACGACGGAGGTGAGAAGTGAAGTAGGCACGACGGAGGTGAGATGTGAAGTAGGCACGACGGAGGTGAGAAGTGAAGTAGGCACGACGGAGGTGAGAAGTGAAGTTGGCACGACGGAGGTGAGATGTGAAGTAAGCACGACAAAGGTGAGATGTGAAGAAGGCACGGCGGAGGTGAGAAGTGAAGTAGGCACGGCATAGGTAAAATGTGAAGTAGGCACGACAGAGGTGAGATGTGAAGTAGGCACGATGGAGGTGAGATTTGAAGTAGGCACGACGGAGGTGAGAAGTGAAGTAGGCACGACGGAGGTGAGAAGTGAAGTAGGCACGACGGAGGTGAGATGTGAAGTAGGCACGAAGGAGGTTAGATGTGAAGTAGGTACGACGGAGGTGAGATGTGAACAAGGCACGAAGGAGGTGAGATGTGAAGGAGGCACGACGGAGGTGAGATGTGAACGAGGCACGAAGGAGGTGAGATGTGAACAAGGCACGAAGGAGGTGAGATGTGAAGTAGGTACGACGGAGGTGAGATGTGAAGGACGCACGACGGAGGTGAGATGTGAAGGACGCACGACGGAGGTGAGATGTGAAGGACGCACGACAGAGGTGAGATGTGAAGGACGCACGACGGAGGTGAGTAGTGAAGGAGGCACTACGGAGGTGAGATGTGAACAAGGCACGAAGGAGGTAAGAAGTGAAGGAGGTGACATGTGAAGTAGGCACGACGGAGGTGAGATGTGAAGTAGGTACGACGGAGGTGAGATGTGAAGGAGGCACGACGGAGGTGAGATGTGAAGGACGCACGACGGAGGTGAGATGTGAAGGAGGCACGACGGAGGTGAGATGTGAACAAGGCACGAAGGAGGTGAGATGTGAAGTAGGCACGACGGAGGTGAGAAGTGAAGTAGGCACGACGGAGGTGAGATGTGAACAAGGCACGACGGAGGTGAGATGTGAACAAGGCACGACGGAGATGAGATGTGAACAAGGCACGACGGAGGTGAGATGTGAAGTAGGCACGACGGAGGTTAGATGTGAAGTAGGCGCGAGGGAGGTGAGATGTGAAGGAGGCACGATGGAGGTGAGATGTGAAGGAGGCACGACGGAGGTGAGATGTGAAGGAGGCACGACGGAGGTGAGAAGTGAAGTAGGTACGACGGAGGTGAGAAGTGAAGTAGGCACGATGGAGGTGAGATGTGAAGTAGGAACGAGGGAGGTGAGATGTGAAGGAGGCACGACGGAGGTGAGATGTGAAGTAGGCACGGCATAGGTAAAATGTGAAGTAGGCACGATGGAGGTGAGATGTAAAGTAGGCACGAGGGAGGTGAGATGTGAAGTAGGCACGATGGAGGTGAGATGTGAAGTAGGCACGAGGGAGGTGAGATGTGAAGGAGGCACGACGGAGGTGAGATGTGAAGAAGGCACGGCGGAGGTGAGAAGTGAAGTAGGCACGACGGATGTGAGATGTGAAGAAGGCACGGCGGAGGTGAGAAGTGAAGTAGGCACGGCATAGGTAAAATGTGAAGGAGGCACGACGGAGGTGAGATGTGAAGTAAGCACGACAAAGGTGAGATGTGAAGAAGGCACGGCGGAGGTGAGAAGTGAAGTAGGCACGGCATAGGTAAAATGTGAAGTAGGCACAACAGAGGTGAGATGTGAAGGAGGCACGACGGAGGTGAGATGTGAAGGAGGCACGACGGAGGTGAGATGTGAAGGAGGCACGACGGAGGTGAGATGTGAAGGAGGCACGACAGAGGTGAGATGTGAACAAGGCACGAAGGAGGTGAGATGTGAACAAGGCACGAAGGAGGTGAGATGTGAAGTAGGCACGATGGAGGTGAGATGTGAACAAGGCACGAAGGAGGTAAGAAGTGAAGGAGGTGACATGTGAAGTAGGCACGACGGAGGTGAGAAGTGAAGTAGGCACGACGGAGGTGAGAAGTGAAGTAGGCACGACGGAGGTGAGAAGTGAAGTAGGCACGACGGAGGTGAGAAGAGAAGTAGATGAGATGTGAACAAGGCACGACGGAGGTGAGAAGTGAAGTAGGCACGACGGAGGTGAGATGTGAAGTAGGTGAGATGTGAACAAGGCACGACGGAGATGAGATGTGAACAAGGCACGACGGAGGTGAGATGTGAAGTAGGCACGACGGAGGTGAGAAGTGAAGTAGGCACGACGGAGGTGAGAAGTGAAGTAGGCACGACGGAGGTGAGAAGTGAAGTAGGCACGACGGAGGTGAGATGTGAACAAGGCACGACGGAGATGAGATGTGAAGTAGGCACGACGGAGGTGAGATGTGAAGTAGGTGAGATGTGAACAAGGCACGACGGAGGTGAGTAGTGATGTAGATGAGATGTGAAGTAGGCATGACGGAGGTGAGTAGTGAAGTAGGCACGACGGAGGTGAGATGTGAAGTAGGCACGGCGGAGGTGAGTAGTGAAGTAGATGAGATGTGAACAAGGCACGACGGAGGTGAGTAGTGAAGTAGGTGAGATGTGAATAAGGCACGACGGAGGTGAGATGTGAAGTAGGCACGACGGAGGTGAGTAGTGAAGTAGATGAGATGTGAACAAGGCACGACGGAGGTGAGTAGTGAAGTAGGCACGACGGAGGTGAGATGTGAAGTAGGCACGAGGGAGGTGAGATGTGAAGTAGGTGAGATGTGAACAAGGCACGACGGAGATGAGATGTGAAGTAGGCACGACGGAGGTGAGATGTGAACAAGGCACGACGGAGGTGAGATGTGAAGTAGGCACGACGGAGGTGAGATGTGAAGTAGGCACGACGGAGGTGAGATGTGAACAAGGCACGACGGAGGTGAGAAGTGAAGTAGGCACGACGGAGGTGAGATGTGAAGTAGGCACGACGGAGGTGAGATGTGAAGTAGGCACGACGGAGGTGAGATGTGAAGTAGGCACGACGGAGGTGAGTAGTGAAGTAGGTGAGATGTGAACAAGGCACGATGGAGGTGAGTAGTGAAGTAGGCACGACGGAGGTGAGATGTGAAGAAGGCACGACGGAGGTGAGATGTGAAGTAGGCACGACGGAGGTGAGTAGTGAAGTAGGTGAGATGTGAACAAGGCACGATGGAGGTGAGTAGTGAAGTAGGCACGACGGAGGTGAGATGTGAAGTAGGCACGACGGAGGTGAGTAGTGAAGTAGGTGAGATGTGAACAAGGCACGATGGAGGTGAGAAGTGAAGTAGGCACGACGGAGGTGAGATGTGAAGTAGGCACGACGGAGGTGAGTAGTGAAGTAGGTGAGATGTGAACAAGGCACGATGGAGGTGAGTAGTGAAGTAGGCACGACGGAGGTGAGATGTGAAGTAGGCACGACAGAGGTGAGAAGTGAAGTAGGCACGAGGGAGGTGAGATGTGAAGGAGGCACGATGGAGGTGAGATGTGAAGTAGGCACGAGGGAGGTGAGATGTGAAGTAGGTGAGATGTGAACAAGGCACGACGGAGATGAGATGTGAACAAGGCACGACGGTGGTGAGATGTCAAGTAGGCACAAGGAAGGTGAGATGTGAAGTAGGTGAGATGTGAACAAGGCACGACGGAGATGAGATGTGAAGTAGGCACGACGGAGGTGAGATGTGAAGTAGGCACGACGGAGGTGAGATGTGAAGTAGGTGAGATGTGAACAAGGCACGACGGAGGTGAGATGTGAACAAGGCATGACGGAGGTGAGATGTGAACAAGGCATGACGGAGGTGAGATGTGAAGTAGGTGAGATGTGAAGTAGGCACAACGGAGAATTCAAAGTAGAGGTGGGGCTGCATCAAGAATCAACTCTGATCCCTCTGTTGTTTGTTATGGTGATAAACACGCTGACAAAAATGGTCAGAGACGAATCCCCTTGAATTAGGATGTTTGCAGATATTACAGTTATCTGTGCGGAAGAGGTGGCATCAACTGGGAAGAGGTGGGGAAAACCTGTAGAGGTTTTACAACTCTCCTGTTCACACTGAGATCCTGCTCGTCGTTTTCATAGCATTCCATCAATCATATTCTCAAGGAAAAAAGGGGACTATTTCTGCTTCCACTGTCCTGTTTTCTATTGGAATATGAATGTTTCCCTGCTTTCTGTCAATATCTCTTTGGGTTTTGGAAGAAAAAAAGGAAAAAAAAAACAACCCTGCTTATTTAAAACCAAAGAATGAACAATTCACACATTTTTTGCTCCCAAATTCTGGAAGGGATTAGATGGTCTTGCGATGACCTCCAGTAAAACTGTAAGAAACCTTGGCATTATATTCGATCAGGATTTGTCATTTAAACATCAGATTAATCAGGTTTGTAAAACCGCGTTTTTCCACCTCCGTAATATCACAAAGATCAGGTGCATCCTCTCCCAGAGTGATGCTGGAAAACTAATTCACGCGTTCGTATCTTTTTTTTTTTTTCATGACCATTCTTGTAGGTATGGACATCGTGCACACGCTGTATATGTACGATACACACCAAAATTGGACCTCTGCTTTTAACCCATCAACTAGTTTCACTAGTGAGCAGTGGGCTGCCGGCATCAGCGCCCGGGGAGTTAAGGGCCTTGCTAAGGGGGCCCCAGTGATTTACCATTGTGGGCAGCCCTGGGCTTGAACCTGGGTCCTCCACGCCCAAGTGTAACCACTAGGCCACCACTCACCACTCTAGACTAGATTACTGTAATGTCAACAACACATTGGCAGGGTGTCAAAGTAATTCTCTCCAGGCACGACATGACAGAAGTGAAGGTGAAGGAGGCATGACAGAAGTGATCCAAAATGCAGAAGCGCGAATGCTGACAGGAATCAACAAGAGAGACCACGTTTCTCCAGTTTTAGGTTCCCTCCATCGGCTCCCCGGAAAACTCCATGAATCCAATTCAACATTTTATTACTTGTGTATAAAGTCCTAAACATCCAAACTCCTGGTTTTCTCCAAGACCTGATGGTTCCTCATGTTCCTAACAGAGTTCTCCGTTCTCAGAGTGCAGGTTTACTCGTAGTTCCTAGAAGATCCAGATGTAGATCTGGAGGACGGGTCTTCTGCTATCAGGAACCATCACTCTGGAACCAACTTCCAGTCTGGGTGAAGGAGGCTGACACCACCTCCACCTTTAAAACCAAACTTCAAACGTTTGTGTTCAGTAAAACATCTAGTTGGTGTAAACTTTAGTGTGTCAGGACCAGTAGTCACAGCTGCAGCTGCAGGACCAGACTGGAGCAGCTGGTCTTCAACACAGCTTCATCTGGATCTGCTGCTGTAGACCTGCCGAACACAGTGCAGTAATGAAGGTTATGTTTAATGACACCTAAATCAATGTGACGGCGTCACAAGTTATACTGATGGATCTGGTCTTTGGTACCTTTGACGGCGTTTCTGTCTCTCCTCTCTACTTCCTGTTCTACCAGCTGGTCTTCAGCAGGAGGGTCCCCCCTTATGATCCAGGTCCTGGTGCAGGTTTCTTCCCCCTTATGATCCAGGTCCTGGTGCAGGTTTCTTCCCCCTTATGATCCAGGTCCTGGTCCAGGTTTCTTCCCCCTTATGATCCAGGTCCTGGTGCAGGTTTCTTCCCCTTATGATCCAGGTCCTGGTCCAGGTTTCTTCCCCCTTATGATCCAGGTCCTGGTGCAGGTTTCTTCCCTCTTAAAGGGGAGTTTTTACCTGCTGCTGTTTATGTAATAATTGATCAGGGTCATGTTCTGGTCTCTGGAAAGATCCTGGAGACGACTTGTGTTGTAACAGACGCTGTATAAATAAAACTGGAAATTGAAATTGAATTGAAATTATCAGTAAGGGTCTCAACATTTCCAAGTTCTTTGTGACTGTTCTGGGGGCCTGTATTAACACTTGTATGTTTTCCTTAAAAGCACCATTTACAAGAACAAGTCTGCTCTTCCACCACCACTCTGTCCTGGGAGTCAGTAAATGAACTTTTAAATAACTTCCAATCTAAACTTTCAGATACCATCGATTCCACTGGTCCCACTGAGGTGAAGGTTGTCTCTGGTAACTCTCCTCAAGTGGAGAGGATCAAACATCTGTCTTGTCCAAGTGTGGGGGAAGACTAGAGCGAGCCACCGACAGACATCTGCAGTACTGAAAACTGTAGCAGACTGAGTCCCTGCTTGTCAGTGGCCCCACTGACACCTATGGCCATGAGCAGTGGGTAGTGATAGAAGAACAACTTTGTGGAAACTGAAATTAGTGCTCTTTGCATGGTGACTGAACTCTCCCTTAGGGCTAAGGAGACAAGTTCAGTCATTTGTGAGGGACTGGGTATAGAGTAGCTCATCCTCCACATCGCGAGGAGCAAGTTCAGGTGGTCGGAGCACGTGGTTCTGATGTCTCCCGGATGCCTCTGTAGGCAGTTGTTTTGGGTTTGAGAAACTGGGAGGAGGCCCAGAAGCAGACCCCGGACACGCTGGAAGATTACACGTCCTGGCTGGCTTGGAAACACCTTGGTAACTCCCAGGCACAGCTGGAGGAGGTAGCCAGGAAGACGGAGGTCTGGGTGTCTCTGCTTAGGCTCTCTTATACCCCCACGACCCAAAGCCAGAACAGCAAAATTTAATGAAAAGATAAAGAAGGAATCTATAGTGTAAAATAACATCTTTGTACTTTGATATGCAGGGATATTAGTATGATATTGTACATACACAAGCCAGCAAGGCCGGGATGGGGGTGCAGTTCTTATAGTGGATCATAGCGAGTAGGCTGGGAAGGTGGCCTTCTCTGGCTCCTGAGAAACACAGCCTGCAGACACACCACACACACCATCAGTATGGCAGAAGCAGCTAGAATATGTAAAGAACAGGTGTGTTTCCATTAGAGGGGGTTCCAGGTCGTTTTTCCGGGGCCATATCGTTGACATGTCTCCATCACCGGGAACGGTCTCGCAGTAGAGCTCTTCAGGAACCTTTGCAGGGTGAAAAATGTTCCTGTGGTAGAACAGGTACACAGATCGGCCTAGAGGAAGGACCTGGCGCGGGTCTCTGCTGTCCTGGTATTCCGCTCACATTCAGCCCTCTCAAGTAAACATAAATCTAAACCACAACTCAACCTGCTCAGGCCTCTGGAAATCCTCGTCGAGTTTGAGTTGTTTATTTCAGTAGATACCTCCGTGGTGTATGCTCACAGAGGCAAACGCTGTTTGGGAACAGCGGGAAAGGCACATTACTGCCATCACATGGACAGCAGCGTTTATTTGTTCAGTCCAAGGTTCTTGTGCGGGATGGAGACCTGCCGGCTGAAGGGGCTGAGAAGGGGGTTCCGCCCCGTTGGAGGGTCCGGTCAGGCGGGTCTAACCTGAATCCCCACTAATGGAAACACTACTAATGGTAGTCAGGCTCACCTGGAAGAGGTGAACAGGTATCCGTTGATGCCTCCAAAGGTGGACAGAGCCACTGAGATGGGCATGATGACGGAAAACACTCCGAGCAGCTTTTCACCAAATGTCTGAAATGCATAACAAGAAGGAAAATTGTTAAACGGCAGACCTGAGGCAGCTGCTCCACCTGGATAAAGAGGGATGATGTGCGATTTATATGAATAATGATAAACATTTGACATGAAAATTGCCAGGCTGACAAGCAATTCAAACTCCTCTGGACTCCTGAGTGACTGTTGTAGTGAATGACAGCGTAAACACGTGGTCTCGAGAAGATAGATCCCAGACTTCCACCAAATGAAATTCAACACTTTCTATAAGACACAGGAAGGAAATTCTTCTTGAGCCATGTTACCTCACTGAAGCATGAGCTGCACTGAACTGTGCTTGATCACACAGGGATTCATAAATACATAGATAAATCTGCTCTTTGATGGCAGTACATTTATTTAAACTATATTATTCTGTTGTAATTCCTTATTGCTCCTGTAGGTTTGATTCACCGAAAATTCCCTACTGGATGTTGTCTTTATAGAAACAACGTCAAGAACAAGTAAAACCTCCACATGAAACATGGATTAATCTGAAATTTAGTTCCAGTTATCATGTAAAGAAGACCAACTTACAACTAAATGCATCACCCAGACACTGGGTGGATGTCAGAGATTTAAAAACCGAGGCCAGGACAAACACTGAAGGTGACATGACCTCACTCACTGATCTTCTGGACTTCTTTCTTCAAAATTGGCTCAAAGCTGAGGCTCAAACTTGAGGCTCAAACCTGAGGCCCAAACCTGAGGACCAAATCTGAGGCCCAAACCTGAGGTCCAAACCTGAGGCTCAAACCTGAGGCCCAAACCTGAGGCTCAAATCTGAGGCCCAAACCTGAGGCTCAAACCTGAGGCCCAACCTGAGGCTCAAATCTGAGGCCCAAACCTGAGGCTCAAACCTGAGGCCCAAACCTGAGGCTCAAACCTGAGGCCCAAACCTGAGGCCCAAACCTGAGGCTCAAACCTGAGGCCCAAACCTGAGGCTCAAATCTGAGGCCCAAACCTGAGGCTCAAACCTGAGGCCCAAACCTGAGGCCCAAACCTGAGGCTCAAACCTGAGGCCCAAACCTGAGGCCCAAACCTGAGGCCCGACCCTGAGGCCCGACCCTGAGGCCCGACCCTGAGGCCCAAACCTGAGGCTCGAACCTGAGGCTCAAACCTGAGGCTCAAACCTGAGGCCCAAACCTTAGGCTCAAACCTGAGGCCCAAACCTGAGGCCCAAACCTGAGGCCCGACCCTGAGGCCCGACCCTGAGGCCCGACCCTGAGGCCCAAACGTGAGGCTCAAACGTGAGGCCCAAACCTGAGGCCCAAACCTAAGGCCCAAACGTGAGGCTCAAACCTGAGGCCCAAACCTGAGGCCCAAACCTGAGGCTCAAACCTGAGGCCCAAACGTGAGGCTCAAACGTGAGGCTCAAACCTGAGGCTCAAATCTGAGGCCCAAACCTGAGGCCCAAACGTGAGGCTCAAACGTGAGGCCCAAACCTGAGGCCCAAACCTGAGGCCCAAACCTGAGGCTCAAACCTGAGGCTCAAACCTGAGGCTCAAATCTGAGGCTCAAATCTGAGGCTCAGGGCCTGAAAAGGGCCTGAGTTAACCCAGCATGTTTAACCGGCCAACATTCATAAGCAAATCCACTGACTACGTTAAAAAGAGCCACGCTCCAGATCTTTACTGATGCAGAAGGTAAGTCACACTGTTGCATTTAAACTACTAGAAGAACATGTTCATGTTAGCATGAACAACCTACGAAGGTGAGCAAATGGATGTCAGTGTCGTCATTCATCCGGATCAGAACGGTCCGTTCGTGCTCTGATCAGTCAAATGTTCATCAACAGGATGGCGGCAACCTCAGGCTTCAATCATCTTGAAGACCACTAGATTTGCAATCTATGGTCAACTTCTCTACTCTCCCTTTGATCGCAGTAATCCAGGCATGACAAACCATCTCAAAAGGCTTTATTGGTCTATTATAAAAGGAAACTGTTCTATATCTGTTATCTGAACTAATTTAATGCCAGATACATTTTTATTGTCCACTGAATAACTTGCATAAATGTGACAAAAGGCTTTTGCTTCAACATTACTCACTACAGCCACAGCATTGGATGATAGCAGCTCCTCGGGTGACATGGAGGAGAAGTAGGCGATGTTGGTGAGCGTGTACACAAACGTCACCAATGGGATGGAGATGTATATGGCACGGGGTAGATTCCTAACCGAGGGCAAACATCATGCACACATAATACAATCAGTTCCCAACATACATGAAACATGCACTAAAGTTGATCACAGGCAATATGAAGTGGTCCCAAAACAACAGAGTCAGTGTCGTACGAGTGTAAACTGGTTCACACTGATAACGGTAATCTGTTTCAAAAAGAATCCCTGACGACGCCAGCACAAGAAGGAAGGATGTGCCAGAACCTGTCTGACTAACGTTTGGTTAATTTGGGTGGAAAAACACCTGCTCCGGACTTGTAGACATGTTTAAAAGTTTTGAGCAGTTGCCAGGTAACCAGTAACCTCTGCTGGAA